>CM022302.1:441095384-441665621 GCA_011799875.1 Thinopyrum elongatum
AACTGGGGCGGATGAAACCTTTCTTAAGTGATGTGTCGATTTCTTCCTTAAGCTCGAGAAGATGATGCGGAGGCATCTTATAAGGACGCTTTGCAATAGGAGTAGTGCCTGGTTTCAAGTCAATGACAAACTCAACAGCTCTAGCAGGGGGTATTCCTGGAAGTTCTTCTGGAAATACATCTTGAAAATCACGAACAACTGGAACGTTCTCGATGCCTTCAAGAGGTGAAGCATTCAATGCATTCAGAACATAAATCTGAGCTTCGGCGTCCAGAACTGTTCGAGCTGAGTATCTGACTATCTGGCCAGAAGGGTGTGTGAGGCGGACTATTTCAGTGGCACAGTCAATCAAAGCTTTATGAGGTTTCAACCAGTCCATACCCAGAATAATGTCAATGTTGGAGGTCTTAAGGGCAATGAGAGAAACGGGGAACATCAATCCTCCGATCGCAATGTGGTTACCGTGGCTTACCATGGTAGTTTGCCAATTAGCCCCAGGTGACTGGATTACTAATGGAGTGGACATCTCCTCGAAATGTATATCATGGCTTCGCGCAAAACTTTCGGACATGAAGGAGTGCGATGCTCCAGAATCAAAAAGGACTGAAGCTGGGATTGAATTGACTAGAAGGGTGCCCATCACAATTTTGGGGTCCTGTCGAGCTTCTTCAATGTTGACTTGATTGACATGAACCCGAACTATAGCAGGCGGCCTGGCATTACTGTTTCTGAGACGACGGTTCCGACAACTCTTCTTGCAACCAACAGAAGGACGTGGTGCAACCTGATGAAAAGCCACAGCATCAGGCGGCCCACCATGAACCGATAGCTGTCTCGGCGGTGAAGGCAGACGAGGTGCAACATATGACGGCCTTGGTGTTGGAGCAGGTCGGTGGTGTACATTATGCGGGATCCACACTCGACGCTTCTGAACAGGCTGACCCGAGGATGAGCCAGCTCCATGAGTGCGCTTGAGTGACTCCTGGTACTCAGTCAGAGCTGTTTCAACTTGGAAAGATTTGCTGACAAGCGTTGCGAAGTCTGTGAAATCATGGACAGCAAGTGCAAGTTTTATATCAGTACGGAGTCCTTCACGGAGTTTCTCCTGCTTGCGGGCGTCAGTGTCAACGTCATCCTCAGCATAGCGGGATAACTCGAGAAATTTCCTCTGATATTCATCCACAGTCATTGTGCCCTATGTGAGTTTGCGAAACTGCTGCTTCTTCTGATCTATCAGACCTTGAGGAATGTACCGTGCACGAAAAGCTGACTGAAATTCCTGCCAAGTGATTACGGTCTCTGCAGGCAACATACCCTTGTGGCTTTCCCACCATTGAGCAGCTGATCCCCTTAGGTGATACGTCGCATAGGTGACGTAACTGTCAGGGGTAACATTGGCCGACTTCAACTGAAAGGCAATGTCACGGAGCCAATCATCAGCATCCATTGGATCAGTCGAGCTGCGAAAAGTGGACGGATTGAGGCGCACAAATTCTGGCAGCGTTATTGGAGCAGACTGTTGTTGAGCATTCTGAGTTGGGAACTGAGCCAATACTCTGGTCATAAACTGACGGTTGAGTTCAAACTGCTGCATCATTGCGGCAATATAAGGTGGAGGTGGAGGATCGTCAGCCATCCTGCCAAATCAACAGGGGCAGTTTAGCAAGTAAAACTGCAGGTGTATGGAATTATTCATGAAGTAACACGCACGACAGAAGGAAGTGCGATAGATACTACATCTTAATCACACCAGACATTTAAATTCACACGTAGCCTCGGTTACAAACCGGCATTACGACAGCTGAAAAGAGAAGGCTAGACAACTAGGCGGCGCGCAGGCACGCGGTAAGGAAGCACACAACGAGACATAGCAAAGGCTACATCAACGTCGGAGAAAACTGACGGAGCGAGGAATCTGCAAGTGACAACACAGGGTGCCCTCGATAAGAGGATCCTGTAAGCAGAACCTGGCCCACAATCTTGAAGCAAGGGGGATATTTTCAGAACTCCGGGTGGATGTGATCACGAGAGCCTAATGTTGGAGTTAGTAAAATCATTTAACCCGAATAGAAGAGAGGTCAGAGTCCCAGAGTAAAGGTCGAGGAGTAAAAGATCCTAATACCACCCAATTGGCGACGTGGGCCCGTAAGCCACATAGCCAAGTTAGTAAAACAGTTTTCGGTTTCTAGACTCAACTTCGGCCAAGGAGTTGGAAAGGGGGTTCCTACAGGCAGTCGGCTCTGATACCAACTTGTGACGCCCCCGGCCCAATCGTGCACTGTTCATACACGCAAATGCACACGATCAAGCCTAAGGACTCACGGGAAGATATCACAACACAACTCTAAAACATAAATAAAGTCATACAAGCTTTATATTACAAGCCAGGGCCTCGAGGGCTCGAATACATAGCTCGATGGCATACAAGCGTCAGCGGAAGCATCAGATATCTGAGTACAGATATAAAAGAGAAACAGAAAGGCCTTTAGAAAGGCGGGGCAAAAATAAAACACTACGATCGAAAGGCGCAGGCCTCCTGCCTGGGACCCTCCGATCCTACTCCTGGTCGTCAGTCAACTCGTAGAAGTATCCATCCTCTGGGTAGTAGTAGTAGCGATCGTCGGCAGGGCAGCTGTCTCAGGGGCTCCGTCATCTTGGTCTCGACAAACTGATATGGGGAGAAAAGGTAAACAAAGCAACCGTGAGTACTCAAAAGTACTCAGCAAGCAAGGATCTACACTACATATGCAACATTTTCAAGGGGAGGCTGTATATGTGGACTGGGCTGCAGAAATGCCAGAATAGAGAGAAGGCCTAGTCCTATCGAAGACTAGCATCTTCAGCGGTCTTGCAGCAGTAGAAGAGAGTAGATCATTACAATATAATGTAGTAGTAACATTAAGTCTCAACCTCACCCAGAGATCCTTTCTCGACTCCCTGCGAGAAAGCAATCCCAGAGCCATACAGTCATCAACCTCGTCCGGAGATCCCTTCTCGGCTCCCTGCGAGAAGCAATCCCAGAGCCATAGTATCCAGGTCTCATCACAGGTATCCAGTTCTAGTTGTATCGATCGGGATACAACTCCGAGTGTCCTTTACCGTAGGACAGGCTATCGATAGAAGTATTCTTCCCTGCAGGGGTGCACCAACTTACCCAACACGCTCGATTAACTTCGGCCGGACACACTTTCCTGGGTCATGCCCGGCCTCGGCCAAACGACACATCGCAACCCTACCTACGGCTCAGCAGAGAGGTCCCCGCCGGTCTACGTCCTAAGCGCAAGGGGGTCTTGGCCATCGCCCCTCGCCCTCCGGGTCGTTGCGCACAGGGTGGATACCAGCATCGCCTCGGGTGGCCGACACGATCCGACCGTGCCGCCATGCTGAACTGGACGTCTGACAGAGCTTTCGGCTGATGCATACGATGCAGAACGCCCATACTATGCCCACGTGATGGTTAGTGCTATCAGGCCAGAGGCCTGCTCGGATCAAATATCCAAATCGTTAGGACTAGGGCTTGCGGTAACGAGCAGAGACTCACGAAAGATGTGACCCCGTTGCCCCGTCTCGAGGACTTGCGGCAAGGGTTAAGAATGCCCGGCCGCGCCTCGTATTCACCACTCGGGCACCACACTGGCAACCCGCCTTCACATCACACGCGGGTACCCCTCAGGGTCGACCCGCCTTTCCAAGTAACATTGTAAAGTCCAAGTATCCGTGTGTCCATAACATCAGGGAATCCGAGGTATCACCCTCATTGAATTCCCACTCGATGTATCCGTCAAGGTGAACTAGGAGGAATCACCCTCACTGGGTCCACACTTGAGGTGTTGTACGACAGCGTCGTTATCGGAAGCGGTGAAGGAGGAATCACCCTCGATGACCATGACCGAATAGCTACTCTACAGAGTTAACATCAGAAGTGCTACAAGAGGTTTCACCCTCGGCACTCGATAGTAACGCTGCAGTGTCGTTACAACTAAGGGGGATGATGTGCGGTGTCGGGTCCTGGTCTTCAATCCCATTGATCGGGTCTTCTGACGATCCAGAGCGGCAGTCGGGATAAGTGGGGTCACTGATAGGTCTCTACCCAGCCTAGACTAAACAGTTTAGGATATGTAGGTAATTATCAACAGCAGGTTACAATGAACAGGCTATGCATCAGAATAGGTAAAGCAGCAGCAGCAGTAATTCTAATGCAAGCATGAGAAATTAGAATGGGCGATATCGGTATGCTCAAGGGAGGGGCTTGCCTGGTTGCTCGGCGGCAAGGGCAAGGTTGTCAATGCTGTCTTCGGTCTCCGGAGCTGCGTCGGGATCTATCGAGAGAGAAGAGGGGGAGGAAACAGTATAAATATAGAGCAAACATGAGCAACACAAAGTACGGCATGACAATATGCAGTGCCGGGTGTGTCCTAACGTATGGTTGCACGTCACTGAGGAAGGAGGGATCCATCCGGGAACGTTTTCCCGGTTCCGGACATTTGTCAGACAGATGACCGGAGGGGAACGGTTGCATGTTCTGATAGTTAGAGACATGTGACGGACGAACGGACTGCGTATTCGGATTCGTCTCGTCGTTCTGAGCAACTTTCATGTAGAAAGTTCTTCGATCTGAGCTGCGGATTATTTTATATGATTTTTTAAAGTTTTTATTGATTTCTGAAATTTATTTAATTTATTTAAATCAAACATTATCCGAAACAGTGTCTTGCTGACGTCAGCATGACGTCAGCATGACGTCAGGACCAGTGGGTCCCACCTGTCATAGGCTGTTAGGTTAATTAGTGATTAACTAATTAAATTACTGTTTAATTAACACTAACTACTTAATTAAATTAGCCTAATCAGGATTAATTAACTAATTAATTAATTAATTAGTTTAATTATTTTTATTTTTATTTTTATTATATTATTTTTTTTAAATTCGTTCTGGGCCGTGGGCCCCCATGTCAGTGGGCTGGGCGGACATGTCCGCGGCGTGCACGTCTGGGCGCCGGACATGTCCGGAGCGTGCCCATTTGGGACCGGACATGTCCGGTGCCCAAATGGCACGCGCGGGCATGAGGGAAGGGGGGGAGGGGGGGACGAGGAAAGTGAGACGCAGAGGAATGAGAGAGGAAAGGGGCAGGGGAGCGGGCGACACCAGGGTCGCCGCGGATGGCGCGCGGCTGGGCGCGGGAGGGTGAGCGCGAGAGGGGGGGCGGTGTGGACGCGCAGGGCGGAGCCGGGGGCGCGGGAGTGGCCGAGCGCCGGCGGGTGCAGCACGCCAGCGGCGCAGGCGCACGGTCGTCGGACGACGAGGCGAAAGGGGCGTGGCCGGGCGCGTCGGAGGAGGGCGTGGGCGCGGTTGGGGGCGCGTAGCGTCAAGGGCGCGGCCCGATGCGGCGCGGGGAGCAGCGAGGCGCGGAAAGGCGAGGCAGAGCGCAGTCGGTGCGCGAGCAGGCGAGGCGTCGCGGGAGGCGAGCGCGAGCGGGGTGAGGCCGGGCGGTGAGCGCGCTCGGGCGCGGTGCGGGTCCGCGGCGACGGGGAAGAGGGGGAGCGCTCACAGAGGCGGCGCAGGGTCCAGGGCAGCGTGCTCGACGGAGGTGGAGGCGAGGCGTCGGCGGCGGGGCGGCGTCGGGCGGCGGTGGGCGACGCGGTCGGCGCGGTGAGGGGCGCCGCCAAGCGCGCGGGCGTGAGGGAGGGAGAGGGGATCGGGGGGGGGAAGTGGGGGGGTGTGGGCTAGGGTTACCGGGGGTGGGGGGGTAGCCGGCTATGTAGGCGCCGGCTGGGCCGGCCTGCCGGCCCGGTGGCTTGCTGGGCCGAGGCCCAGTCGGGGGTTCTCCTTTTCCTTTTTTTTTCTTTTTCTCTTTTTATTTTCTGTTTTGTCTTTTGTTTTTACTTCAAATGACTTTTGTAAAATATGAGACTAGTCCAAATAAATTTGGTGCATTATTAGTCACTGCTAGAAATTGGTTTGGTGTCCATATCTTTTTGTTTGGATTTTAATTAATTGAAAAGGGATTAAATAGTGCTATGTTGCTGCTGTTTCTTGTGGTTCGAGTCCTTCCACAATTCCAACTAATGTTGCAATTATTTTTTATAAATGCTATTGGAATATTTGCAACATGATGCACATTTTAGTTTTCAGGTTCGGGCAACTTTTATTTTCCACTTTTATTTAAATTTGGATTTTGAGTTAGAAGCTGAAATGCATTATGATGAAAATGATGATCATGCACTGTTAAACATGATGACATGGCATAATCAAAAGGGTGATTACTGTAGTTAACCACTGGGGGTGTTACAGGGCACTTATCCAACTGCACAACCGCGGGATGATCGACACGGCGACATTCGCGGCGTGGACGGGCGTGCCGAGTCCACGCCATGGCCTCTGCTCTCTCTGTACAGAGGTTGAAGAAAAGGCCTTGGTGGTGGGCTAGGCCGTTTACTTAGCAGGTAGATCCCATTAGCACGGTAGCTATTTCCCCTTTTTCCTTTTTCTTTTATCTTTTTCTCTTTCTCTTTTTATTTACTGTTTTGCCTTTAAAATAAATACCAATTAACTTTTTTTTAAATGTGGAACCTGGCCACATAAATACATTACAATATTTGGCACTACCACAAAAAGTTTGGGAGGAGTTTGAATTGATTTGGATTTTTCACAAAATGGAAAAGCATTTAAAATGCTGATTTGGTACTGTTTTAATTGCTAGAGCCCAATTAAGCAAATAAGTGATATTGTTTTCCTTAACCAATAATTGTTATGGAATATTTGCTAAATGATGAACTATTTTGCAACTATGTTTGTAACATTTTAAATTTCACTTGCAATTTGAATTTTAAATTTGACTTTGATATTTATCGAATGGCAATTTGGCTTAGTCAAACTTGATGACATGGCACCATTAGTGTAAGGTCACTATAGCATGACACTGGGGTGTTACAGCAGATTCCAATCAGGTGGTTGAACAATAGGTGCAGAAATTAAGCCTTTCTTAAGTATTTCAAAGGCTTCTACGCAATCATCGCCAAAAACAAATGGAACATCTTTTTGCAAAAGATTAGTAAGAGGCCTATAAATATTAGAGAAATCTTTGATGAACCTTCTATAAAAACTAGCATGACCAAGGAAGCTTCTTATACCTTTTATATCTTCAGGACATGGCATTTTCTCAATTGCATCAACTTTAGAGAAACTAGAATATCCATCACAGAAGTGTGTATGTTTAGACAACCTTTATAACATTTGATCAATAAAAGGCAAAGGGTGATGATCTTTTCTAGTAACTTTATTTAGTTTTCTGAAATGAATTACCATCCTATAACCAGTTACAATTCTTTATGGGATAAGCTCATTTTTATCATTAGGAACAACAGTAACGCCTCCTTTCTTAGGAATAAAATGAACAGGACTTACCCATCTACTATCAGCTATGGGATAAATTATACCTGCTTCAGAAGCTTTAATATTTTAGTTCTTACCACATTCTTCATTTTAGGATTCAAACGATGCTGATGATCAACAACTGGTTTAGCATCGGGCTCCATATTAATATTGTGCTGACATAAAGTGGGACTAACACCCTAAAGATCATCAAGAGTATATCCAATAGCAGCAAAGTGCTTCCTTAGAATTTTAAGTAATCTCTTTTCCTCATGCTCTGAAAGGTTAGCATTGATAATAACATGATATATCTTCTTTTCATCAAGATAAGCATGTTTAGAGGTATCAGATAATTTCTTTAATTCAAACACATGATCACTCTTAGGTGGAAGAGGATCTCCAAGAGTTTCAACGGGCAAATTATGTTTAAGGATATGCGTTTGATTAAAGAATATCTACCCTATTTCATTTCTTTCATTCATATGCACATCATTTTCATGGTCTAGCAGATATTGTTATAACGGATCAGTAGGAGGTACGGCAATAGAGGCAAGACCAATAATTTCATCCTTACTAGGCAATTCTTTATCACGTGGTTGTCTACAAAACTTAGAGAAATTAAACTCATGAGCTTTTAATTCTTTGTCGAGTTCCCAATATTCAGCGTTACGTTTAATTCTTTCCATGAGACCCCATTTGAATTCAATAGCTTTCTTCATAAAGGAACCGGTAGAGGAAGAATCGAGCATGGACTGATCATTATGAGAAAGCCGAGCATAAAAGTTTTGGATAATGATTTCTCTTGAGAGCTCATGATTGGGGCATGTGTACATCATGTACTTAAGCCTCCTCCAAGCTTGAGCGATACTTTCTCCTTCACGAGGCCAAAAATTATATATATAATTTCGATCACAGTGAACCAGATGCATAGGATAAAACTTCTGATGAAATTCCAATTTCGACCGGTTCCAATCCCATGTTCCAATATCATCCAATAGCCTGTAACATGTTAATGCCTTTCCCTCCAAATAAAAAGGGAATACCTTCTTCTTAACTCCATCCTCGGACAAACCTACAGGCTTAAACAATCCACAAATTTCATCCAAATAGACTAAGTGCACATCAGGATGTACGGTTCCATCTCCTGCATAAGGATTAGCTAGCAGTTTATCTAACATACCCGAAGGAATATCATAATAAATATTTTCAGTAGGTTCAGTAGGTTGAGGGACAACTCTTATTGCTTCCGGTCAAGGTGAAGATACCATGAACAAACCCCTCAAAAGATTGTTTTCCATAGTAACTAGTATCAGTAAATTTTAGCACTCAGTATAAATATTTCCTTACCAAAGGCGCTTCACTACCCGGCAACGGCACCAGAAAAGAGTCTTGATGACCCACAAGTATAGGGGATCAATCGTAGTGTTTTGATAAGTAAGAGTGTCGAACCCAACGAGGAGCAGAAGGAAATGACAAGCGGTTTTCAGTAAGGTATTCTCTGCAAGCACCAAATTTATCGGTAACAGGATAGTTTGATAGCTAGGTAATTTGTGACAAGCAACAAGTAGAAATAGTAACAAAGCTGCAGCAAGGTGGCCCAATCCTTTTTATAGCAAAGGACAAGCCGAAACGGTCTCTTATAATAAGCAAAGCATTCTCGAGGGCACGTGAGAATTCCACCTGCCGGCAATCTCCCTCTTCATGTAAATCTTGCAAACTAAGAGAGAAAATGCATTAGAATTGCATCACAAATTGTTATAATGATCAAAAACATTATAAATATCAGTAGGAAAACATGATGCAAAATGGACGTATCAACTTTCGACAGGCATACACATGATTGCTTTTTACAATACACATTGTACACTTTTCGCATACACATGGAGCAGTTTTTTTAACACATGTTGATCATTTCTCAAACACAAGTTTTGAACATTTTTTTCAAGTACATGTAAAACATATACACATTGAAACATTTTTTTAATGGTACGGAATATTTTTTTTAAATTAGGCAAACTTATTTTTACATTGTTTAATATATTTTTCAAATACATGTTTGAATTTTTTTAATACATTTAATACTGTTTTTCAAATATGCATTGAGCATTTTATTGGATGATATGAAACAACTTTTTAAAACTAAGCAGATATTTCTACATTGTTTAAACATTTTAAATGTCTGAAACATATTTTTGCAATACATGAACATTTTACGAAAATGTCACAAAACACTCATTAAATGGTAAGAAACATTATTTTAAGTTATGCAAATTAATTTTTAGCATATGAAACATATGGGATAAAAAAAAGAACGAAACTAGAAGTGTTCGAACATGCATCTCATGGCCTGAAGCACGTGGGTCTCGCGCTGTTGAGCAGAGCCCAATACCTGGTGCTACAAGTGAGACATGTCCTCTCCCACTATCACCGCCCAGCCATTGGAATTGGGACTAGTTGCACGTCTCCCAAAACAAGGAACCGCGTCTCACCCGCAAAAAAGAAGAACCGCATTTCGATAACTTGTGTCTGTACTGTGTTAAAAGAAAAGAGCCGACGAAACGCGCGAGGGCGTACGTTCTGGGCTGGCACATTTTTCTATTGTTTCGAACGATTTTCTTTTCGTTATTGGTCCGGTCAGTTTCGAGACATATAAGATGCTCGGTGCATCATATAGGAGCGGAAACGGCCGACATCGCCCTTGAGTGGGTGGCACACGCGAGCCATCAACACCCCACTTTCAATTTTTTTTGTTTCCTTTCCTCCTTTGTTTTTCTTACCAACTTCTATTTGTTTATTTATATATATATATTGAGCATTACATAATGGAATGTTACAATCCTAAAAATGTTTATCTTGTTTTGTAAAAGGCCTGTTGTGTATTCGAAACATGTTCCATGTGTATTCAATTAAATGGTCACCGTGTGTTTCAAAATTTCCTAAGGGCGTCATATAGAGTTTTCCATTTGTTTATGTTTTGTTTTGCTTTTCGGTTTGTTCAATGATCTATCCCATTTTCTTCGGTTTTATTTATTCTTCTTCAATTTTATTTTTATTTTTTTATATTATATATTCAATTTTTTCTTTTAAGTTTTATTACAGTTTGAAGCTATTTTTTTTCTTTTCTAGATTCCTCTGGCTTTCTTTTTTGTTTTTTCAACTGGTTTTCCATTGCTTTTTTTCTTATAGTTTTTGTTATGAAATATTAAAAAAATACATGATGAATACTTTTTGAATACACATTGAATATTTTCTTAATAGTAGCTTAAATGTTTTTATCATCCAGTGAATGTTTTTAAAATACCAAATGAACATTTTTTTAATACACGGTGAACATTGTACATATACAGTTTGCATATTTTTATAATATATAGTGTGCATTTTTTATTTCTTTTTTCTAATACATTTTCAATATTTATAGTTGATTTAACATTATTTAATTCTAGGTTTTATTGCGGTTTAAGTTGTTTTACCTTTTTTTCTGTCTTACTCAAGGTTTTTGGTTTTCCAACTGGTTTTCTCTATTGTTTTTTATTCTCCTTTTATTTTCTTATAATTTTTTTTATAAAATTAACATTTTTCTAAATATATGTAAATACTTTTTATTTACACGTCGAATATTTTTTTAGTAATAGCTTAATATCTTTTTCATTAGACGGTGAATGTTTTTAAAATACTCAATGAACATCTATTAAAACATGTGAACATTTTATAAACATAATTTGCACATTTTTTTAATATATAGTGAGCATTTTTCCTATTTTTCGTAATATATTTTCAGTATGTATAGTTATTTTAACATTATTTTTTATTAAATATTTCCTCATCTTTTTTATCGATTCCTAGAAAATTAGTAAAAGACATAAATTACTCGATTCACTTTCAGCCCATATAGGCTGGCGTGAGCGTTTCCTCAGAAACTTTTAAGTCCCTAGAAATTATGTTTTTTTAATACAGTACACACGCAGACGCTCATACATACGCATATACACTCATCCCTATAAACGCACGCACGCACAACCTATCTTTATGGGCACCTCCGAGAGAGGCGACACATCATCTTGGAATTTAAGGAGTTAAACCCCACCAAACCCTTCTCTGAAATATTTTAACTACCCGGGTTACTCAAAAGAATCCCTTCCTCCTCGCATTTGAGGAGCGCCTAGTTTAACTCCTCAAATTCCAGTGTATCCGTAGTGTCCTCTGAGACGTCTCCTCCCCACCCCCACCCCTGCCACCCATCCCGGCCCCGACTCCGCTGTGGCATAGAGTGACGCTACAACCGCCATTGGAGAAGTCGAGCAACAACACGATGTCAAGTTCTTGGTTACGGTGGCCAATATGGTGTCGAGGTCGACGAGGATGCGGGCATGGGCGTCCTTGTCCGCCTCGAGGCTGCGCGTCAGGACCCCGGGAGCACAGCCTAGTGTGACCGCTGGTGATGATTGCGGTGATATGTCTGACGTTGCCGACCGCGACCTCCTCGGCGGTGGCGCGCAAGCCATAGCTACCTAGGTCCGCTGCCAGGCATGTACCTCAGAAGGTTCAGCGCGGCACTAGGACGTGCATGGAAGGAGAAGAGAGAAATAGATATATGATGGAAACCCCACGTGGCATGGGGCGTAGAAAGATCTAGGGAGCAAAATTATGTGAGAAGGGTTAGAGCATCTACAGCCGGGCTTGGTAAATCCGGCCCCTCAAACGCCCGCGGACGTGCCCGGGCGGGTCTACGGGCACTGATCGGGCACCCCTCAAATAATGTAACCCACATCCGGACACCTCAATTACTATATCTCAAATCCATACAAACTCATGCAACTACGTTGACACACACGCATCATCCGACTACTCCATCACACTACACTAAACATGCCATCGGACTACCAAAATTTGGCATGTTTGGCTATGGTGGAGTTCATCCACGGCTGCGCTTGCCCTTCGCGGCGCCCTTGCCGTCCTTCTCGCGAAAGTACCAGTCAAAGACGCAGTACGAATCGAGCCGGATCTGCTCGTCGCCGGAGTTGTCCTTGCCGTCGCTGTCCTCCTTCGGTGGCAGTCCGGCCATGGCACGGACCGCCCAATTCTGCTCTCGGGCGAGGGCGCGCGTTTTCCTCTGCTACCGTTTCTTCACAATCCGGGCGCGGATGGCTTCCTCCTCTGCGACCGCCCGGGCCGCCGCATCAACCGCCTCCGCCGCCGCCATTTCCTCCGCGATACGAGCCTCGGCGGCCCGTATCCTCTCCTTCCCACGACGGGCCGCCGCCCGTTCCCGGTGGGACTCATACTCTGCCCCGACCGGTGATGGGGAAGGAGAGGTGTTCCGGCTGGGACCGCGAGGATCCAGCACCAGAGGACACGAGCGCCCGGTGAGCCAACGCTATGGTGTCACGGCGGACGGATCCGTCCGTCGGCCGGGCGCTGTCCTCCCGGGAGCGGTGGAGTGCAATGCGGACTGCCATTGCCTCCTCCGACCCACACGGGATGACACCCCAGTCGACGGATCCGGCTTGGTCGGAGTCTGATCCTCTGCCTGCCATGGCGGAGAAGGCCGGAAACCGCCGGAGGTGAGCTCGGGTGGCGGAGGGGAGTGGAGTGAAGTGGCTACGGTTTGCTCCGGCGAGCGGATGAGGACGAATATAAATGGGGTCGAGTGGGCCAGCATGGGCCGGGTCCGACGTGACGGGCGTGCCCGGGCGCCTTCATATCCATCCCATATTTAGGCTGGATATGAGGGGTGACGGTCAGCCCGCGCGTTTGCGGCGTCCGTCTGGGTCGAAAAAACGTGACCGGTCAGTGACCGGGTGGCCCGCCCGGCGTATAAGGCGGGTTTGAGAGGTCCGGCTGTAGATGCTCTTATATGTACAAAATTTAAACTCCTCAAAATTTAAGAAGTTAAGCTTCAAAGGATTATTTGCTGAATTAAATTATGGGGAAAGGATAATTCAAAGGCTAGAGATGCTCTTTTAAGTTTTAACTCGCTGTTTCAATAAAAGACGGAGACGTACGTTACGTACAAGCGGTTACTTCCGAGACACGACTAAATATGCTTCTTCGGGACCATGCCAAAAAAGTCCTTGGCGCTCCACGCTTGCCATGAAACTTTGGGCGATTAATGGCGCCATGGGAGAGTTGCTCCCGCTACCTCCTCCTCAGCGCCTTCGCCGATCAACCCAAGACCAAGAAGACGACGACGCGCTAATATACACGGTCCTAATTAGCCGCGCCATTGTAGCGTACCAGTATCTAAGAGCATCTACAGCCGCGCGTTTCAAATCCATCTGATACGTTCGGATGGGCCGCCCGGTCACTGTCCGGTTGCGTTTTTTCATCTAGACGTGTCCCTCAAACGGCCGTGAAATACCCTGACCGACACCCTTCATATCCAGCCCAAATAAAGGTCGGATATGGAGGCGTCCGGGCACGCCCGGCACGTCAGACCCAGCCCACGCTGACCCACTCGACCCCACATAAAATCCTCCCCATCCGCTCACCGGACCAAACCCTATCCACTTCACTCCTCCCCCCTCCACTCCCCTCCGCCACCCAAACTCGTCTCCGGCACCTTCCGGCCAACTCCGGCATGGCGGACAGCGGATCCGAGTCATTCACCTCCAGATCCGTCGACTCCGAGCTCATCTCACGCGGCCCCGAGGAGGAGATGGGCATCCGGCTTGCGCTCCGCCGCGCCCGGGAGGAGGCCCGTGCACGACTGCGCTCGGACTCCTTCCGTCAGGAATCCATTGCGTCCGTCCAAATGGCGCATGGATCCGGCACTAGGCCAGCCATAGCTACCTCGCCGGAGTCCGTGCGGTCCGTCTGGCGTCCGAATGCGCTGGCGGACGCGCAACCCCTCCGTCGGTGCGCCGAGCATCGGGACGCACCATGGGCCTCGTCCGACGAGGCCATGGCACGGCATGCCCGCCGCGCAGGGCATCGGGCGCGGAGGCGGCGGCAGCCCTCGCGGCGGTGGACGTCAGCGAGGCGGAGTCGCATTCTCCAGTGCCCTGTATGGCGCATCAGTCCGGGCGCCGCAACCGCATCGAGGTGGACGTCGGCGGCTCGTCCCCGGACGGATCCGTCATTGATCTGATGTTCACCGGCACCCAACGGCTTCCGAGCTCCGACTAGGAAGAGTAGGGCATGAGAGACGGCGGCGCCTTGAGTCCCGTGAGCCGGCTCGTGTTCCATGTCCTACCCTACCTTGTCGGCGACCAGACCAACACTCTGAGGGGCGCAGCCAGCCGCCGGACATGGCCACGGCGGAGCCGGGCGGGCGGGGAGCGGAATCGGAGGAAGCTCCGCTCAAAGACCGTTGCATTGCATGTAATAATTTGGATTTGAAGTTTCTATTTAAGATATTCAGATGTGGAATGCTTTTTTTGAGGCGTGGCCGGTCACTGTCCGTGGACGCGTCCGCAGGAGTTTAAAGGATCGGATTTATCAAGTCCGACTGTAGATGCTCTAGCCTAATAATCACACTATATCGCCGCTCCGTCGCCAGCTGCAACGTATGCCGTACACAGTACGCACTATCCCCGCCCGTCGTCGTCGTCGTCTTCTCCGTCGACCGTCGCGTCGTGACGAAGAAAAAGAAAAACCGCCCGCCTTGATGGGCATGACTAACGGGCGGCGCGCGATTTAGTGAGGGCCGGCCGGCCGGCCGGGACGTACGCCGGGACAGCTCACGTGGTCGGTAAGACGGTCGTTTTCTTGCTGGTGACCGTGTCGTCGGTTGGATCAGACTCTCCGTTTGGTGCCTCCGCGCATGCAGATGCAGCTAGCTTGCTTAGCTATAGGCGCCGCGGCCTGACAGGCTCTCGCTCTATTATTCCCGCCCCCGTCCCGTCTCCTTTATCCATCGGCGGTTGCGCTGCCCCCATCCAAGGCTTCAAACCGAAGCTTCTCTAAAGATTCATCGGCTAATCACGTACGAGAAGCAGTGCAAGATTCCGTCTCCCCACCAGTAGTAACCACCGAATTCGCACCGAGGAGAAAGATGATGGTATGATACGATCGTCGGTCAGAAAGCCACGATCGATCTCCATCGATCAGCACGGAATGGAGGTCACTTTCTTGTTCTTAATAAGTGAGGCTTTGCATGGTGGCGAGCTGCTAGCTCAGCCTAAAGAGGCCTGAACTTGGATAATTTACACCAGCTTTGGAAACCAGTCAAAAGTACTCATGAAAGAGAGCAAATTAAGTAGAATTCATACCGTACGATAGATTCCGTTTATCCAGTAATATAACGAATTTGCTCCAATGGGAACATGATAATATGATCATGACATGGGTCTAATATTGGTTAGCTAGCAGGTCACTTTCTTCCCTTTTCCATGATTATCAAGCAAGACTACACTGCACTGTACCACCACTGATTGCTAGCCACCATAGACTCATAGAGTTAGAGCCGTGTGAAGGTCCAGTTGCACGGTGGCTAGAGCCCGCCCGGACTGAAGTTGCCATGCATCAGACGCCAAGCGCCATGGCCCATGGCACATAATTATTCCGACGATGGTGGCTCGAGCTCGCTCGCTAACCACTGCGGCATAGCACGCCTCGTCAAAATCGGTACCATCACTGCGATGGACGCGCGCATTACCCGTAAGATCGGCTTCAATTTGGCGATGGTTGCGCTTAACTGCCAACCTGATTCAGCCGATCGACTTCATGAATGTGCGCACCGAACCCGACTTTGCTGGGCTACATACCAAGGCAGTTTTTTTTAACACAGTACAGACGCAAGCGCTAATATACACACGCATACGTTCACCCTTATAAACGCACACACGCACACCCTACCCCTATAAGCACCTTCGAAAGGCTGAGCCGACATATCATTTTAAAATTTACGAAATCACCGTACGCACCTCGTCGTCGACTGAAGCATCTCCTCTTACTGAATGCGCATCGCCGGAAATTCTGAAATAAATGCGAGCACCAGGATTTGAACTCTGGTGGGCTGGGATACCACAGCCACTTTAACCATCCAACCACACGTTGGTTCGCCGCCGAGGCAGCTTTTGCCTTGCCTTCGACCCGTCGCAGTACAGATACTAATTTCGAAGGCGGCAATACGCGCATGGCTTGTGTAACTGAAGAAAACACATAGCTCAAAAAACAACACGCCGGCAGTCAGTGCAGAATATATTCGGATGCCCGGGCTGAGCGCACGGCAGAGTCTGCACAGCCAGCAGCAGCAGTGCCCAAACGTGCGGCGTCGGTCACATATCATTGTGGTAATCCGGTGGTTGGAGTTGCCATGGATGAAAGATGGTTCAAAGCTGCTGAAAGCTACCCGTGCGTGGGACTCCCAGGCGCCAAGGGCGCGCCCATGCGGCGGGGAAACTCTATAAAAGCCCACACGGGTGCTGAGCTTGGTGCTATCTACCCACCCATAGCCTGCACTCAGCCACCGCAAGGAAGAAGAGGAAGAGAGAGAGGGTGAGAAGAAGGTTTCAGTTCAGACGAGATGGCGCCGGCGCCGCTGCCCCTGCTCGTCGCCGCCTTCTCCCTGCTCTTCGCGGCGGCGACTCCGATCAGGGACGTCGCTGACGCCTGCTCCTCGCAAGTGCAGGGTATATATAATTCCATCCTTCCTTCCTCCTAGACTGGCTAGATTTCTTGGATAGTGTTCTTGTGTGTGTGTATAATTGCTTTGCAGTTAATTATGTCTTGCTTATGCAACTGGATCAAAGACAACTGTTTTGCTGACTTGCTAAAAACAGTAGTAGTACATGATAACTTGACATAGTATTAGATTAGATGGTTCAGTACTAGTAATAGAAAAGGGTACTATGAGTTATAAAGAGCTTGAGTGGAGAATTCGAAAATTTACAAGGGTGTAGAACAATTCTTAGGATGGGTTAATCTGAAGATGTTTCCTTGCTGAAGTGGCCAGCCATAAGGTAGAAGCACTGTTGTCCTGACTCCTGAAACTGAACCAAAGTAACACTGTGACACACATGCAGGCTGAGACAGGTCAGATTCACCGTATGCATCACGCTGTAAAAATATTTTCCAACCTGCAGTGCGTAAAGCGCCTGTCGATGTCGAGGATAGTAACTGTATGAGGGTCGAAAGCCATGGCCGTGAACCAAAACTTCAAAAGGGCAATCCAGACAGAATCTCCTCCCAGTACCCCCTTCCTTTTGCCAATTCTTTTCTCCACCAGGAAGCAAATAATAGTATTGTATAACCACCATATTGTTCGGTGCATAATGACCGGTAGATTACGCATACTTTCCGGAATTCCATGGCACCGCCAGGAGGGAAAGCGCCTCGGTTAGGTGCACGTATTCGTCCACGGCCAATCGGCGCCTCGGCGCAGCAGCTTTACCCCAGTCATGTCCCGCTAATTGCCACGGCCATCTTGCCAATCGCCGCTTAATTAACGCTGCTCCTTTCCGGCCCATGGATCGGTCACATGGCCCCGATCGATACGGAATTGATGGGCAGTGAGTTAGTGGCCGATCGATGGTACTTTGGCCGCCCGTGACGTCCATCGATCGGTCCATCAATTGCCCCGTACGCCCCCCACCGCCAAACACCGTATCTAGCGCGACACGCCGGGATGGCCGCCGAAATGCATGGGCGGGCAGCAGGTGCGTGTCGCCGGCCAGGATGTGTACGCGCGCACAGAGGTTCGTTTTCGGTGGTGTCTGGTGGATGGGCGTCAATTTTGCTTCAGCTTTTGTGGTTCGGCACGTACCCACGCCGGAAATGTGGCCATGTTGGAGCGTGGAATGATTCGCGTATGTGTAGCCATATCGGCTGGGGTTCCGTTGTAGCTTAGCTTGTCTGATTACCAGAGTAGTTGTCCATCCCCAATCATCCCATTAATGCAGCGCAGTAGTGGTACTCCAGCCTCCAGGTGTACAGTATTGGCGCTAGTTCTCCCTGAGAAAAATATCTTAAAGAACGGTCACCTTTCACCTTTTGCCTGAGTAATAAGAATATATGGTACTTATCCTGTACTGGCATGGCATGTTATGGTAGTACTGTGTGCTTAAGGCACTAAAGTCATGCAAGGCGTGTTGAACTGACTGGTGGACCTTAATCATGGCAACCACCCCAATCATCCATTATATCATGGTGAGTACTGTTAACTGTACCTAGCTAGCTGCCAACCAAAAGCGTACGGCTCACTTGCTTGCCGACGTGTGCGCATTCCTGTTGGACTGTTCAACGTGACAAAAAACTCACATTTCAGTGTCTGCGAACAAGGATTCCAAAATACAGTAATACTCTAGGTGACTGTATATGGCTGGTATATACTCTCCATGCATGTATGCAATGATGCAAAACTTGTGTAGGAGTGTTGAGATAGGCAACTCTAGATGAAATGTGCAAGTTCCACCCCACATGTCATGTGAATATATAAGTATGTGACAGTATTGATTCCCAAAGAGTAAAAATAAACATGGTGCTACTACTACTTTTTCCACACTATTTGCCGTTTTTGACTCGCTTTATGCTCTCGCACGTTGCCGTAGCCTCTCTGCCACCTACTACCACTAACACCATCTTGGGCAGGCACGATTTAATACGCTTATGGCCAGTTGATGCGCCCCGGAAGGCGATCACGGGAGCTGCCATTCTCGTGCGCAAAACCTTTATCTTCTCATCGACATGATCGCCACTTGCATGCATACAATTACAACCACCCTTGCATGTGTTGGTCTGGTTTGGGCCATACATATGTGAACGATCCAAACTCGGAGGCCCGTCGGGAAAGGAAATGATGGACAGGAATAATCTGGTGTCAGGTTTCTTTACTCTGAAACCCTGACAGACACCTCCAAATCTGATGACACGTGACATGTGCTCAGTAGCCACAGTGCCACTGGTGGTAGTACGTGGCACTGCTCGGTTGCCATGTCGGTCGAGGCATCGATACATTATCCTAGGACATCGATCACTCTCAGTCTCTGATCACAGGATTGCTAACGATACGTACGATTGGTCGAGCTGCCTGCCCGGTGGTGCGGTAGGTCCAGTGGTTGCCGACGATGCACTGAACGTACGAACGGTCTTGCGCTCTTTCTTGTCAGCAGCAAACTTATTCGTAATGTACGAACAGTGAATTCTGTCAGGGTTAATAAGTTGTGGTAACTTTGAAATACTGACTGTGTGTTTGCTGGACAGCTGCAGATTTCGAGCACCTGAACAGCACCGCCATGCACCTCCCGCTGCACCACTCGCGGGGCCCCTGCTCGCCGGTGTCGGCCCCGTCGGACCTCCCCTTCTCGGCGGTGCTCACCCACGACGACGCCCGCATCGCGTCCCTGGCCGCGCGCCTCGCCAAGGCGCCGTCGTCGTCCTCGGCGCGCCCCACGGTCACGGTGGCCTCGCTCTACCGCGCGAACGACGACGTCGCGGCCTCCCTCGCGTCCGTGCCGCTCACGCCGGGCACGTCGTACGGCGTGGGCAACTACGTGACCCGCATGGGCCTCGGCACCCCGGCCAAGCCGTACATCATGGTGGTCGACACCGGCTCCTCCCTCACCTGGCTCCAGTGCTCCCCCTGCCGGGTGTCGTGCCACCGCCAGTCCGGCCCGGTGTTCGACCCCAAGACGTCCAGCTCCTACGCCGCCGTCTCCTGCTCCACGCCGCAGTGCAACGACCTCTCCACCGCCACGCTCAACCCGGCGGCCTGCTCCTCCTCCGACGTCTGCATCTACCAGGCCAGCTACGGCGACAGCTCCTTCTCCGTGGGCTACCTCAGCAAGGACACCGTCTCCTTCGGCTCCAACAGCGTGCCCAACTTCTACTACGGGTGCGGGCAGGACAACGAGGGCCTCTTCGGCCGCTCCGCCGGCCTCATGGGCCTGGCCCGCAACAAGCTCTCGCTGCTGTACCAGCTCGCGCCCACCCTCGGCTACTCCTTCTCCTACTGCCTCCCGTCATCCTCCTCCTCCGGCTACCTCTCCGTCGGCTCCTACAACCCGGGCCAGTACTCCTACACGCCCATGGTGTCCAGCACGCTCGACGACTCGCTCTACTTCATCAAGCTCTCCGGGATGACCGTCGCCGGGAAGCCGCTGGCCATCTCGTCCTCCGAGTACTCCAGCCTGCCCACCATCATCGACTCTGGCACGGTCATCACGCGCCTGCCCACCACCGTCTACGACGCCCTCAGCAAGGCAGTGGCGGGGGCCATGAAGGGGACCAAGCGCGCGGACGCCTACTCCATCCTCGACACGTGCTTCGTGGGACAGGCCTCGAGCCTGCGCGTCCCGGCGGTCAGCATGGCCTTCTCCGGCGGCGCGGCGCTCAAGCTGTCGGCGCAGAACCTGTTCGTCGACGTGGACAGCTCCACGACGTGCCTCGCGTTCGCGCCCGCCAGGAGCGCCGCCATCATCGGCAACACCCAGCAGCAGACGTTCAGCGTCGTCTACGACGTCAAGAGCAACAGGATCGGCTTCGCCGCCGGCGGCTGCAGATAATTCCTAAGGAAGGTGCACGTACGCGCGCATGCATGCTCGGAATGGGTTTAATTTAATTTAATTTGCTATACATGCACGTCCACTTTCTCAACTCGTCAGTTCGATCGATGTTGACGACTACACGCCACAAGGTAGATAAAAAGGAGGTACGTAGTTGATTAAGTGGTGTACATGCATGCATGTTTAATTATCACAGCTTCGTTGTGTTACATAAAAGGAGACATCGAGCACAAAACATATTAGTGCTTTTTATAGGATTGAAGCTATTTATATTGTTCAGACCAGATATTGAAAGTGGAAATACATAACTTGAATGTCACGTAGCCAGAATATGTGAAATACTTGTGTCATGTAAATTCTTTGGCAATTACTAGTCAAAATAATGTACCACTTCGTATAGCTAAGTTAAAGGGTGTGCCTTTGTTGCGAATATGGTCCTTAGAACTTCAAAAATTGCTCCTGTTTGAGAACATGTGATTTGTAAAATTGGAAACATTATATTGTATTGATGTGATCTTTGCAGAATCAGAATTGATTTATAACATTTCTTACATGATTTCAAGATGTGCTCTTTGTGGTATGGAGTATTGGATGTTTGTCATGTATGAGAAATATGTGGCGTGAACATTCGCGCCTATGACGCAGCTCCGATCACATTTTGCTGCACCATGCTTGAGATCATAGTGACAAAAGATGGTTACATGTGTCACGCACGCTAGTCCACTCCTTTAAGACTAGTCATTAGTCAATGGCTACATATTTTATACAATTACAATTTGTAATTCCATATTTCACAAGTGGCTATTGCAAGGAAAATCATACTAATTGGTTATCATAACTAAATGAAGTTAGTTATTTAACCAAAGTAAAGAAACATCAGCGACTACAAGAAGAAAGAACATTAGTGCTTGGATCGTTGCACTACATTCAATCATTGCAACAAAGAAAGCACAACTAGTCAGGTAGGAGTACATCCTTTTTCCATGCATTGCAAACCAAAAAATAACGAATAGGCTAAAATGCCTTAGATATGATCAAGTCATTCTTCTAACCAAAGCATTATATTTATTGATGGGTAATTTTATTTTTCAAATTAACTTTTTTACGGGTACTTCAAACTAACATTGTGGCGCATGTTCCACCAATTAAACGTTGACTTCACGGAGTGGTTTTCATGTATTGGGGACACCTCGCCTCCCTTGGACTAGACTTCAATGTTGCACTATTCACTTGCTACTATTGCAGTCAAGGGCAGAGACAATCCTAAAGTAAAGATGGTTGTTGCCCCAGGCCTATGAGTAACAATCGGTGTAATCTCCGATGAGAAGTACATAAATCCATAAAGGTATACTCTACTTCAATTAGCTTAACCTAGATGTTGTCTGCAATACTATTTTGCACAATGTTGCATTTATAATGGCCAACACTATCCCGTGGCAAACACACCTAGCCGTAGTATCAGTTTGTTTAGCAATATCTTTCCTACTTATAAAGATTAGAGTTGATGGTGAGCTCACATGTGGGTCCAACAACCTTCACAATAAATAACTACACTCTTCTCCACACGACGATCCAGCAACGTTTCAACAGACATAAACAAATGTGCACTACTCACATGTGGGGCCTAACACAATTAGACAAATGCGCTATTACTAATGTGAGAACAACATTTTTGTAGAAGCCACAAATAACAAATGCAAAACCATGACTCCAACTCAAAATCGTGATCTTGGTTTTAGTTTCTCTTTCCAACCAATTCTCCAAGTTCTATATCATAGCATAAGAGAGAGAGAGAGAGAGAGAGAGAGAGAGAACAAACTGTAATTTCTGAAGGAAATATGCCCTAGAGGCAATAATAAAGTTGTTATTTTATATTTCCTTATTCATGATAAAGGTTTATTATTCATGCTAGAATTGTATTGATTGGAAACTTAAATACATGTGTGAATACATAAACAAATACCGTGTCCCTAGTAAGCCTCTACTAGACTAGCTCGTTGATCAAAGATGGTTAAGGTTTCCTAACCATAGACATGTGTTGTCATTTGATAACGCGATCACATCATTAGGAGAATGATGTGATGGACAAGACCCATCCATTAGATTAGCATATTGATCATTCAGTTTATTGCTATTGCTTTATTCATGTCAAATACATATTCCTTCGACTATGAGATTATGCAACTCCCGGATACCGGAGGAATACCTTGTGTGCTATCAAACATCACAACGTAACTGGGTGATCATAAAGATGCTCTACAGGTATCTCCGAAGGTGTTTGTTGAGTTGGCATAGATCGAGATTAGGATTTGTCACTCCGAGTATCGGAGAGGTATCTCTGGGCCCTCTCGGTAATACACATCATAAGCTTGCAAGCAAATGACTAAGGAGTTAGTTACGATGTGATGTATTACGGAACGAGTAAAGAGACTTGCCGGTAACGAGATTGAACTAGGTATGAAGATACCGACGATCGAATCTCGGGCAAGTAACATACCGACGGACAAAGGGAATTACGTATGTTGTCATAACGGTTCGACCGATAAAGATCTTCATAGAATATGTAGGAACCAATATGGGCATCCAGGTTCCGCTATTGGTTATTGACCGGAGATGTGTATCGGTCATGTCTACATAGTTCTCGAACCCGTAGGGTCCGCACGCTTAACGTTCGTTGACGATATAGTGTTATATGAGTTATATGATTTGGTGACCGAATGTTGTTCGGAGTCCCGGATGAGATCATGGACATGACGAGGAGTCTCGAAATGGTCTAGAGCTAAAGATTGATATATAGGACGATAGTATTCGGACACCGGAATAGTTTCGGAGTGCACCAGTAGTCATCAGGTCACCGGAAGGGGTTCCGGACACCCCCGGTAAGTGTATGGGCTTAATGGGCCAGAGGAGGGGACAGACCAGCCCACTAGGGGGCTGGTGCACCCCTCTACATGGTTGGCCGGCCCTAGGGGAAGGAAAGAGGAGGGGTGGCCCCTCCTGCCTTTCCTTCCACGTGAGAGAAAGGAGGGGGGGGGGGCGCCTCCTCCTCCTGCCTTCCTCCCGCACTCATATATGGAAGGGGGGCGCGGCTTGGGGAAGTCCCCAAGTAGGATTCGACCCTACTTGGGGAGCCCCTTGGCCTCTCCCCTCTCCCCCACCTATATATATGTGGGAGGGGGGCGCCACACATAACCACGACAATTGCTTAACCGTGTGCGGCGCCCCCTTCCACCGTTTACACCCTCGGTCACATTTTCGTAGTGCTTAGGCGAAGCCCTGCGGAGATAGCTTCACCATCACCGTCACCACGCCGTTGTGCTGCCGGAACTCATCCACTACCTCGCCGTCTTGCTGGATCAAGAAGGCAGAGGACGTCACCGAGCTGAACATGTGCTGAACGCGGAGGTGCCGTACGTTCGGTACTTGATCGGTCGGAGCGCGAAGAAGTTCGACTACATCAACCACGTTACTAAACGCTTCCACTTACGGTCTATGAGGGTACGTAGACACACTCTCCCCTCTCGTTGCTATGCATCTCCATGGATAGATCTTGCGTGTGCGTAGAAATTTTTTGTTTTCCATCCAACGTTTCCCAACAATTTCAACGCGGCGACAAACATTGTCCTCCTATGTTGCAAAATTGAAATGTTGTCTCACTTTAAATCTTACAAAGTACCTACTACTATCACTTCAAAAACTTCTCAACGCCTACTGCATCCCTCTTACCTGATTTTTTGCTCTCTTGTTAATCGTGAATCATGCAACAGATGCATGACACTAATGTCATTTAACCATCTCATAAGCCAGTGGCGAAACCCATCGTCTTTTTATGGCTCCGTGGCAATGCACGCGCATTGTGCTAATTTAATTCTTAAGAGAAGTTCGTGGCAGTTCATTTTCCACCCTCGTAATGGTGTATTTGATAAGGTATGGGTAGTTGTAGGTAAGTTAGGGTAATCTAGCTTGTATAGTTTCTTTTTCTGTTTTGGGTCATTTGTATTAATTATTTGAAAAATCAATAAAAATACACAATAGAGCACTGTTGTTTCCCTACAAAAAAGTCAGGGTAATTCCTCCGAACGAATAAACGAATGAACCAAGTCCTTTCATTGGCACTACTTCTTTTCACCGTGAATGCCTACACATCTCCCTCCATATCAAAATATAAGACGTTTTTGCAGTTCAGTTGTATCAAAATATAAGACGTTTTTGCAATTCAATTGAACTGCAAAACGTCATATATTCTGGTGCAGAAGTAGTACATAATATTTGTACGTGTCGGGGAGGGGGGAGTAGCCACAATGGCCATGCCGAGACTATTGGCTACCAAGGGTGAAGAAGTGAGGCAAGGAGGAGTCTACAATTTCAGTTTAGGAGGCAGCATCCTATGGAGTGTGATTACAATGATGACTATCGTGCCATAGAACTCGATGACATGGTGATTGGGATGCCTGAGGGCTCATAACACATATGAGAGAAGGTGATGTGGGCGAGAGAGCAAACAAAGATCAAAAAAGAGGGGTGTGAAACATGTAGGTAAGGAATATGATGGTCAGAAAGTGACCAAGATGATGAATAAGAAAATACTACTCCCTCTGATTTATATTACTTGTCGCTCAAACGGATGTATCTACTGAGTATTGGTTATAGTTAGTGTCGGTGTCAGGACTGGCGGATCTCGGGTAGGGGGTCCCGAGCTGTGGATCTTGAATCAATGGGGAACAAGGGACCAGGGACATGATGTTTACCCAGGTTCGGGCCCTCTCTAAGAGGTAAAACCTACGTCCTGCTTGATTATATTACTTGTGTATATGAGGATTACAGAGTCGATCTACCACGAGATCAGATGAACTAAACCCTAAACTAGTAGGATGATGGTTGTTGTTCTAGCCTCTACGGTCTAAACTCTCTGGTTTATATAGGCACCAGGGGTACTAGGGTTACACATGGTCGGTTACAACAAGAGGATGAACATACCGAATCTCCCATCTTGACTTGGAGTACACACCAAGGCACAAAAGGTCTCTCGCCCGGATACGACATTGTCCAATAGTCCGGTCTTCTAGCAGCTGTAGCGCGGCCCGACTATCCGACCCATGAGTTAGGTCGGCAGCCCGAGGACCCCCTTGTCGAGGACTCCCTCAGTAGCCCCCGAATTGGCCTCCAACGCCGGAGTTTACAATCGTCGGCCATCTTTGCGCATCCTAAAGTCTTCGGTTTGCGGGGCGAGTTCTTCATCCTTCACATGTTCGACTGCTTCGGTAGTTCAGCCGCCGATGACCTCTTAATTTGTCAAGTGATAGTGGGGGGCCTAGTATTAATTTTTGTCAGGGGTTAAAGACACCCTTCGATTTGCATGCGCCCCTTAGGAGGCGAACAGTCCAACGCTCCTTTGTACAGAAACGCCCCTTCAAGACCAGAAGGCGCGTCTATTTAATAGACTAGGAGCGCAATCGGATGGTTAATCCATCCCCACGCAAGAAATCAAGTCCATCTCAAAGAAATCTCAGATCAAATGGCCAGCGCCCCAGGTTCATCCTCACGCCCTCATGGCCCTCTCTTGGGTGACTGGGCAAGCTGCTCAGTTTCACGCCTCCAGCTGAGCAATCTCCAAACACAAGGATATCTCCCCGCGGTAGATCTCATTCCTGTTCGTGCCGGATTGATTTCCATGGACAGCAAGGCCTTCGCAAAGAACTTCCCTGCTCCAAGTAAGGAAGAAAGGGTATGTTTTGTGCCTTTCTTTCTACGAGGCCTAGGCTTCCCCATTCACCCCTTCCTGCGAGGCTTGCTGGAGTTTTACGGGATCCAGTCCACCACCTCACCCCTGGATCCATACTGCACATTTCTGGCTTCGTTGCCCTCTGCGAGATGTTCCTAGGCTACGAGGCCCACTTCGAGTTGTGGAGGAAGTATTTCTGTCTTGCGCCCCGTACCCGTGGGGGGTCGCTCTTTGAAGTAGGTGGAGCCGAGGTATGGCGTATAGCCGGAACGGGGTATCCCATCGGGACCCCAAAGAAGGATTCCGAAGAGTGGACCTCGGAGTGGTTTTATATCGAAGATGTCCCTCTATCCGACCCAGTTCGGATGGGGCTGCCCGAATACTCAAATGCTCCTTTAAAGAAGCGGTTCCACTGGCGGCCGAAAAGCCCTTCCCAAAAATAGAGTGCCGAAGTGTCACTCCTAGCCGCCAAGGTCCGGTTGCTAACCCACAGCAAGCTGACCATGATTGACGTGATGGCCGCCGTCATAGCTCAGTGCGTTCAACCTCTTCAACAGAGAATGCACCCTCTATGGTGTTATAATGGGACAAGCGACGCCACCCGGTACAAAAGACAAGGGCCGGATAATCAATCAGCCATGGCTGCAATACTTGCCGACCTCTTCAAAGGAGAAGAAGAAGAGTTCGCCCGTTTAAGGAACAGGGACGGATATGCGAGTTACAACCCTCCATAATGGGTAAGTTCTATTGCACAGCTCGGATGATCCATCCGTATACTTACCAGATCTACTATTTGTCTTAACAGAATTGGAGGCGCCAGGTTGAGTCCATTAGCTGCCCCTCTCCTCGACCAGAGAACCATTCTCGTGACGATGACCCGAGATTTCATGACGATCCCAAGACGTCCATCGATTCGAGGACGGGGTCTTTTTCCAGGAAAGCCTTGACGGTACCAAGGTGGCCCTCCTCGCCGATCATCCTGGGGTCCTTCCCTCCTCTGTTGTAAGTAGTAAGAAGGCCACTTCCCGAAAGGGGTGTTTGCCTCGCGCTTCCCCAAGTGTGTTGACTTCTACTCCCAAGGGCCGACGAACAACACGCCAGACACCAACCAGAGCGGCGTCGAATGAGTCGGCGCCGGCCATCAATGGAGTTTCCAAGTGTAAGGTAGCTGCGGGAGCAGCATCGGCAGCACCCCCGGCCCAAAGGTAGTATATCGAAGCCATTGTGAACGTTTCCGCCCTAAGTCCCTTTTAACATTGTTGAGATTTGCAGAAGAAGAGTACCACCACCACTGTCCGAAGACGTCCAGGCGGTGTCAGGGCGTAACCCCGGACTCGGGTCTTCGGCTCAGGCCGGGGTCAATGAGGAGGATGCTGCCGATGACCCGCCTTTGGAAGATCCAAACGATGTCTCGATAACTAATTCTGAAGTAGAAAGTGTGATGAATCACCGACGGTGGAGGGAATCCTTGCGCCACATCGCTTTCTCCAATCAGGAATTTAATGCGTTTAATTCAGTGGACGCATATCTCAGAGTAGCCCGAACAGGGCTTGAGGGGATTGCCAACCTCCTGTCCGCCAACATACAGGTATGGGATTGGTTTAAAAGCCGAACGTAAATCCTAACACAGTAGCCCCCGAGCCTTGACTTGGGTGGGACGGCCGAGGTAAGGTTCTATAAGTATATGAATTTTTTGATATTTTGCAGGCTTCGAGGGAACAGAATGAGAAACTATCCGAAGACCTCAAGCTGAGCCGAACATAGTTAGCTGATCCAAAATCCGAGCTAGAGGCGGTCAAGAAGTTCACCAGCGAAGCCCATGGTGAGGGAAAAGTTTTTTATAACGCCTTAATTATTAAGAGTACCTTTTTTAACACAAACCTTCCTTATAGTAGCTAAATCCATAGGTCAACTTCAAAAGGATTTGGACGCAGCTAGGGAGGCTCAAAGGTATGCCGACTCACAGCACGAGGCTGGCCACCGAGTTCTGACGTGAAGTCATGAGGAAAGGAGCAAATTGAAGGCGGAGAACAAAAAACAAGCCGAAGAAATCGAGAGTTTAAAAATCAACTGGCCCAAGCCCTGGAGGAGAACCAGAGATTGAAGGGCGGCATGTTTGGTGAGTGATAGCTTGTCTTTCATGTATATGTATACTTGTAGTTTTTTTAATGGAACGGACACATCGTGCCTTGTGCTAGGTCTCCTGACTTGGCGTCCCAAAGAAGAGGTCAGCACCCTTAGGGGGGACCTTTTAAAGGAGCTGTCCATTGTGCACGAGAGAGCTCGGAAAGCAATGAAAAGTATGGTCAAAGCATTGTGGCCGACAGAGACGCCTCCGGAAGGCATGACCGAATTGGCCGATCGCTTTAAAGGAGCGCGGCATCGATTTGAGCTATGGAAGACATCGGCTTGTCGAGAAGGAGCACGCAAGGCCTGGGCGATGGTGAAGACCCGGTTTACCAAAATCGAACCAAATCACATGGCTCGTGTTGGACCGGTAGGGCCGGATGGGCAAGAAATACCACTTCGCCTGGTGTATGACCAAGTTATGCCTGCTGCTCGGTATTCCCAAGAGGATTGTGCCTTGGATAACTTGATAGATGATATTGACAAGGAGTAGGGCGCTTGATTCTATATATCTATGTACTGCACATCAAGCCTTCTCGATCCGTATTGTGAAATGATGTCTTAATCGGCCATCGGCTTCTACCTCTCTGACCAGTGGTCGGGGAGTGTTCCATACTATGTGACCTGTAAAATAGGAAATCACTTCGGGTAACCAGGCAATCCGGCCATTTGGAGTGAACAGAAAAAAGCGCGCACGGAGAGTTATGTTATATTACTTGTTTAACGTAAGAAACATCTTCCGAAGAAAATAGTTCCTCCAAGGGTGATAACCCACAAGTATAGGGGATCGTTTGTAGCCTTCTTCGATAAATAAGAGTGTCGAACCCAACGAGGAGCTAAAGGTAGAACAAATATTCCCTCAAGTTCTATCGACCACCGATACAACTCTACGCACACTTGACGTTTGCTTTACCGAAAACAAGTATGAAACTATTTTGCAAGAATAAAACTACGAGTACTTTGCGAGAATAAAACTACGAATAAATTGCAAGGTAATAAAAGTAGATAGCTTTGGTCAACAAGAAAGTCATTTGTCCCTAGGCAATCGATAACAAGTACCGGTAATCATTCTTGCAATTTTACATGAGGGAGAGGCATGAGCTAACATACTTTCTCTACTTGGATCATATGCACTTATGATTGGACCCCTAGCAAGCATCCGCAACTACTAAAGATCATTAAGGTCGTGAAACCCAACCATAGCATTAGGTATCAAGTCCTCTTTATCCCATACGCAACAACCCACCTACTCGGGTTTAAGCTTCTGTCACTCTCGCAACCCACCATAAGCGAATCATGAACGTATTGCAACACCCTACAGCAAGGATCCCTCCATTTGCGCAAGACGGAGGGCACCGTAGGACATCAGCATAAATAAAATATACAATCATACCAACCAAGATCACGATTAACCCACAGGACAAAACGGATCTACTCAAACATCATAGGATAGCCAAATATCATTCGGAAATAATATATGGAGTTGAGCACCATGTTTAAGTAGAGATTACAGTGGGGGGGGGGGAGAGGTGTTACACCGCTGCATAGAGGGGGAGAAAGTTGGTGTTGATGGTAGCAAGATTGTTGATGTAGATCGCCGTCATGATCCTTGCCCCGGCGGCACTCCGGCGCCACCGGGAGAGAGGGGGAGAGAGCCCCCCTCCTTCTTATTCTTCCTTGGCCTCCCCACTAGATGGGAGGAGAGTTCCCCCTCTGGTCCATGGCCTCCATGGCGGCAGAGGGGCGGGAACCCCTCCAAGATTGGATCTCCCTCTCTGTTCTCTTCTGTTTGGCGTTTCGCAGATCTGGCCCTTCACCGTTTCTTAAATTCCCAGAGATCCGTAACTCCGATTGTGCTGAAATTTTTACATGATTTTTTTCCATAAATTATATTTCTTGCGGCCGAAGAAGGGCCCCAACCGACTTAATAGGAGGGCATAAGACACCTGGGCGCGCCAGGGGGTGCCCGGTGTGCCCTGGTGGGTTGTGGTCACTGTGGGCCCCCGTTTATGTTGATTCCAAGTCCCAAAAATCACATATTTCCAAAATAATTCTCCGTAAATTTTTATCGCGTTTGGACTTTGTTTGATATGGATTTTCTACGAAACAAAAACCATGCAACAAACAGGAACTCGCACTGGGCACTGGATCAATAGGTTAGTCCAAATAAATCATATAAAATGTTGCCAAAAGTGTATAAAAGTTGTATAACATTGACATGAAACAATAAAAAAATTATAGATACGACGGAGACGTATCAACATCCCCAAGCTTAATTCCTGCTCATCCTCGAGCAGGTAAATGATAAAAAAGATAATTTTTTATGTGGAATGCTACCTAGCATAATCTTGATCATATATCTAATCATGGCATGAATATTAAGACATAAGTGATTCAAAGCAATAGTCTATAATTTGACATAAAGACATTAATACTCAGGCATCCCAACAAACAATCATGTCTTTCAAAATATCAACACTAAAGAAAGCTATCCCTACAAAATCATATAGTCTTGTCATGCTCTGTCTTCTTAACACAAAGTATTTATCATGCACAACCCCGATGACAAGCCGAGCAATTGGTTCATACTTTTTAACGTGCTTCAGCTTTTTCAATCCTCACGCAATACATGAGCGCAAGCCATGGATATAGCACTAAGGATGAAATAGAGTATAATGATAGGGGTAAATATAGAGAACACAAAAAAGTAAGAAAGTCTCACATCGAAGCGGCTAACCAACGGGCTATGTAGATGCCCATCAATTAATATCAATGTGAGGAGTAGGGATTGCCATGCAATGAATGCACTAAGAGCTATAAGTGTATGAAAGCTCAATATGAAAACTAAGTGGGTGTGCATCTAATCCTATAATGAAAAATTCCCACTAGTATATGAAAGTGACAACATAGGAGACTCTCCATATGAAAAACATGGTGCTACTTTGAAGCACAAGTGTGGAACTAGCATGCCCCTTCTCTCTTTATTTCTTTATTTCTTTTCTTTTTTTTCTTTCTTTTTCTTTTTTTATATATTTTCTCTCTCTCATTGTCCGGAGTCTCATCCCGACTTGTGGGGGAATCATAGTTTCCATCGTTCTTTCCTCACTGGGGCAATGCTCTAATAATGAAAATTGATGATCATCACACTTCTATTTACTTACAACTCAATATTACAACTCGATACCTAGAACAAAATATGACTATATGAATGCCTCTGGCAATACCAGGATGTGCAATGATCTAGCGTAACATATATGCATAAAAAAATGATGAACGGTGGCTGAGCCACAAATACTATGTCAGCTACATGATCATGCAAAGCAATATGACAATGAATGCTCAAGTCATCAAAATGGAAATGGTGGAAGTTGCATGGCAATATATCTCAGAATGGCTATGGAAAGGCCATAATAGGTAGGTATGGTGGTTGTTTTGAGGAAGATATAATAAGGCTTATGTGTGATAGAGTGTATCATATCACAGGGTTTGGATGCACCGGCGAAGTTTGCACCGACTCTCGACGTGAGAAAGGGCAATGCACGGTACCGTAGAGGCTAGCAAATTGTGGAAAGGTAAGAGTGCGTATAATCCATGGACTCACATTAGTCATAAAGAACTCATATACTTATTGCAAAAGTTTATTAGCCCTCAAAGCAAAGTACTACTACGCATGCCCCTAGGGGAATAGATTGGTAGGAAAAGACCATCGCTCGTCCCCGACCGCCACTCATAAGGAAGATAATCAATAATAAATCATGCTCCAACTTCATAGCATAACGAGAGACTATATGTGTATGCTTCGGGAATCACAAACCTTAACACCAATATTCTTACTAACCACAACCGTTTACTAGTACCTCCCACATATTACCATCTCTATATCACAAAACTATTGCAAGGAATCAAACATATCATATTCAGTGATCCACAAGTTTTATGTAGGATTTTATGACTAACCATGCAAATGACCAATTCCTGTTGACTCTCTAAATAGATATAAGTGAAGCATGAGAGTTTTAATTCTTTCTACAAAAGATCATGCTCTAATAAATATAAGTGAAGCAAAAGAGCATTCTACAAATAACGGTTTTCTATGTGAAGAGAAACAGGCAATCCAAACTTCAAATGATATAAGTGAAGCACATGAAGCATTCTATAAAGCCATACTCAAAAGATATAAGTGAAGTGCAATGATCATTCTATAAATAGACCATGTACTATCTCATACTAGCATGGTGCATAAAATAAAAATGAAAACTAAACACAAAAGACGCTCCAAGATTTACGCATATCACGTGAACGAAACAAAGACGAAAACATCCCGATACTTGTTGAAGAAAGATGGGATGCCTTCCGGGGCATCCCCAAACTTAGACGCTTGAGTCTCCTTGAATATTTACTTGGGTTTCCTTGGGAATCCCCAAGCTTGGTCTCTTGCCTCTCCTCCTTCTCCTCATATCAAGACCTCCTCGATCTTTGATCACTTCATCCACACAAAACTCAACAGAAAGCTCGGTAAGATCCGTTAGTATAATAAAGCAAATCACTACTCTAATTACTATTGAAAACCAATTAATATTTTGTTTTTGCATTTTAGCTACTGTAATATAACTTTTCCATGGCTTATACCACCGATAAAAATCGATAGTTTCATCAAAACGAGCAAAACAATGCATCAAAAACAGAATCTGTCTTAAACAGGAAAGTCTGTAGCAATCTGAACACCTACCATACTTTTGTTATTCCAAAAATTCTGAAAAATTATGAAAAAAATAAACAATTTGTATAGCAAGACTTTGCAAAAAGTTTTAGAAACTTTCGACGTTCCAGTAAAAAACGTAAAATCATGTACTACAGCCAAAGTTTCTGTTTTTGCACCGCACATACCAACAAGCAATCTAATCATCCTAAAGGCAAATCTTGGCACATTATTTTTATAATACAATGGATTTGTACAAGGGGATAATTATTTTTGTTGAAAAGTTTCTGTAATTAAGATTCACAAAGTTTCCATGGGCATGAACAAAGTTCAAGGCTAGCTTCCACTTTCACAATTCTCGTCCCTCTCAGTTTCACTTTTCTTTTTGTGAAGTTTTAAGTTCCCCTCTATATTTTTTTGTTTTTAAACTATATAAAAGCACTCAACAGAAATAAATGACTCTCTAAAACTTCTGGGTTGTCTCCCTGTCAGCGCTTACTTTAAAGCCATTAAGCTAGGCATAAAGTGCTCAAGTAATGAATCCACCCGGATCCCAAGGTATATCAAAGCCAATTTTAATTAACAATGATTTGGCATTTAGTAGTGAGCATAAAGCAACATATATCATGCAATGACGAAGTATAACTCTCTTCCTATGCATCGGCATGTCATAAAAGAACAATTCATGCACATCAAGTAAAGGCCAATGCATAGTATAATCAATTTCTTAAAATTCTATCGTGTTGGAAACATAGAGAGGCGGAGATGTAGTTCCTCTCTCATAATAATTGCAAGTAGGAGCAGCAAGCACATGCATATTATATTCATCAAAATCATCATGTGCAACGGTAAAAGGCAACCCATCAATATAATCCTTAATAAGAACAAACTTCTCTGATATAGTGTAGTTTGGAGAATTCAAAAAGATAATAGGACTATCATGTGTGGGTGCAATAGCAACAATTTCATTCTTAACATAAGGAACTATAGCAAGTTCATCTCCATAAGCATATTCAAATTGGCATCTTGGCCACAAGCATAGCAAGCATCAAGTTCATCAAAAAGGGATATTTCAAATGAATCAACGGGATCATAGCAATTATCATAGCATTCATCCTTCGGTAAGAACGAAGGGACATTAAACAATGTATGAGTTGGAGGGTTACTCTCATTAGAAGGTGGGAACGGGTAGCTAATCCGCTCTTCCTCCTTTTGTTCTTCGCTCTCCTCATCATATTTTTCATCCAATGAGCTCACAGTTTCATCAATTTCTTCTTCCATAGACTCCTGCAAAATATTAGTCTCTTCTTGGATAGCGGAGACTTTCTCAATAAATATATCAATATCGAAATTGTATTTATAATTATCATAGCAATATTTGAGTATATCAAAAATTTTGGGTCTATAAACATCATCATCAAAAGCTTCATACTTTTCAAACAAAGATTCAATTTCATAAGCACCCTTAAAAGCAACAAATTCTTCTATTCGTTCCACATCATAGTAATCATATCTACCATTAATATAAGAAGCTAAGGTTTCATTATCATTAAATTTGCATGAAAAGGGAAGGTGTGGAGCATTCATCCTAGAGCAACAAGTAAAATCATATCTCTGGCATAAATTCCAAGCATACCAATGCAACATATCAATTTGATCCCATAATTGTTGGGGAATGTAGCATGCAATTTCAAAAAATTCCTACGCTCACGCAAGATCTATCTAGGAGATGCATAGCAATGAGAGAGGGAGAGTGTGTCCACGTACCCTCGTAGACCGAAAGCGGAAGCGTTAGCTTAACGCGGTTGATGTAGTCGAACGTCTTCGCGATCCAACCGATCAAGCACCGAACGTACGGCACCTCCGAGTTCAGCACACGTTCAGCTCGATGACGTCCCTCGAGCTCTTGATCCAGTTGAGGATGAGGGAGAGTTCCGTCAGCACGACGGCGTGGCGACGGTGATGATGAAGTTACCGGCGCAGGGCTTCGCCTAAGCACTACGACGATATGACCGAGGTGTGTAACTGTGGAGGGGGGCACCGCACACGGCTAAGACAAATCTTGGTGTGTCTTTGGGGTGCCCCCTGCCCACGTATATAAAGGAGGGAGGGAGAGAGGCCGGCCCTCCTAGGGGCTCGCCAAGTGTATGGAGTCCTACTAGGACTTCCAAGTCCTAGTAGGAATCCCTTTCCTTTTTCGGAGTGGGAGAGAAGGAAAGAGGGAAAGAGAGAGGGAGTAGGAAAGGGCAAGGGGGGCGCTGCCCCCTTCCCCTAGTCCAATTCGGACCCATGGGGGGGGGGCGCCACCTCCCCTTTGGCCTGCCTCCTCTTTTCCCGTATGGCCCAATAAGGCCCATTACTTCTCCCGGTGAATTCCCGTAACTCCCCGGTACTCCAAAAAATACACGAATCACTCGGAACCTTTCCGATGTCCGAATATAGCCTTCCAATATATGAATCTTTACCTCTCGACCATTTCGAGACTCCTCGTCATGTCCGTGATCTCATCCGGAACTCCGAACAAACTTCGGTCATCAAATCATATAACTCATAATACAAATCGTCATCGAACGTTAAGCGTGCGGAACCTACGGGTTCGAGAACTATGTAGACATGACCAAGACACATCTCCGGTCAAAAACCAATAGTGAAACCTGGATGCTCAAATTGGCTCCTTCATATTCTACGAAGATCTTTATCGGTCAAACCGCATAACAACATACGTCATTCCCTTTGTCATTGGTATGTTACTTGCCCGAGATTCGATCGTCGGTATCATCATACCTAGTTCAATCTCGTTACCGGCAAGTCTCTTTACTCGTTCCGTAATGCATCATCTCGTAACTAACTCATTAGTCACATTGCTTGCAAGGCTTCATATGATGTGCATTACCGAGAGGGCCCAGAGATACCTCTCCGATACTCGGAGTGACAAATCCTAATCTCGATCTATGCCAACCCAACAAACACCTTTGGAGACACCTGTAGAGCATCTTTATAATCACCCAGTTACGTTGTGACGTTTGATAGCACACAAGGTGTTCCTCCGGTATTCGGGAGTTGCATAATCTCATAGTCAGAGGAATATGTATAAGTCATGAAGAAAGTGTTAGCAATAAAACTTAACGATCATTATGCTAAGCTAACGGTTAGGTCTTGTCCATCACATCATTCTCCTAATGATGTGATCCTGTTCATCAAATGACAACACATGTCTATGGTTAGGAAACTTAACCATCTTTGATTAACGAGCTAGTCAAGTAGAGGCATACTAGGGACACAATGTTTTGTCTATGTATTCACACATGTATCAAGTTTCCGGTTAATACAATTCTAGCATGAATAATAAACATTTATCATGATATAAGGAAATATAAAATAACAATTTTATTATTGCCTCTAGGGCATATTTCCTTCAGTCTCCCACTTGCACTAGAGTCAATAATCTAGTTCACATCGCCATGTGATTTAACACCAATAGTTCACATCACCATGTGATTAACACCCATAGTTCACATCGCCATGTGACCAACACCCAAAGGGTTTACTAGAGTCAATAATCTAGTTCACATTACCATGTGATTAACACCCAAAGAGTACTAAGGTGTGATCATATTTTGTTTGTAAGAGAAGTTTAGTCAACGAATCTGCCACATTCAGATCCGTATGTTTTTTGCAAATTTCTATGTCTACAATGCTCTGCACGGAGCTACTCTAGCTAATTGCTCCCACTTTCAATATGTATCCAGATTGAGACTCAGAGTCATCCGGATCAGTGTCAAAGTTTGCATCAACGTAACCCTTTACGACGAACTCTTTGTCACCTCCATAACTGAGAAATATATCCTTATTCCACTAAGGATAATTTTGATCGCTATCCAGTGATCCACTCCTGGATCACTATTGTTCCCTCTTGCCAAACTCATGGTGAGGTACACAATAGGTCTGGTACACAGCATAGCATACTTTATAGAACCTATGACTGAGGCATAGGGAATGACTTTCATTCTCTTTCTATTTTCTGCCGTGGTCGGGTTTTGAGTCTTACTCAACTTCACACCTTGCAACAGAAGCAAGAACTCCTTCTTTGACTGTTCCATTTTGAACTTCTTCAAAATCTTGTCAAGGTATGTGCTTTGTGAAAGTCTTATTAAGCGTCTCAATCTATCCCTATAGATCTTGATGCTCAATACTTAAGCAGCTTCACCGAGGTCTTTTTATTGAAAAATTCTTATTCAAGTATCCTTTTATGCTATCCAGAAATTCTATATCATTTCCAATCAGCAATATGTCATCCACATATAATATCAGAAATGCTACAGAGCTCCCACTCACTTTCTTGTAAATACATGCTTCTCCAAAAGTCTGTATAAAACCATATGCTTTGATCACACTATCAAAGTGTATATTCCAACTCCGAGATGCTTGCACCAGCCCATAAATGGATCGCTGGAGCTTGGACACTTTGTTAGCACCTTTAGGATCGACAAAACCTTCTGGTTGCATCATATACAACTCTTCTTTGAGAAATCCATTAAGGAATGCAGTTTTGACATCCATTTGCCATATTTCATAATCATAAAATGCGGCAATTGCTAACATGATTCGGACAGACTTAAGCATCGCTACGAGTGAGAAAATCTCATCGTAGTCAACACCTTGAACTTGTCGAAAACCTTTTGCGACAATTCGAGCTTTGTAGATAGTAAGACTACTATCAGCGTCCGTCTTCCTCTTGAAGATTCATTTATTCTTAATGGCTTGCCGATCATCGGGCAAATCCACCAAAGTCCACACTTTGTTCTCAAACATGGATCCTATCTCAGATTTCATGGCCTCAAGCCATTTCGCGGAATCTGGGCTCATCATCGCTTCCTCATAGTTTGTAGGTTCGTCATGGTCTAGTAACATGATTTCCAGAACAGGATTACTGTACCACTCAGGTGCGGAACGTGCTCTGGTTGACCTACGAGGTTCTGTAGTAACTTAATTTGAAGTTTCATGATCATCATCATTAGCTTCCTCTCTAGTTGGTGTAGGCATCACGGGAACTGTTTTCTGTGATGAGTTATTCTCCAATTCGAGAGAAGGTACAATTACCTCATCAAGTTCTACTTTCCTCCCACTCACTTCTTTCGAGAGAAACTCCTTCTCTAGAAAGGATCCATTCTTAGCAACAAATATCTTGCCTTTGGATCTGTGATAGAAGGTGTAGCCAATAGTTTCCTTTGGTTATCCTATGAAGACGCACTTCTTCCGATTTGGGTTCGAGCTTATCAGGCTGAAGCTTTTTCACATAAGCATCGCAACCCCAAACTTTGAGAAACGACAGCTTAGGTTTCTTGCCAAACCACAGTTCATACGGTGTCGACTCAACGGATTTAGATGGTGCCCTATTTATCGTGAATGCAGCTGTCTCTAATGCATAACCCCAAAACGATAGTGGTAAATCTGTAAGAGACATCATAGATCGCACCATATCTAATAAAGTACGGTTACGACGTTCGGACACACCATTACGCTGTGGCGTTCCAGGTGGCGTGAGTTGTGAAACTATTCCACATTGTTTTAAATGAAGGCCAAACTCGTAACTCAAATATTCGCCTCCGCGATCAGATCGTAGAAACTTTATTTTCTTGTTACGATGATTTTCCACTTCACTCTGAAATTCTTTGAACTTTTCAAACATTTCAGACTTGTGTTTCTTTAAGTAGATATACCCATATCTGCTCAAATCATCTGTGAAGGTCAGAAAATAACGATACCCGCCGCGAGCCTCAACACTCATCGGACCGCATACATCGATATGTATTATTTCCAATAAGTCTGTAGCTCGCTCCATTGTTCCAGAGAACGGAGTTTTAGTCATCTTGCCCATGAGGCATGGTTCACAAGTATCAAATGATTCATAATCAAGTGATTCCAAAAGCCCATCAGCATGGAGTTTCTTCATGCGCTTTACACCAATATGACCTAAACGGCAGTGCCACAAATATGTTGCACTATCATTATCAACTTTGCATCTTTTGGCATCAATATTATGAATATGTGTATCACTACGATCGAGATTCAATAAACCATTTACATTGAGTGTATGACCATAGAAGGTTTTATTCATGTAAACAGAACAACAATTATTCTCTGACTTAAATGAATAACCGTATCGCAATAAACATGATCCAATCATATTCATGCTCAACGCAAACACCAAATAACATTTATTTATTTAGGTCCACACTAATCCCGAAGGTAGAGGGAGTGTGCGATGGTGATCTTATCAACCTTGGAATCACTTCCAACACACATCATCACCTCGTCATTAACTAGTCTCTGTTCATTTTGCAACTCCTGTTTTGAGTTACTAATGTTAGTAACTGAACCGGTATCAAATACCCAGGGGCTACTATGAACACTAGTAAAATACACATCAATAACATGTATATCAAATATACCTTTGTTCACTTTGCCATCCTTCTTATCCGCCAAGTATTTGGGGCAGTTCCGCTTCGAGTGACCATTTCCTTTGCAGTAGAAGCACTCAGTTTCAGGCTTAGGTCCAGACTTGGGTTTCTTCCCGGGAGTAACAACTTGCTTGCTATTCTTCTTGAAGTTCCTTTCTTGCCCTCGCCCTTTTTCTTGAAACTAGTGGTCTTGTCAACCATCAATACTTGATGTAATTTCTTGATTTCTACCTTCGCCGATTTTAGCATCGCGAAGAGCTTGGGAATCGTTTTCGTCATCCCTTGCATATTATAGTTCATCACGAAGTTCTAGTAACTTGGTGATAGTGACTAGAGAAATCTGTCAATCACTATCTTATCTGGAAGATTAACTCCCACTTGATTCAAGCGATTGTAGTACCCAGACATTCTGAGCACATGCTCACTAGCTGAGCTATTCTCCTCCATCTTGTAGGCAAAGTACTTGCCAGAGGTCTTATACCTCTCGACACAGGCATGAGTCTGAAATACCAATTTCATCTCTTTGGAACATCTCATATGCTCCGTGGTGTTCAAAACGTTTTTGAAGTCCCGGTTCTAAGCCGTAAAGCATGGTGCACTAAACTATCAAGTAGTCATCATATCGAGCTTGCCAAACGTTCATAACGTCTCCATCTGTTCCTGCAATAGGTCTATCACCTAGTGGTGCATCAAGGACATAATTCTTTTGTGCAGCAATGAGGATATTCCTCAGATCACGGACCCAGTCCGCATCATTATTACTATCATCTTTCAACTTAGTTTTCTCTAGGAACATATCAAAAATAAAACAAGGGAGCTATACGCGAGCTATTGATCTACAACATAATTTGCAAATACTACCAGGACTAAGTTCATGATAAATTAAGTTCAATTAATCATATTACTTAAGAACTCCCACTTAGATAGACATCCCTCTAGTCATCTAAATGATCACGTGATCCATATCAACTAAACCATGTCCGATCATCACGTGAGATGGAGTAGTTTTCAATGGTGAACATCTCTATGTTGATCATATCTACTATATGATTCACGTTCGACCTTTCGGTCTCAGTGTTCCGAGGCCATATCTGCATATGCTAGGCTCGTCAAGTTTAACCCGAGTATTCTGCACGTGCAAAACTGGCTTGCACCCGTTGTATGTGAACGTAGAGCTTATCACACCCGATCATCACGTGGTGTCTCGGTACGATGAAATGTCGCAACGGTGCATACTCAGGGAGAACACTTATACCTTGAAATTTAGTGAGGGATCATCTTATAATGCTACCGCCGTACTAAGCAAAATAAGATGCATAAAAGATAAACATCACATGCAATCAAAATATGTTACATGATATGGCCATCATCATCTTGTGCCTTTGATCTCCATCTCCAAAGCACCGTCATGATCTCCATCGTCACCGGCTTGACACCTTGATCTCCATCGTAGCGTCGTTGTCGTCTCGCCAACTATTGCTTCTACGACTATCGCTACCGCATAGTGATAAAGTAAAGCAATTACATGGCGATTGCATTTCATACAATAAAGCGACAACCATAAGGCTCCTGCCAGTTGCCGATAACTTTTACAAAACATGATCATCTCATACAATAACGTATATCACATCATGTCTTGACCATATCACATCACAGCATGCCCTGCAAAAACAAGTTAGACGTCCTCTACTTTGTTGTTGCAAGTTTTACGTGGCTGCTACGGGCTTCTAGCAAGAACCGTTCTTACCTATGCATCAAAACCACAATGATTTTTCGTCAAGTGTGCTGTTTTAACCTTCAACAAGGACCGGCCGTAGTCAAACTCGATTCAACTAAAGTTGGAGAAACATACACCCGCCAGCCACCTGTGTGCAAAGCACGTCGGTAGAACCAGTCTCATGAACGCGGTCATGTAATGTCGGTCTGGGCCGCTTCATCCAACAATACCGCCGAATCAAAGTAAGACGTTGGTGGTAAGCAGTATGACTATTATCGCCCACAACTCTTTGTGTTCTACTCGTGCATATCATCTACGCATAGACCTGGCTCTGATACCACTATTGGGGAACGTAGCATGCAATTTCAAAAATTTCCTACGCTCACGCAAGATCTATCTAGGAGATGCATAGCAACGAGAGAGGGAGAGTGTCTCCACGTACCCTCGTAGACCAAAAGCGGAAGCGTTAGCTTAACGCGGTTGATGTAGTCGAACGTCTTCGCGATCCAACCGATCAAGCACCGAACGTACGGCACCTCCGAGTTCAGCACACGTTCAGCTCGATGACGTCCCTCGAGCTCTTGATCCAGTTGAGGACGAGGGAGAGTTCCGTCAGCACGACGGCGTGGCGATGGTGATGATGAAGTTACCGGCGCAGAGCTTCGGCTAAGCACTACGAGGATATGGCCGAGGTGTGTAACTGTGGAGGGGGGCACCGCACACGGCTAAGACAAATCTTGGTGTGTCTTTGGGGTGCCCTTGCCCACGTATATAAAGGAGGGAGGGAGAGAGGCCGGCCCTCCTAGGGGCGCGCCAAGTGTATGGAGTCCTACTAGGACTTCCAAGTCCTAGTAGGAATCCCTTTCCTTTTTCGGAGAGGGAGAGAAGGAAAGAGGGAAAGAGAGAGGGAGTAGGAAAGGGCAAGGGGGGCGCCGCCCCCTTCCCCTAGTCCAATTCGGACCCATGGGGGGGCGCGCGCCACCTCCCCTTTGGCCTGCCTCCTCTTTTCCCGTATGGCCCAATAAGGCCCATTACTTCTCCCGGTGAATTCCCGTAACTCCCCGGTACTCCGAAAAATACCCGAATCACTCGGAACCTTTCCGATGTCCGAATATAGCCTTCCAATATATGAATCTTTACCTCTCGACCATTTTGAGACTCCTCGTCATGTCCGTGATCTCATCCGGGACTCCGAACAAACTTCGGTCATCAAATCACATAACTCATAATACAAATCGTCATCGAACGTTAAGCGTGCGGACCCTACGGGTTCGAGAACTATGTAGACATGACCGAGACACATCTCTGGTCAATAACCAATAGCGGAAGCTGGATGCTCATATTGGCTCCTACATATTCTACGAAGATCTTTATCGGTCAAACCGCATAACAACATACGTCATTCCCTTTGTCATCGGTATGTTACTTGCCCGAGATTCGATCATCGGTATCATCATACCTAGTTCAATATCGTTACCGGCAAGTCTCTTTACTCGTTCCGTAATGCATCATCCCGTTACTAACTCATTAGTCACATTGCTTGCAAGGCTTCATATGATGTGCATTACCGAGAGGGCCCAGAGATACCTCTCCGATACTCGGAGTGACAAATCCTAATCTCGATCTATGCCAACCCAACAAACACCTTTGGAGACACCTGTAGAGCATCTTTATAATCACCCAGTTACGTTGTGATGTTTGATAGCACACAAGGTGTTCCTCCGGTATTCGGGAGTTGCATAATCTCATAGTCAGAGGAATATGTATAAGTCATGAAGAAAGCGTTAGCAATAAAACTTAACGATCATTATGCTAAGCTAACGGTTGGGTCTTGTCCATCACATCATTCTCCTAATGATGTGATCCCGTTCATCAAATGACAACACATGTCTATGGTTAGGAAACTTAACCATCTTTGATTAACGAGCTAGTCAAGTAGAGGCATACTAGGGACACAATGTTTTGTCTATGTATTCACACATGTATCAAGTTTCCGGTTAACACAGTTCTAGCATGAATAATAAACATTTATCATGATATAAGGAAATATAAAATAACAATTTTATTATTGCCTCTAGGGCATATTTCCTTCAATAATAATTTGCGAGAATAAAACTACGAGTACTTTGTGAGAATAAAACTACGAATAAATTGCAAGGTAATAAAAGTAGATAGCTTTGGTCAACAAGAAAGTCATTTGTCCCTAGGCAATCGATAACAAGTACCGGTAATCATTCTTGCAATTTTACATGAGGGAGAGGCCTGAGCTAACATACTTTCTCTACTTGGATCATATGCACTTATGATTGGACCCCTAGCAAGCATCTGCAACTACTAAAGATCATTAAGGTCATGAAACCCAACCATAGCATTAAGTATCAAGTCCTCTTTATCCCATACGCAACAACCCACCTACTCGGGTTTAAGCTTCTGTCACTCTCGCAACCCACCATAAGCGAATCATGAACGTATTGCAACACCCTACAGCGAGGATCCCTTCGTTTACGCAAGACGGAGGGCACCGTAGGACAGCAGCATAAATAAAATATACAATCATACCAACCAAGATCACGATTAACCCACAGGACAAAACGGATCTACTCAAACATCATAGGATAGCCAAATATCATTGGGAAATAATATATGGAGTTGAGCACGATGTTTAAGTAGAGATTATAGTGGGGGAGAGAGGTCTTACACCGCTGCATAGAGGGGGAGAAAGTTGGTGTTGATGGTGGCAAGATTGTTGATGTAGATCGCCGTCACGATCCTTGCCCCGGCGGCACTCCGGCGCCACCGGGAGAGAGGGGGAGAGAGCCCCCCTCCTTCTTCTTCTTCCTTGGCCCACCCACTAGATGGGAGGAGAGTTCCCCCTCTGGTCCATGGCTTCCATGGTGGCGGAGGGGCGGGAGCCCCTCCGAGATTGGATCTCCCTCTCTGTTCTCTTCTGTTTCGCGTTTCGCAGATCTGGCCCTTCACCGTTTCTTAAATTCCTGAAGATCCATAACTCCGATTGCGCTGAAATTTTTACATGATTTTTTTCCATAAATTATCTTTCTTGTGCCTGAAGAAGGGCCCCAACCGACTTACGAGGAGGGCATAAGACAACTGGGCGCGCCAGAGGGTGCCTGGCGTGCCCTGGTGGGTTGTGGTCACTGTGGGCCCCCGTTTATGTTGATTCCAAGTCCCAAAAATCACATATATTCCAAAATAATTCTCCGTAAATTTTTATCACATTTGGACTTCGTTTGATATGTATTTTCCGCGAAACAAAAAACATGCAACAAACAGGAACTAGCACTGGGCACTGGATCAATAGGTTAGTCCAAATAAATCATATAAAATATTGCCAAAAGTGTATAAAAGTTGTATAATATTGGCATGAAACAATCAAAAATTATAGATACGATGGAGACGTATCAAAGGGTTCCTTTCTTCGGGCTCATTATGTTGATCATAGACGTGGTGTCCGAATACCAATAATATGCAGTCGTTATTTATTGTAGGAATCAAACCCCAGTGTTTGGTGGTGAACACCTAATTATTTTCATTTCCCTCGCGGCCGACCCATTATTTTCTTAAGAACGCTAGCTTTCGGCTTCACCCGTCTGAGGTACATACACGGTTTACCCGGTCGTAGCAATCGCAGAGGTGGTCCCTTTACCCCCTAGCCGAACAATCGGGAACGTAGGGGGTAAACACAGGAGCCAGGCAACCTAGCTTGGCAAAAACTTAAGTCAAATTGGTGCATATAATGGCTTAAAGGTGCAGGAAGGTTGTAAGCACGTCAGAGACGAATTCATGCACGAAGAGTATATTGATTGGATTCTTGAGAGGAGCCCCCAGGTAGATCTGGGTATTACATGTGTGCTTAAAAATCCTAGTGCAGTTCGGTTTATCCGAACATGGCCCGGGAGGTGACAACTCCAAAAAAGTAAAAAGAAAAGACTATAACAAAGAAAATGGGAGTGAAAGTGACGACACCGGACTAGCCATAGAAGCGCCGAAGACGAGTGGTGTTCCATGGGTTTGGCTCGAGGCGATTTTCCGCTGGATTGCGAAGACGATATGCTCCTCCTGCTAGTACTTCATCGATTATGAAAGGACCCTCCCATTTGGGTGAGAGCTTGTGCTTCTGCTTCTCCTGGAGGCGGAGGACTAGTTCGCCCATGTTGTATGCCTTCGCCAAAACTTCCCTGCTCTAGTAGCGTCGGGCTTGCTGTTGATAGAATGTAGAGCGTGCCTGAGCTATGTCGCGCTCTCTTCCAAGGCGTCCAGGTCGTCTTGCCGATCCAACTCGGCTTCCTTTTCTTCGTACATGTGCACTCTAGGCGCGTCATGGATGATATCACATGGGAGGACCGCCTCCGCGCCGTACACCATAAAAAAGGGGGTGTATCCCGTTGACCGGTTGGGGGTGGTGCGTAGTCCCCATAGTACGGAATCGAGTTCCTCTACCAAGTGGCAATAGGATTCGTTTAGGGAGCGAACCAGTCGGGGCTTTATGCCACTCATGATGAGTCCATTGGCTCGTTCGACCTGCCCGTTAGTTTGTGGGAGATATACCGACGCATAGTCGAGCTTGTTGCCCATCTTAGCACACCAGTCTTTAACTTCACGGGCTGTGAAATTGGACCCATTGTCCATGATTATGCTATGGGAAACACCATAACGGTGCACCACCCCAGATATAAACTCGATCATGAGGCCAAATTCGGCTGAAGTAACTGGTTTTGCCTCGATCCACTTAGTGAATTTGTCGACCATGACCAGTAAGTATTTCTTTTTCTTGGATCCCCCTTTAAGTGGTCCAACCATGTCGAGCCCCCAGACCGCGAATGGCCAGGTGATCGGTATTGTTCGGGGAGCTGTGGGGGGCATATGGCTTTGATTTGTGAAAAGCTGGTGTCGGTGTCAAAACCGACAGACCTCGGGGTAGGGGGTCTCGAGTTGTGGATCTGGGATCGATAGGGAACAAGGGACGACGAACACAGTGTTTACCCAGGTTTGGGCCCTCTCAAAGAGGTAATACCCTACGTCCTGCTTGATTATATTTATAGTATGGTATACAGAGTAGATCTACCTCGAGATCAGCATGAGCTAAACCCTAAGGAGATGAGGTGATGAATGTAGCTCTAGCCCTAAAGACTACAACCCTCGGTTTATATAGATACCGGTAGGGTTAGGGTTACCGAAGATAGATTACAATAAGGGATTAAAGAGATCCTGCGCATTCTTGACTTGGAGGGCACACCACGGCTTCATAGATCTCCTATCACTATACGGCTCCACCAGTCCGGCCCATACTCAATGGGCCGACACCCCGAGGACCCCTCAGTCCATGACTCCCTCAGTAGCCCCCGAACTTGCCTCCAACGCTAAGGCTTGTATCCGGCATCCGCTCACTCAATCAAGGTTCGGGTTGCAAGGCAAGTTCTTCAGTATATTTTGCCCATGTTCGGAGTCAAGTGATGTCCGGAATCTGAAATGGCAATTTTACTTAACAACGAAGGCAATAACAAAAAACCGTTCAAGTGTAAATAGTGCCTTCATCTGACAAATTTTTCTCTTTCAACGAAGAGTCGCCTCCGGCCATGACGCCGAGCAGTCACTATTTCTCGAAGCGCGGCTCAAGGCTGATGCCACGTTTGGCACATCCCCTTAAGGTGGAGATCGTGTCCCGCCTTTCGGGGGATATGGTTAATGATTCCCTCCCCGCACATAATGTTGTAGGTATATCGGGAAGTGGAGAAGCCAACGGCGTGAAAAAAGGAACCCCTGGCCTGTCAACAGTCTATAAAGGGGGGAGCTATCACAGTCAGCATCCCACGCCTTCTTCCACCTCCCGCTCACGCAGATCCTCATAGCTCTAGCGCCCCTTTTCTCTGCTTCCACAACAAATCCTATCCCGTCTCCTTTAACCATGGCCAGTTCTCGCGCCAATGGGAAGTGGGAAGCCTCCACCGTCACCGATGACAACATCGTGTGGCTAAAGCAGGCCGGCTATTTGTCGGCCGACATTGCTCATCGGGCCCCCGAAGTGGGCCAGATCATCCCTACGCCCAAGCCGGGCGAAAGGGTCGTATTCCTCCCTCATTTCCTTAGGGGGCTAGGATTTCCCCTGCACCCCTTCATGCGGGGGCTGATGTTCTTCTACGGACTAGATTTTCACGATCTAGCCCCTAACTCCCTTCTACACATCTCGTCCTTTATTATCTTCTGCGAAGCCTTCCTCCGAATCCAGCCACACTTAGGCCTGTGGCTAAAGGTGTTCAACGTTAAGCCCAAGGTAGTTGGCGGCGAGCAGGCGGACTGTGGCGGGGCCATGATCAGCAAACTGACGCAGGTCCAGTGGCCGAAGGGCCACTTCGTCAATACCATCAGAATGTGGCAAAAGGAATGGTTTTACATCACTGAGCCACGGGGGGGGGGGGGGGGGGGGCGGCTGGGCGGCAGCTCCCGCGTTCAGATCCGGACCCCCTACCAGGCTGGCCTCATGGATCAACAAGAGCCCGGACTGGGGATCCACTGATGATTTGAAGGTGCTACAGAAGCGCATCGTCAATGTCATGGAGACCGGCGGGAAGCTGGTCGACGTGATTCAGGTCATGCTCCATCGTCGATTCGTCCCCTGCCAGGAGAGAGCCAAGCCAATGTGGGAGTATGATCCCAAAGATCTGGCCACCATGCAGCACCTCTTCGGCACAACCCACAAGAAAGTGTAGAGTCTGCTATTCAAACAGCAGAAGGAGTGGCCGGTCGAGGGGGAGGACATCGGCATCGACGCTGCGAACCCTCCAAGGAAGGTGAGTGACACTTGTCTTATCATGAATCCGAATATTAGCACCACACGATTTGATCTGAACCTCTTTATGTGGATTTTGCAGGGCTGGCTTGCCAAGGCCGAGAAGATCAGCGGTCCAGCGCCGCTGCCAGAAGGGCCCCGATTCGAGCAGCTAGAAAAGCTGTTGGTCGTGGTGCCTTACAAGGCGCCCGACAAGAAGGGCAAGAAGATGGAGGTGCCGGAGGCTTGAGAGGGCCTTCGTCACAAAGCCCGTCCGGACAGCAGGTCCGGAGACACCGCGGCCCAGTCTGCACAGGAGGGGGAAGAGGACGAGGAGGAAAGTGCCTCCTCGCACTCTAAGAAGAGGGCGGCGTCCAGCGACGTCGAGGAGGTTCAACCTCCTCAAGCCCGGAAGAGACAGTGCTGGCCTAAGCTGGTCCTGACTGACAGCTCGGACTCCGACAAGGAGTCCGAAGCATCCGAAAAGGTTCCGTAGAAGGAACCCGCCACCCCGTCGAGGAGACCTCTTCGGGGACGTCCCTGCCCGCCGAACTGGCGGACAGTGGCTCACGCTCGGCACCTCCTCCAATCCCCGAAGAAGCTGGGGAGGTGGTGTCACGAAAGACCCCTCCTCCTCCGAACACAGGGGAGGAGGTCAATGCCACCATGGCCGAGGCCGATGCCTCGGTTATTGAAGACCAGGGGGATGCATCCTTCCTGGCTACTGCTGGGAGGGGATCCGAATCATCTGAACCCCTGCCGAATTCGGCCCCCGAGCCCCAAATGAAGCCAGTACCTCCTTTCGATGGGGAAGGTGCTGGGGACCCGATGCCCACGCCGAACACCTCCAGTCCGGCGGCTGTGGGCTGGCCAGACGCGCTGGCGGAGTTGGTGAACAACTCTGCCGTCGTCAACGAGCACCGCACTCTTATGAGTGCGGTTATACAGGGTGTTCGGTCCCTTCATTCCGGACTGAACAACGCTGTTCAAGGCCTACTAACAGGCTTTGAGGTAAGTCAAGTAATGTTCTTTCCTCATAAATTGGATTTAGTCCTTAGTTTAAGTATGCCATATCTGTAGTAGCCCCCGAGGCTCTGCAAGGTTTGCGAAGAAAACCTGCGGAGGATCTCGTTCTACAGGCCATTATCTGAAATGGTGTGAATTTTTAAATGTCACAGGCATCTTCTCTGGCCGCAACTGCTAATGCTGTGGCACTGGAGAAGATGGATCGGAAGCTCAAGCATTCCGATAAAGAGCTTGACCTTGTCAACAAATGACTTGACGAGGCACAAGGTAAGCCCTTTGATAAGGTGTACAACTGGTTGATGCCGGATATTGATGATCCGGACTGTATGTTAATCTCTTATTGTGATGATGTTGCAGTTGCCTCCGCTGAAGTCGAGGGCTTGACGGAGGCCTTGAAGAAAGCCGAGGCAGAGGCGGCCGCAAAGAAAACGGCCGCTAAGAAGGCGGTGGCCGAGCTTGAGATGGCCAAGCTCACTGCTGATCAACACGAGGCTCGAGTAACCAAAGTGCAAGTGGAGCTCCAAGATGCCGCCAAGAAGCTAGAGGTCCTTGAGAAGGAGCATGAGGAGCGATCCTCCCAGCTGTCCAAGGCGGAGAAGAAGCTCCAGGAGGCAAGGACCGAAGGGCGAGGTGCCCGGGAAGAGCTCCGCCAAGTTGGGCAAATTGCAAATGGTAAGAAATACTTACTGCAGAGTGTGTTCGGAGGCAACAGATTCGCCCTGCTGACGCGGGTCTGGCGCTCCACAGGCGTCTTCGCCGAACTTCCAAAGAATGTGGCGGCCGCGGCGGAGCACTATGCTACTCGCGAGGAGGATTCCACGTAGCGGCTCTTCTGGTCATAGTTTCTGGATTCCGAGCGTCCTCCCCTCCTCAGCAATCAAATGAAGCAACTAATGGAGATGCATCGGATGTCCGAGCTGGCCGTGAAGGACCTTTGTGTCAGTCTGTGGCCCGCCGAACCCATTCTGGACACCTACTTCGGCCTTGTGCAGAAGCTGCGGGAGGCGCCACTCCGGATTGACGCCGTAAAGTGCTCAGCGTGCCTTGAGGGAGCGAGGCTTGTGTTTGCGAAGACCATGGTGCATTGGCCAAAGATTAATCCAATGGACATGGCCACTGGTCCTCCGCCCAAGGGAAAAGAGCATCGCCGCCCTGAGCAATACTTTGCACACGTGATGAATGGCGCGTGGGCGATAGAGGGCCAGTGCTCAAAAGATGTAATGCTTGAATGACTGTATTAAGTTGTTGCCAGTTAGACCTTATGCTTTATAATGCATCCGCCTGACTTGTTTTGTATTGTCATGATTTTAATTTTGACTCCTATTCGGCCGTATGTTTAATCTGAAAGCTACCAGTCCTCGGCTTCAGCCCCCAGATGAATGTCGCGAGGGGTGTTTAGTCTCCGCGCTGTTACCCTTAGCCAACGTTTGGTACCCGGAGGCGGTAGCGCATGAGCAAAACTAGGCAATCAGACTATTTGGTTTTACTGCTTTCACTTAGCCTTAGGAGCTTGACGGTGGGGCCTAAGGACTAGCTCCCTGTGTTTTGTAATGCACTTGGGGGCGAATGCCTACCCTTTCCGATCACATGGTTTGTGTTAAGACGAACCCTTCGTGTGACACGGCAAAATCGCCAACAATTTTTAGAGTCAAACCTCGTCATCGGATCGCTGATCAGTTCGCGCTTACTATGACAGTCAGTTTTTGGCTTTCTCCTCCTGAGGTACTTGACCGGGCGAGCCAGAAGTACAATCGTAGGGGTTCTCCCTTTGCCCTCTTAGCCTAACGTGTGGAACATAAGGGGCAAGCACAGGAGCCGGGCAACCCAACTATTGACCTAAGACATAGTTCGGAACTTGATGCATATAGTGCAATATCCGAGATGCCGAACACTCAGCGGAAAGCAGTGTCGGACTTGGGGTGCCGAGCTGATAGGGAAATTGAGCTCTAGGTTTAGTTAACCGATCATGTTTTCATGCCGGGTTGTTCCAAGAACGAGGGGAGAATCGGAAAGGAAATAGACAATCGCAAGATGCAGATATCCGAACACCATAAAGGGCGTTTTTATTATTTCTTGTAGGCTCAAGACGTCTAACCGTAAAATTCGAACTGCGAAAGCATTTAAAAAGAAAAAAGTTTTACAGAGTAAAGGTTTACGCAGGGCCTTGACACGTGAGTCGAAGCCTTCAATTTGCCCTGCCGCACGTCTGCGCCTTTGCTTCTGGGAGGTGGGGGTTGGGACCTTTGATGAGACCTTGAGGGGCGGAGGTCCTGTCGATGGAGCTTTATGCTTGGGGGGTTTCCAGAATTGGCCCTTGGGTCATCCGAAGATGAGGCAGTTCCGGAGTTCGGTTTAGCCGAACATGTACTTCGGATTTATTGATATATGCCTCACAGCTGCCCATGGTATTTTGAGTGCGAAATTGTGCTGACGAGGCGCGTGGAGCGCGAAGAATGTGGGCGTGCCATGGGGCACGCATCCCTATTTGTTGCGAACGCATGCGGGTTCCCATGACGGGGAACGAGTTTGAACCCGTTTACTGTTGTCGCCGGCCTTTACGGCGGGTCGGCATCCGGACCTGTATGGGCCGGTTTGGTCTTCGGCCGCTAGGGCCACACTGTGCTCTTCGGTTCAAAGTGAGCATTCTGTGTTGCCGTTGATAGTTATGACGCCCGAAGGACCAGGCATCTTCAACTTGAGGTATGCGTAATGCGGAACGGCATTGAATTTGGCGAACGCTGTTCGGCTGAGGACGGCGTGATAGCCTCTGCGAAAGGGCACAATGTCGAAGATCAAGTCCTCGCTTCGGAAGTTATCCGGAGAGCCGAACACTACTTCAAGCGTCATAGTGCCTATGCAGCGGGCCTCCACTCCCGGAATGACCCCCTTAAAGGTGGTGTTACTGGGTTTGATCCTTGACGGATCGATCCCCATTTTCCTCACTGTATCTTCGCATATCAGATTGAGGTTGCTACCTCCGTCCATGAGGACTCTAGTGAGGTGGAATCCATCAATGATGGGGTCGAGCACTAAGGCTGCGGACCCTCCATGGCGTATGCTGGTTGGATGGTCCCTGCGATCGAACATGATCGGGCAGGCTGACCATGGATTGAACTTCGGCGCTACTGGCTCGACGGAATACATGTCTCGTAGCGCTCGCTTCCTCCCCTTCTTCGGTATGCGGGTTGCATAGATCATGTTTACCGTCTTGACCTCAGAAGGGAAGGGTTTCTGGCCTCCACTATTTGGCCTGCGGGGCTCATCATCGTCCTTGCTTCGTGGGCTTTTGCCCAAGTCTTCGGTTGTGAGTTTGCCGGCCTGTTTGATCACCCAACAGTTTCGGTTGGAGTGGTTGGCAGGCTTCTCTGATGTGCCGTGGATTTGGCAAGGCCTGTCCAGAATTGTGTCTAGTCTGGACGGGCCGTCACTGTTACCTTTAGGGGCTTTCTTTCTGGGTCCGCACTTCTGGTTTCGAAATCTGGCATTTACTGCCGTATCCTCGCCCTCGCCGTCATTGTGGCGACGTTTATTCTTGCTGCGTCGGGGCTTTCGATTTCCGTCTCGAACCTCGGAGGTACCGGGTGTGTCGGGATTGGCGTTTTTGTGATTGAGCCAACTGTCTTCGCCCACGCAAAAGCGGGTCATGAGAGAAGTAAGGGTTGCCATAGTTCTTGGTTTGTCCTGGCCGAGCTGCCTTACAAGCCATTCGTCCTTGACACTGTGCTTGAAGGCGGCCAAGGCTTCGGCATCCGGACAGTCGACAATCTTGTTTTTCTTGTTCAGGAATCGGTTCCAAAATTGTCGGGCAGATTCTCCGGGTTGTTGTGTGATGCGATTTAGGTCATCAGCATCCAGAGGCCGGACATAGGTGCCCTGAAAGTTTGCTCAAAAAGCGTCCTCAAGCTCTTCCCAGCAGCCTATAGAGTCTTCGGGAAGACTGTTCAACCATTGTCGAGCTGCACCTTTAAGCTTTAGCGGCAAATATTTAATGGCGTGGAGGTCATCTCCTCGCGCCATGTGAATGTGGAGGAGGAAATCCTCTATCCATACGGCTGGATCTGTGGTTCCGTTGTATGATTCGATGTTCACAGGCTTGAAGCCTTCCGGGAATTGGTGTTGCATTACCCTCTCTGTGAAGCACAAGGGGTGTGCGGCGCCCCGAACTCAGGCTACATCACGTCGGAGGTCTTCGGCCCTCTGAGTCTGCTGCTGCTCCCGGATTCTATCATTTCAGTTTAGCGATTGTAGTATCCTTCCCGGTAAGCTGGCGAGTCTTCTCTGGGTCCGTAGATGGACCAGGTACGGCCTCCCCGAGCGTCTAGGTCATGGCGGAGGTCGTACTCGTAAGTGGTCCACACTTGATCCTTGCCGTATTGACGAGGTGGGGCGGCTGGGTGTTCGGCCTTGACAGCTTCTCTTTCCCACCCTCTAGGGGGGCGGTCCGGCTGTTCGGCGCTTGTGTATGTCAGACGTGTTGGCTCTACGGCCTCTTCGTCAAATTGCGGCAGTAGTCTTCGCTTGGGATAACTTTTGGTTGGCTGTTCGCGGCCATACCCTTCTTCGGCGGCTAGGACTTTAGTCCATTGGTCGTTGAGGGTGTCCTGTTCGGCCTTGATTTTGCGTTTTTGTTCTTCAGGCTGCAGGCGGTGGCTAAAAGCCTCCATTTGAACCGTTCCTGCTCCAGGGGGTCTTCGGGGACGATGAAATCGTCATCCCCGAGACTGACCTCCTCTTCAGAGAGTGGGAGGTAGTTGCTATCCTCGGAGTCATGGGGTTTTCTGGATTGAGCGGGTCCTCCTACCCCGCGGGGTCATCCTGATGATGTTCGTTGGCTGCGTCTTCGGCGAGGTCATTCATATTATTTACGGTGCCGTTCTCTGCAGAGTCCATGTTGCTCGCATGGCTTTGACGTGGCTTTGATCGACGGCGCTATTTTTGGCGTTTGGGCGTCTCATCTCTGGGCTTGCCTCTGTCCTTATTAGGAGTGCCATCGCCGTCCTTGGGGGTGTCCACCATGTAAATAGCGTAGTGGAAGTTTGGGCCCCATCGCACGGTCGGGGGGGTGGGGGGGGGGGCAACATCGGTATTGGCCGTGGCTCCACCCTCCTCGTCCATGTATTCGGCCTTCTTCGAATTATAGTCTAGCATATCGGTTAAATCATCGATAGTGGCTACGAAGTGGGTGGTGGGTGGGACGCAAAATTCCCTATGGGACGCCTCGAAGGATTGATGATTGAAGGCGAAGGGCAGGTCCTCCTGGATGGTCATTTTCTGAATTCTGTCTAGCGCCTTGTTTAACATTGCGAGGGTCGCCGAACTCGAGGGCTCCGGGCCAAATTCCATTATAGCGGTGTGGGGGCAGTCAGTGCCCTGGCCGGTCCTTGGTTTCCACTGGCCGTGCTAAGCTCGGGGTGCGGAGCCGGAACCTTGAAGGGGCCCGGATCGTCACTGGAGGTCAATGACGGGCTTTGGTCCTTGCGTGTGGCTTCCCCGCTGGGGTTTGAGATCGAGTTGCTTTGGGCTGGGGGTGACCCCTGGCCATTGGCTGCCGCTTTGTCGTAAGGGCTCAAGGCCAGGTGAGCGTCGTAAAGGGATGGTTCGGCCGAGATTGACTCTTGGCTTCTGCCTCCGGATTCTGCCTCGAAGGTCGAGGATAGGTCCTCCGCGGTCATGATGGGTCCGGACGAAGGCGGAGTCTGGCCCCCGCTTGAAGCGGAGCTCTCCTGGCTTGAAGCTATTGGGGCCGATCTATAGATCGGATCGGAGGGGGACTCCGGAGCGGGCATGGCGAGGGTGCGGGAGGGGGAAGTGAATCCGGCGAAGACCAGATTGCCCCGCGTGTCTGCAACGTATTTCAGACCATTGAATCGAATTCGGTGTTCGGGAGCGAAGGTGTCAATCTGACCCAGACGACCAGTCGGGTCGGCGTGCAGCACGATGTTGTCAAATGCGAAGAGTTGACCGGGGACGAAGAAGTCCCCGGATCCGATGCCTTCTCCTATGATCAGGCGAGCCATCGATCCTTTGGGCGACCCCACAGCGGAACTCTCAATGAAAGCACCAATGTCGGTGTCAAAATCGGCAGACCTCGGGGTAGGGGGTCCTGAGCTGTGGATCTGGGATCGATGGGGAACAAGGGACGACGAACACAGTGTTTACCCAGGTTCGGGCCCTCTCGAAGATGTAATACCCTACGTCTTGCTTGATTATATGTATAGTATGGTATACAGAGTAGATCTACGTCGAGATCATCATGAGCTAAACCCTAAGGAGATGAGGTGATGAATGTAGCTCTAGCCCTAAAGATTACAACCCTTGGTTTATATAGACACCGGTAGAGTTAGGATTACCGAAGATAGATTACAATAAGGGATTAAAGAGATCATGCGCATTCTTGACTTGGAGGGCACACCACGGCTTCATTGATCTCCTGTCACTATACGGCTCCACCAGTCCGGCCCATACTCAATGGCCGGCACCCCGAGGACCCCTCAGTCCATGACTACCTCAGCTGGCATCCAACATAGTGTTGGACTAGGGTACGTGCGTCCGTGCGAGCCGTGGGCCAGAAAAACCCTGCTCGAAAGGCCTTGCTTACCAAAGCCCGAGCTTCCGTGTGGTGGCCGCCCATGCCGACGTGTATCTCAGCCAGAATTTGTTGTCCCTCCTCCTCGGATATGCATCTTTGGAGGACTCCGGTAGTGCTTTTCTTGTATAGCTCACCCTCGTGGACCTTGTAGGCTTTAGATTGCCGGACTATGCGCCGTGCCTCGGCCTGGTCTTCGGGGAGCTCTTGTCCTAGAAGATAGGCAAGGAAGGGCTCGGTCCATGGTGCGATTACCGCCATTACTTCGTGAGCCGAAGGTGTTTCTTCGAGTGCTGAACCGCCGATGATGTTGTCGTCTGGCTCAATGTCCGGAGGGACGATCAGTTCGGGCTCGCTGGCTATCACGCCATTGTCCCCCTCTTGCGACACCACGGATGGCTTAAAGAGCCGTTCCAAGAAGGTGTTTTTAGGGTCTGGGTCATGCTTAGCACCCATGCAGGCGAGGACATCCGTGGCTTGATTACTGTCTCTAGAGACATGGTGGAATTCTAACCCTCCAAAGCGGGTTGATATCTTGAGGAAGACATTCCTATATGCCGCCATTTTTGGGTCTTTGGCGTAAATTCGCCGTTGACTTGGGAGATGGCGAGGTTCGAGTCCCCTCGCAATTCGAGCTGTTGTACGCCCATTGATGTTGCCATCCAAAGAACGTGCAACAGGGCCTTGTTTTCGACTGCGTTGTTAGAGTCTGTGTACATGATCTGTAGAATGTACCTTTTGAGAAACGTTGCATGGAAAACAAAAAAAATTCTACGCACATGCAAGATCTATCCATGGAGATGCATAGCAACGAGAGGGGGAGAGTGTGTCTACGTACCCTCATAGACCGTAAGTGGAAGCGTTTCACGACGCGGTTGATGTAGTCGAACTTTCTTCGTGCTCCAACCGATCTAGTACTGAACGCACGGCACCTCCGCGTTCTGCACACGTTCAGCTCAGTGACGTCCTCCGCCTTCTTGATCTAGCAATATGGCGAGGTAGTAGATGAGTTCCGGCAGCACGACGGCGTGGTGACGGTGATGGTGATGTGATCTTCGCAGGGCTTCGCCTAAGCACTACGAAAATATGACTGAGGGAGTAAACGATGGACGGGGGCGCCACACACGGCTAAGACAATGTTGTTGTCCTTGTGTGGCGCCCCCTCCCCATGTATATATAGGTGGGAGGGGAGAGGGAGGCAGCCAGGGCAGCCAGGGTGCACCCCTAGGGGCTGGCCGCTGGCCCTAGGGCTCCTGCCCTCCTGCCCCCCTTTCCTTGTATGAACAAGGGGGGAAGGAAAGATGGGGAGAGGGAAGGAAGAGGGAGTCCAACTCCACACTTTCCTTTCCTCCTCCCCTTTCCTTTACCTCCCGATAGGGCCGGCCCTATAGAGGGCGCACCAGCCCCTTGTGGGCTGGTGTGTTCCCTCACTTGGCCCATAAGGCCCATATCTTTGCCGGGGATGCCTGAAACTCCTTCCGGTGACCCGATAAGTACCCGGTACCCTCCAAAACACTTCCGGTGTCCGAATACCATTGTCCTATATATAAATCTTTACCTCTCGACCATTTTGAGACACCTCATCATGTCCGTGATATCATCTAGGACTCCGAACAATATTCGGTCACCAAATCATATAACTCATATAACACTATATCATCAACGAACGTTAAGCGTGCGAACCCTACGGGTTCGAGAACTATGTAGACATGACCAAGACACCTCTCCGGTCAATAACCAATAGCAGAACCTGGATGCCCATATTGGCTCCTACATATTCTACGAAGATCTTTATCGGTCGAACCGTTATGATAACATACGTAATTCCCTTTGTCCATCGGTATGTTACTTGCCCGAGATTCAATCGTCGGTATCTCTATAGCTAGTTCAATCTTGTTACCGGCAAGTCTCTTTACTCGTTCCGTAATACATCACCTCGTGACTAACTCCTTAGTCATTTGCTTGCAAGCTTATGATGTGTATTACGGAGAGGGCCCAGAGATACCTCTCCGATACTCGGAGTGACAAATCCTAATCTCGATCTATGCCAACTCAACAAACATCTTTGGAGACACCTGTAGAGCATCTTTATGATCACCCAGTTACATTGTGATGTTTGATAGCACACAAGGTATTCCTCCGGTATCCGAGAGTTGCATAATCTCATAGTCGAAGGAATATGTATTTGACATGAAGAAAGCAATAGCAATAAACTGAACGATCATAATGCTAAGCTAACTGATGGGTCTTGTCCATCACATCATTCTCCTAATGATGTGATCCTGTTATCAAATGACAACACATGTCCATGGTTAGGAAACCTTAACCATCTTTGATCAATGAGCTAGTCTAGTAGAGGCTTACTAGGGACACGGTATTTGTTTATGTATTCACACATGTATTTAGGTTTCCGATCAATACAATTCTAGCATGAATAATAAACCTTTATCATGAATAAGGAAATATAAAATAACAACTTTATTATTGCCTATAGGGCATATTTCCTTCAGTCTCCCACTTGCACTAGAGTCAATAATCTAGATTACATTGTAATGAATCTAACACTCATGGAGTCTTGGTGTTGATCATGTTTTGCTCGCGGAAGAGGCTTAGTCAACGGGTCTACTACATTCAGATCCGTATGTATTTTGCAAACTTCTATGTCTCCATCCTTGACCTTTTCACAAATGGAGTTGAAGCGTCTCTTGATGTGTTTGGTTCTCTTGTGAAACCTGGATTCCTTCGCCAAGGCAATTGCTCCACTGTTGTCAGAAAAGATTTTCATTGGACCTGATGCACTAGGTATTACACCCAGATCGGATATGAACTCCTTCATCCAGACTCCTTCATGTGCTGCTTCCGAAGCAACTATGTACTCCACTTCACACCTAGATCGCGGCACGAAGCTCTGCTTGGAACTGCACCAACCGACAGCTCCACCATTCAATATAAATACATATCTGGTTTGTGACTTAGAGTCATCCGGATCAATGTCAAAGCTAGCATCGACGTAACGATTTATGACGAGCTCTTAGTCACCTCCATAAACGAGAAACACATCCTTTGTCCTTTTCAGGTACTTCAGGATGTTCTTGACCGCTGTCCAGTGATGCGCTCCTGGATTACTTTGGTACCTCCCTGCCAAACTTATGGCAAGGCACACATCAGGTCTGGTACATGTGACAACCCCAGCTTAATCGTGCACTAATCATTCACGCAAATGCACACGATCAAGCCTAAGGACTCACTTGAAGATATCACAACACAACTCTAAAACATAAATAAAGTCATACAAGCTTTATATTACAAGCCAGGGGCCTCGAGGGCTCGAATACATAGTTCGATGGCATACAAGCGTCAGCGGAAGCATCAGATATCTGAGTACAGATATTACAGAGGAACAGATAAGCCTTTAGAAAGGCGGGGAAAAATAAAAGCTACGATCGAAAGGCGTAGGCCTCCTGCCTAGGACCCTCCGAACCTACTCCTAGTCGTCGGACGGCTCCTCGTAGTAGTACTCGCCGGGAGGGTAGTAGTAGCTGTCGGCGGGGGCAACTGTCTCAGGGGCTCCGTCATCTGGTTGCATCAATCGGATATGGGGAGAAAAAGAAAGCAAAGCAACCGTGAGTACTCAGCAAGCAAGGATCTACACTACATATGCAACATTTTCAAAGGAAGGCTGTATATGTGGACTGGGCTGCAGAAATGCCAGAATAGAGAGAGAAGGCCTAGTCCTATCGAAGACTAGCATCTTCAGCATCTTTAGTGGTCTTGCAGCATTAGAAGAGTGCAGATTAGCATAAAGTAAAGTAGTAGTAGTAGTAGTAGTAGTAGTAGTAGTAGTAGTAGTAGTGTTATCATCCTCGCGCAGAGATCCTTTCTCGACTCCCTGCGAGAAAGCAATCTCAGAGCCATACTATCCAGTTATCATCTCAAGTCACCAGTTCTAGTTGTACCGATCGGGATACAACGCCGAGTGTCCGTTACCGTAGGACAGGCTATCGATAGATGTTTTCTTCCCTGCAGGGGTGCACTAACTTACCCACCACGCTCGATTAACTCCGGCCGAACACACTTTTCTGGGTCATGCCCGGCCTCGGCCAAACGATATGCCGCAACCCGACCGAATACTTAACAGAGAGGTCAGCACACCGGACTAACCTATGCACCCGGGGTCTTGGGCCTTCGCCCCGGGAACTCCTGAACGTTGCGTACGCGGCCGGTGACCAGACCTAGCCCCCCTTATACAAGTGCAGGGCGTTACCAGTCCAACCCAGCGCGCGCCACTCAGTCGCATGATGTCTATTAAGCTTCGGCTGAAGTATACGACACAAAACGCCCATACTATGCCCACGTGATGGTTAGTGCTATCAGGACAGAGGCCCCTCGGATCAAATATCCAAACCGTTAGTGGATTAGGAGCGCGCGGTAACGAGCAGAGACTCACGATCGATGTGACCCCGTCGCCCCGTCTCGAGGACTTGCGGCAAGGGCTAAGAATGCCCGGCCACGTCTCGTAGTTATCTCGCGGGCACCTTCCAGGTCAACCCGACTTCACATCACTCGCAATTAAGCTCGCGCGGGTACCCCTCAGGGCCGGCCCATCTTTAGTAACATGATTCAGCGTAAAGTCATAGTAACCATAGTAACCGTGTGTCTAACACCAAAGGGAAACCTGAGGAATCACCCTCGACGGAATTCCACCTGATGTTATCATCAAGATGAACGAAGGAGGAATCACCCTCGAGGTCCACTCTTGAGGAGTTGCATGGCAGTGTCGTTATCGGGAGTGGAGAAGGAGGAATCACCCTCGATGACCATAACCGATGAACTAACCTACAAGGTTAACATCAGAAGTGCTGATGAGGTATCACCCTCGGCACTCGATAGTAACCCAGTAGTGTCGAGCAACTAAGGGGGAAGTGATGTGCGGTGCCGGGGCCTGGTCTTCGATCCCGTTGATCGGGTCTTCTGATGATCCAGTGGGGCAGTCGGGACAAGGAGGGGGTCTCTGATGGGTCTCTACCCAGCCTATTCTGAACAGTTTAGGATAAGCAGGTAGGTAACAACACCAGGTTACAATAAACAGGCTATGCAGCAGAAATAGGATAACAGTAACAGCAGCAACTTCAAATGCAAGCATAAGAGAGAGAAGAATAGGCAATATCGGTATGCTCAAAATGGGGGTGCTTGCCTGGTTGCTCTACGGCAAGGGCAAGGTCGTCAACGGTGTAGTCGGTCTCCGTAGCTGCGTCGGCCTCGGGGACGACGTCGGTGTCGGGGTCTATCGAGAGAGAAGAAGGGGAGGAAACAAATAAATACACGGCAAACATATGCAACACAGAGCATGCTATGCTATGGTGCAGTGCAGGGTTGCCTAAAAATATGTCTAAGTCATTTTAGTTATTTTAGGATTTAAGTTGGATTTATTAACCGGTGTTCATGCACTATTCATCTACCAGAAACAGGCTAAAAGTTACGGGTTTTCCTTCGTAGGGGGTTCCAACATGGAAACAGACAACACAATCAGATTTGTCTTGTCGTTCTGATCAATTTTCATGTATAAAGTTTTTCCATCCGAGCTATGGATTATTTTCTACGATTTTCTAAAGTTTTTAGTATTTTCTGGATTTATTTGAATTAACAGAAATATTGAAATTGAATTATGATGTCAGCATGACTTAATGATAATGTCAGCAGCCAACTGGTCGGCTGACCAAGTCAATCCTGACATGTGGGTCCAGTGGGACCCACATGTCAGCCTCTGTTAGGACTAACAGTTGATTAATCTAAACTAATAGGATAATTAGAGGGGTGGGCCCCCATGTCAGTGACTATAATGGTTAACAACTTTTGATTAATTAACCACTATCAGAGATTAGCCGCACGGGCCCACCTGTCAGTGGCACTAATGAACAGTGTGCGCGCGTTGACTGCGGTCAACGCGGTCAAATGAGGCGCAGGGGCCCACTCGCCAGTGACCCTGGGCGGGCCCCACACTCGCCAGGTCAGCGGCGGCGCCGGAAACACGCCGGTGAGCTCTCCGCGGCGGCGCGCTCGCCGGAGACGCTCGAAAATCACCCATAGTGGCCCAAAACGTGCGTGGCTACGTGCTTTCGAATGGGCAGAGCAGCGCGCACCCAGCGGTGGCGGTCTCCGGGCCGGAGGTGACCGGAAACGACGGCGACGGCGGCTGTGGTGGACGGCCGGAATCGGGCATCTCCGAAAACTACGCTACGGGCTGCGTTCGAGCTAACAAATGGTGCTAGCGAGCTCTACGGGTCTCCAGGAACTCGATGGAGGACATAGCTTGGCTTGACAAGGCCGAACGCGATGGCTATGAGCTTGCCGGTGGAGCTGGGCTTGGCCGTTCATGGCGGCAGCCGCAAGAGCTCGAGGAGGGGCTCGGGAAGGAAGAGAGCGAGGGGGAAAGCTTACGTAGGAGCTCACGGTGGCTCGGCGAGGGGCTTAGTAGCAGCAGGGGGTCGGGGACGCCGGGGATCGCCGGAGATGACGCGGCGGCCGTAGATGGGGAAGAGGTCGCAGGTGTGGCTGGGGTGGCTCCAGGCTTCGGCTCGTAGAGACAGGCGATGTGACGCAGCTCCGCCGTCCTCCCAGACATGGCGGGGGCGTTCGAGGCCGCCGGTGGCCGCGGATCCGACCAGCGCACGGCAACGGCGTCATCGGGACAGAGAGAGAAGAGGCGAGCGCTCGAGGGAGAGGAGGGGGAGAATGAGCGAGGAGGCCAGGGGAGATGGACGGGGCTCCCTTATCCCCTCAGCCGCTCCTGTAGCGTCGATGGGCGTCGTGCTGTCGGTAGCTCGCCGGTGCGCGCCGGCGCAGCCATGGAGGAGGCGACAGCACGAGGGAGAGAGAGTGAAGGATGGGCTTGGTGGGCTGATTCGGGGCACTGTGCACTTAGGCCTAGTGCACAGTGCCTCTTTCCTTTTATTTTATTTTTCTGTTTCTGCCCTTTTCTTTTTACAGAGAAGGTTTGGCATTATTTTGAGCTAGCAAATGATTTTGCAAAAATGTGAAACTTGCTCATATAATTACTTTGCAATATCCAGCACTGCCATGAAAAGTTTGGGCATTTTTGAAGTTCATTTGAATTTATTCAAAAATGAATAGGGCATTTTAAGTGCTGATTTGGCTCTATTAAAATGCATTAGGCCCATTTAGAGTTGATGATGATGTTGTATTCCTTAACAAATAATGGTTTTGGATTATTTTCTATAAGGTGAACATTTTTCCAACAGGATTTGAGCATCTTCATTTTGCACTTTTGAATTTGAGTTGATTTTCAGAGAAGTATTTGAATTGAATCTTTAACCAATGTGACTAGGCACTGCAAATGAAAGTGACTTGGCATTATTAGCAGATGATCACAGTGGCTATTACACAGGGGTGTTACAAATTCTCCTCCTCTAAAAGAAATTCTCATCCCGAGAATTTAGGAGGTAGAAGGAAAGAGGTCGGGGTATTCTTCCCAAAGATGATCCTCGCGTTCCCAAGTGGCTTCATCTTTAGTGTTATTCGACCACTGCACTTTTAGGAACTTGGTCGTCTTCTGACGAGTTCGACGTTCAGCTTCATCGAGGATGCGAATCGGATGCTCCTTATAAGAAAGATCATCTTGCAATTCGAGCATCTCGTGATCCACTACGCGGTGTGGAGATTCCTTGAAGCAACGGCGAAGTTGCGACACATGGAAGACATCGTGGATATGAGAGAATTGCGGTGGAAACTCCAATTTATAAGCCACCTGTCCACGTCTAGCCACAATGCGGAAGGGGCCGATGTAGCATGGAGCTAGCTTGCCCTTGATTCCGAAATGACGAGTGCCCGGAGTGACTCGCAGATAAGCTTGATCACCAAGTTGATAGGTCAAACCCCATCGTTTGCGATCGTAGTTGCTATTCTGGCGGTCCTGAGCCGCCTTGAGATTTTCTCGGACAATACGGACTTGTTCTTCGGTGTGTTGAATAATGTCCGTTCCCACGAGTGGTCGTTCCCTAGTTTTTGACCAATTCAGAGGGGTTCGACACTTACGTCCGTAAAGCACTTCGAAGGGGGCCATTTTCAAGCTGGCTTGATAACTATTGTTATATGAAAATTCGGCAAATAGAAGAGATTCTTCCCACTTTTTACCCAAAGATATAACACAAGCCCGCAACATATCTTCAAGCACTTGATTTACTCGTTCAACTTGGCCTTGGGACTGGGGGTGATATGCTGAACTCTAGGTGATATGAGTTCCCATAGCTTCTTGGAAACTTTCCAGAATTTTGAAGTGAAAAGACCGCCACGGTCCGAACTGATCTCCTTCGGAATACAGTGGAGTGATACAATTCTGGAGATATATAATTCTGCCAACTGAGTAGCAGTGATAGTCTCCTTGACAGGCAGAAAATGTGCAACTTTAGAGAGTTGGTCGACGACGACAAGAATAGCATCGTGACCCTTCTGTGACTTTGGAAGGGCAGTTATGAAATCCATTTGCACTTTATCCCATTTCCATAGAGGAATAGGAAGTGGTTGCAGAATTCCAGCAGGCTTCTGATGTTCTGCTTTAACGCCACGGCACACATCACATTCAGTAACATACCAAGCAATGTCCTGCTTCATTCTAGACCACCAGTACCTTTGTCGGAGATCACAATACATTTTGGTGCTACCCGGATGAATAGACAGTGGTGTATCATGTACCTCCTTCATGACCTTGTCAGTCATAAGCTCGAAACGAGGCACGACAATTCGGTCTCCGAAATACAAGGTTCCATCTTCAGGCAAAGAGAAATCCCTGTACTTTTCAAGGTGAAGTTCTTTCTTCATCAGATCAATTTCAGCATCTTTAGCTTGCACACACTTAACAACCCTTTCAAGATCTGGCTGCATGACAAGGTTATTAAGAGAATCCTGCAGAACGATATGAAGGTTCAGCTTGCTCAGTTCTGCATAAAGTTGAGGTTGAACTCGCCTAACCATGAGGTTGTTACAATAGGACTTGCGGCTTAAGGCATCAGCCATCACATTAGCCTTGCCAGGGGTATAGGAAATACCATAGTCATAGTCCGTAATTGTTTCCAACCATCGCTGTTGACGAAGATTAAGATCCAGCTGAGTAAACAAATACTTCAAGCTTTGATGATCAGTATATATCTCACACTGGTTACCAAGAAGGTAATGCCGCCACAGCTTCAATGCATAGATCACTGCAGCAAGTTCAAGATCATGCACTGGATAATTTTCTTCATGTGGACGCAATTGACGCGAAGCATACGCAATTACTCTTCGTTCTTGCATTAGGACACAGCCTAATCCCTGACGAGAGGCGTCGCAATATATCACAAAGTCCTTGCGAGAATCCGGAGGAGCAAGCACTGGAGCAGAGGTTAGCTTGTCCTTGAGGGTCTGGAAACTCTCCTGACATTTGTCTGTCCATTCAAACTTAACACCTTTGTGAAGCATATTAGTCAGGGGTTTGGCAACCTTGGAAAATTTCTCAACGAATCGACGACAATAACTTGCAAGGCTGAGAAAACTTCTCACTAGCTTGATGTTCTTTGGAGGAGTCCAGTCAAGAATAGCCTGAACACGCTCCGGGTTAACGGCGATACCGTCCTTGGAAATCACATGTCCAAGGTAGGTTACTTCAGAAAGCCAGAATTCGCATTTGGAGTACTTGGCATACAACTTGTGTTCTCGAAGCCTGTCCAGAACAAGACGAAGATGTTCAGCATGTTCTTCCTTATTCTTCGAGTATACCAGAATATCATCCAGATATACCACGACAAACTTGTCGAGGTAATCCATGAAGATGTAATTCATCAAGCGGGAGAACGTAGCTGGAACATTCGTTAGGCCAAAGGACATGACAGTGTATTCATAAGAGCCATAGCGAGTAACGAAGGCAGTCTTCGGAATATCCTCTTCGTGGACACGGATCTGGTGATAACCCAACCTCAAGTCGAGTTTAGAGAACACCGATGATCCAACAAGTTGATCATATAAATCATTGATCCGAGGAAGCGGATATTTATTCTGAATGGTTGCCTGGTTGATAGGACGGTAATCTTGAACCAACCTATTCGTACCATCTTTCTTCTTGACAAAGAGAGACGGTGCTCCCCAGGTAGAGGAACTGGGACGGATGAAAACCTTCTTAAGTGACTTGTTGATTTCTTCCTTAAGCTTGAGAAGGTGGTGCGGAGGCATCTTGTAAGGACGCTTCGCAATCGGTGTAGTGCCAGGCTTCAAGTCGATGACAAACTCGACAGCTCTAGTAGGGGGTATTCCTGGAAGTTCTTCTGGAAATACATCCTGAAATTCACAGACGACTGGAATGTTTTTGATCCCCTCAAGCGAAGAAGCATTTAATGCATTCAAGGCATAAATTTGAGCCTCGGCGTTCAGAGTGATATGAGCATGATAATTCACTATCTCATCTGATGGGTGTAGGAGGTGTACCACTTTAGTGGCACAATTGATTGAGGCGTAATGAGCCTTCAACCAATCCATTCCCAGAATAAGATCAACTTTGGAAGAATTCAGGATAATTGGAAATGCCTGGAACTTCAACTTGTGAATCTCAATAGTGACTTCAGGACTGAATAGGGAGGCTTGGCACTGGCCCGCGGGAGTGTTTACTACTAACGGACGGTGCAGCGCTTCACATTTAACGTCATGCAAGAGTGCAAAATGTTCTGACATGAATGAATGCGATGCTCCTGAATCAAATAAAACAGATGCTAGTACTGAATTAACAAGAAGTGTACCCATCACAGTTTTAGGTTGATCTTGAGCTTCAACCATGTTGACGTGATAGTTCTGTCCACGACCATAAGAAGGCCTGACATTGTTGTAACGAGGCTGATTAATTCCACGACCAATTCCACGGCCAGCTGGAGGAAGTGCTAGCTGATTCTGACCCTGAGAACAGTCTCTGACACGGTGACCTGGCTAGCCACACTTGAAGCAGAGTCCACTGTCTGGACGTGGTGCAGGAGCTCGAGGTGGTGGAGCTCGAAGAGGTTGCCTCGGTGGTGGAGGAGGCAGATGAGATGCAGCGTACGCAGGCCTGTACACTGGAGCGGTTGGACGGTACATGCTGTGAGGAATCCATATACGGTGCTTCTGAGAAGACGAGCCCGAAGATGAGCCCGCTTCACGGGTGCATCTGGTCGCTTCCTTATTCTTCTTCAGACCAGTCTCGACCATGATAGCCTTGTTCACCAAGGTGGCGAAGTCGGGAAAGTCTTGGACGAGCAGGGCTGGCTGAATGTCATGGTGTAGCCCATCACGGAACTTCTCCTGCCTACGAGCATCAGTGGGGATGTCTTCCTCAGCGTAGCGAGATACATCAAGGAACTCTCGCTGATAGACTTCTACAGTCTTGTTGCCTTGAACGAGGCTACGGAACTCGGCCTTCTTCCGAGCTATGACTGCTTGAGGAATATAGCGGGCACGAAAAGCAGCCTTGAATTCCACCCAGGTGACGACAGTTCCAGGAGGTAAGGTCTGTCTGTGAGTGGCCCACCATTGTGCTGCGGGTCCCTTCAGGAAGTATGTCGCGAAAGTGACATAGCTGACAGGAGGAACATCAGCTGACTCCATCTCATAGAAGATGTCACGCAGCCAGTCATCGGCATCCAGCGGATTAACTGTGTTGCGGAATGTCGATGGGTTAAGTCGCACAAACTCTGGCAGCGTAATTGAAGGTGGCTGCTGGTTGGCATTGGGACGAGGAAACTGATCCATAATCCCAGTCATGAACTGACGGTTGAGTTTGAATTGTTGCATCATAGCTGCCATATAATCTGGCCGTGGTGGATTATTATCAGCCATCCTACTAAATTCAGCAGGGGTAGTTTAGCAAAATATTTGCGAGTGTTTAGCAACAAGCATGATGTAACTCGACAATAATTATGTAGTGTAACAGATGCTTAACAGTAGTCAATTAAGACATACAGATCCATACACAGTCGGTTACAATCGGACAGCATAACGGCGCAAATTCAAAAGCTAGACATGCTAGGCGGCACGCAGGCACGCGGTAAGGAAGTACACAATGAGACATAGCAAAGGCTACATCAACATCGGAGAAAACCACTGAAACGGGGTAGCTGCAAGTGCGGACGACGAATGTTCGTCGCGGAAGGATCCTGCGCTCCATGTGCACTCTGATGCAGAACCTGGTCTCGAACTGAAAGAAGAGGTCCACGTGCAGGTGTGTGACCTCCCACAGCAGGCCAATCAATCCCTAGTGGCATCTCGGTCCTGCGCGGGTAAAGGATGTGCTCCGGATGTATCCCTGCACGAACAGCTGCTAGCAACTGCGTCATAGCATCGTAGAGGTGTGCTCGAGTGGCAAACAACTCGACGGCAAGAGCCTGAACAGTGCGATCCAGAGCCTGAGTGCACTGAATCAGAATCTGCGGGTCGTAGCGACGAGGCTCGTACGGGGCACAGATAGCTGTGTAGTATCCAGTAGCATCTCCAGCAGGGGCATACGGAATGTATCAAAACTCAGAGGCATCCAAGCTAACGCTGAGCTCTCCTCGGAGACGTGCGACAGCAGAGAAGGCAGCATCATGGACTGCCATCTCAATTGTCATGCCGATACTGTGGAAAAGGTACAGCTCAGTGTCTGAGTCATCCTGCTGATCATAGATACGAACATCAGCATAGTATTGCTCCTGGTTGAACTCGCGGTATACCTCGTAGACCATGTACTCGGGGTACCAGCGGTAACCCAGTCTGGTCAGGAGGGCGATCAGGACAGCTAGAAAACCAGGGGCATCACGAGCCCAAGTGCGAAGCACAAGCTGCGTCGTAGGGCGTGGTGGAAACAGACAATCCATCTGAAATAAAAGAAATTCAGGATTGTCATACGACGATGAGAAGTATAACAGATCTCGGAGAGTAAGGTTAAACAAAACAATGGAAAGGAAAATGATTATCAGACTAATCAGATCAATGACAGGGAAATCGCACAGATATCCAGCTCTCCGGGAGGACAGTATTTACGAGATCCTAAGTGTCGACGTTAGTAAATTTATTTAACCCGAATAGAAGAAAGATCAGAGTCCCAGAGTAAAGACGAGGAATAAAAGATCCTAATACCACCCAGTTGGCGACGTGGGCCCGTAAGCCACACAGCCAAGTTAGTAAAACAATTTTGGACCACTAGACTCAACTTCGGCCAAGGAGTTGGAAAGGGGAATTCCTAGAGGCAGTCGGCTCTGATACCAACCTGTGATGACCCCGGCTTAATCATGCACTAATCATTAACGCAAATGCACACGATCAAGCCTAATGACTCACTTGAAGATATCACAACACAACTCTAAAACATAAATAAAGTCATACAAGCTTTATATTACAAGCTAGGGGCCTCGAGGGCTCGAATACATAGCTCGATGGCATACAAGCATCAGCGGAAGCATTAGATATCTGAGTACAGATATTACAGAGGAACAGATAAGCCTTTAGAAAGGTGGGGAAAAATAAAAGCTATGATCGAAAGGCGTAGGCATCCTGCCTAGGACCCTCCGAACCTACTCCTGGTCGTCGGACGGCTCCTCGTAGTAGTACTCGCCGGGAGGGTAGTAGTAGTAGCTATCGGCATGGGCAACTGTCTCAGGGGCTCCGTCATCTGGTTGCATCAATCGGATATTGGGAGAAACAGAAAGCAAAGCAACCATGAGTACTCATCCGAAGTACTCAGCAAGTAAGGATCTACACTACATATGCAACATTTTCAAAGGAAGGCTATATATGTGGACTGGGCTGCAGAAATGCCAGAATAGAGAGAGAAGGCCTAGACCTATCGAAGACTAGCATCTTCAGCATCTTCAGCGGTCTTGCAGCATTAGAAGAGTGCAGATTAGCATAAAGTAAAGTAGTAGTAGTGTTATCGTCCTCGCCCAGAGATCCTTTCTCGACTCCCTGCGAGAAAGCAATCTCAGAGCCATACTATCCAATTATCATCTCAAGTCACCAGTTCTAGTTGTACCGATCGGGATGCAACTTCGAGTGTCCGTTACTGTAGGACAGGCTATCGATAGATGTTTTCTTCCCTGCAGGGGTGCACCAACTTACCCACCACGCTCGATTAACTCTGGCCGGACACACTTTTCTGGGTCATGCCCGGCCTCGGCCAAACGATACGCCGCAACCCGACCGAATAATTAACAGAGAGGTCAGCACGCCGGACTAACCTATGCACCTGGGGTCTTGGGCCTTCGCCCCGGGAACTCCTGCATGTTGCGTATGCGGCCGGTGAGCAGACCTAGCCCCCCCTTATACAAGTGCAGGGCGTTACCAGTCCAACCCAGCGCGCGCCGCTCAGTCGCATGACGTCTATTAAGCTTCGGCTGAAGTATACAACGCAGAACGCCCATACTATGCCCACGTGATGGTTAGTGCTATCAGGCCAGAGGCCCCTCGGATCAAATATCCAAACCATTAGTGGATTAGGAGCGCGCGGTAACGAGCAGAGACTCACGATCGATGTGACCCCATCGCCTCGAGGACTTGCGGCAAGGGCTAAGAATGCCCGGCCACGTCTCGTAGTTATCTTGCGGGCACCTTCCAGGTCAACCCGACTTCACATCACTCATAATTACGCTCGCGTGGGTACCCCTCAGGGCCGACCCATCTTTAGTAACATGATTCAGCGTAAAGTCATAGTAACCATAGTAACCGTGTGTCTAACACCAAAGGGAACCCTGAGGAATCACCCTCGACGGAATTCCACCTGATGTTATCATCAAGATGAACAAAGGAGGAATCACCCTCGAGGTCCACTCTTGAGGAGTTGCACGACAGTGTCGTTATTGGGAGTGGAGAAGGAGGAATCACCCTCGATGACCATAACCGATGAACTAACCTACAAGGTTAACATCAGAAGTGCTGATGAGGTATCACCCTCAGCACTCGATAGTAACCTAGTAGTGTCGAGCAACTAAGGGGGAAGTGATGTGTGGTGCCGGGGCCTGGTCTTCGATCCCGTTGATCGGGTCTTCTGATGATCCAGCGGGGCAGTCGGGACAAGGAGGGGGTCTCTGATGGGTCTCTACCCAGCCTATTCTAAATAGTTTAGGATAAGCAGGTAGGTAACAACAGCAGGTTACAATAAACATGCTATGCAGCAGAAATAGGATAACAGTAATAGCAGCAACTTCTAATGCAAGCATAAGAGAGAGAAGAATAGGCGATATCGGTATGCTCAAAATGGGGGTGCTTGCCTGGTTGCTCTGCAGCAAGGGCAAGGTCGTCAACGGTGTAGTCGGTCTCCGTAGCTACATCGGCCTCTGGGACGACGTTGGTGTCAGGGTCTATCGAGAGAGAAGAGGGGGAGGAAACAAATAAATACACGGCAAACATATGCAACACAGAGCATGCTATGCTATGGTGTAGTGCAGGGTTGCCTAAAAATATGTCTAAGTCATTTTAGTTATTTTAGGATTTAAGTTGGATTTATTAACCGGTGTTCATGCACTATTCATCTACCAAAAACAGGCTAAAAGTTACGGGTTTTCCTACGTAGGGGGTTCCGACATGGAAACAGACGACACGATTAGATTTGTCTCGTCGTTCTGATCAACTTTCATGTATAAAGGTTTTCCATCCGAGCTACGGATTATTTTCTACAATTTTCTGAAGTTTTTAGTATTTTCTGGATTTATTTGAATTAACAGAAATATTGGAATTGAATTATGACATCAGCATGACTTAATGATGATGTCAGCAGCCAACTGGCCGGCTGACCAAGTCAAACCTGACATGTGGGTCCAGTGGGACCCACATGTCAGCCTATGTTAGGACTAACAGTTGATTAATCTAAACTAACAGGATAATTAGAGGGGTGGGCCCCCATGTCAGTGACTATAATGGTTAACAACGTTTGATTAATTAACCACTAACAAAGATTAGCCGCATGGGCCCACCTGTCAGTGGCACTAATGAACAGTGTGCGCGCGTTGACTGCGGTCAACGCGGTCAAATGAGGCGCAGGGGCCCACTCGCCAGTGACCCTGGGCGGGCCCCACACTCGCCAGGTCAGCAGCGGCGCCGGAAACACGCCGGTGAGCTCTCCGTGGCAGCGCGCTCACCGGAGACGCTCGGAAATTACCCACAGTGGCCCAAAACATGCGCGGCTACGTGCTTTCAAACGGGCAGAGCAGCGCGCACCCAACGGTGGCGGTCTTCGGGCCGGAGGTGACCGGAAACGACGGCAACGGCGGCCGTGGCGGATGGCCGGAATCGGGCATCTCCGAAAACTACGCTACGGGCTGCGTTCGAGCTAACAAATGGTGCTAGCGAGCTCTACGGGTCTCCAGGAACTCGATGGAGGCCATAGCTTGGCTTGACAAGGCCAAACGCGACGGCTATGAGCTTGCCGGCGGAGTTGGGCTCGGCCGTTCATGGCGGCAGCCGCAAGAGCTCGAGGAGGGGCTCGGGAAGGAAGAGAGCGAGGGGGAAAGCTTACGCAGGAGCTGACGGTGGCTCGACGAGGGGCATAGTAGCAGCAGGGGGTCGGGGACGCCGGGGATCACGGGAGATGACACGGCGGCCGTAGATGGGGAAGAGGTGGCAGGCGCGGCTGGGGTGGCTCCAGGCTTCGGCTCGTAGAGACAAGCGATGTGACGCAGCTCCGCCGTCCTCCCAGACAAGGCGGCGGCGTTCAGGGCCGCCGGTGGCCGCGGATCCGACCGGCGCGCGATAGCGGCGTCGTCGGGACAGAGAGAGAAGAGGCGAGCGCTCGAGGGAGAGGAGGGGGAGAATGAGCGAGGAGGCCAGGGGTGATGGATGGGGCTCCCTTATCCCCTCAGCCGCTCCTGTAGCGTCGGTGGGCGCCGCGCTGTCGGCAGCTCGCCGGTGCGCGCCGGCGCAGCCATGGAGGAGGCGATAGTGCGAGGGAGAGAGAGTGAAGGATGGACCTGGTGGGCTGATTCGGGGCACTGTGCACTTAGGCCCAGTGCACAGTGCCTCTTTCCTTTTTTTTTGTTTCTCCCTTTTCTTTTTACAGAGAAGGTTTGTCATTATTTTGAGCTAGCAAATGATTATGCAAAAATGTGAAACTTGCTCACATAATTACTTTGCAATATCCTGCACTGCCATGAAAGTTTGGGCATTTTTGAAGTTCATTTGAATTTATTCAAAAATGAATAGGGCATTTTAAGTGCTGATTTGGCTCTGTTAAAATGCATTAGGCCCATTTAGAGTTTATGATGATGTTGTATTCCTTAACAGCAAATGTTTTTGGATTATTTGCTATAAGGTGAACAATTTTCCAACAGGATTTGAGCATCTTCATTTCGTACTTTTGAATTTGAGTTGATTTTCAGAGAAGTATTTGAATTGAATCTTTAACCAATGTGACTAGGCACTACAAATGAAAGTGACTTGGCATTATTAGCGGATAATCACAGTGGCTATTACATAGGGGTGTTACAGTACACAGCATAGCATACATGATAGAACCTATGGCTGAGGCATAGGGAACGACTTTCATTTTCTCTCTATCTTTTGCAGTGGTCGGGCATTGAGTCTGACTCAACTTCACACCTTGTAACACAAGCAAGCACCCTTTCTTCAACTGATCCATTTTGAACTTTTTCAAAACTTTATCAAGGTTTGTGCTTTGTGAAAGTCCTATTAAGCGTCTTGATCTATCCCTATAGATCTTGATGCCCAATATATAAGCAGCTTCACCGAGGTCTTCCATTGAAAAATTCTTATTCAAGTATCCTTTTATGCTATCCAGAAATTCTATATTATTTCCGATCAGCAAGATGTCATCCACATATAATATCAGAAATGCTACAGAGCTCCCACTCACTTTCTTGTAAATACAGGCTTCACCATAAGTCTGTATAAAACCATATGCTTTGATCACCTCATCAAAGCGTATATTCCAACTCCGAGATGCTTGCACTAGTCCATAGATGGATCGCTGGAGCTTGCACACTTTGTTCGCACCATTAGGATCAACAAAACCTTCTGGTTGCATCATATACAACTCTTCTTTAAGAAATCCATTAAGTTTTGCAGTTTTGACGTCCATTTGCCATATTTCATAATTATAAAATGCGGCAATTGCTAACATGATTCGGACAGACTTAAGCATCGCTACGGGTGAGAAAGTCTCATCGTAGTCAACTCCTTGAACTTGTCAAAAACCTTTCGCGACAAGTCGAGCTTTGTAGACAGTAACATTACTATCGGGGGGATGAACCTCGGGCAGGCAACGGAACCCGGATCCTTTTCAAAAACATCGGGGCCAGCATCGCCCCTCAATCCGGATCACACTTGGCCGGGTTGCTCAACCCGGCCAAGTCCTTCGACCCGACCAAAGACCTTCAACCCAACCAAGACGGCAACCCGGCCCTGCCAGCTGGCGCGGGCTGGCCAAACCCGGCGTACCAAGACTTCTCCAGCAAGCCAACTCATATGCGGCGCATTCCTCAACCCGGTCGCGGGTCGGCTCCCGTCCCATCCCAGCCGTACGATGGGACGAGTCTCCATACGGGGATGACCGAGGCAGCAGTACCCCACCAACTCCTCTGCCCGGCAGAGGCGTGGCAACAGTGCCCCACCTACCCTGCTGACCGAGGCCGGCATGGCTACAGCGCACCCGTCGTCACTGCTGGCGCCAGCAGACGGCGTCCGGACGGTGCGCCACTGTAGCGGACTCGACCCGGCCATTCCATGACGATCGACAAGACGGCAAACAGTGCCTCCTGGCACACGGGGCCCGCACCCGGAGAACCCGGCGAGCCCTGACACCCGGCGGGTCCCAGTACCGGCTCCCCGACGATGACAACTCGGCCCCACGGCCTTGTAACTTTACCGTAGTAGCCCTGGGGGGTTTACCTATAAAACCCCCCAGGAGGCCTCCATTTACGAGGGGAGATCAGTAGAACACAGATACACACATTGGGAAAAGGAGCAGCCTAAGCCTTGGCCTGCCCTCCTTCTTCCTCCAAATAGCTCCAGGAGCGACTCTGTACTGTCACATATAAACCACTCCCGGCAGGACTAGGGGTATTATCTCTCTAGAGAGCCCCGAACCTGGGTATGTCTTGCGTCCTGCGCTCGCTCATGCTGACCTCACCTCTGGAGCCCACCGGTGCCCTCGAGCCTCCTCCTCTCTTTAGCCATCCTTTGGCATCTGTCGTGCGCCCACCGTGGGGCAGCTCGAGGTCCCGGCTGGAGACATGTTCCAGACGGGGTCCCTCTCCGACTCCGACGAGCCCGTCACGCTGGCGCACGACATCATCGACGCGCTCACCGCCTCCTTCGCCGCGCTGCGTATCTCCGATGCGCCCACGGCCGACGAGTACCCCAGCGGGGTGCTTGACATCTCCGACTCTTCCATTTCCCTCGGCGACGGCGCTTCCGCCGGGGGAATGGATCTCTACGTCCGGGTGGAGGTATTCGCCACCAACACCGGCGCCTCTTCTTCGTCCAGCGCGGCGAGGAAGGCCACTGAAGCCAGGGCCACAGCGGATCGCACCAACGCGCCCAACCCGCTGTGCGCCACGATGCAGAGCCTCCGCGTCCCCATCGCCACCGACGTCGACGCCACCAACGCCGCCGAAACCCGGGCCCGGCTGGAAGAAGATCGCCAGCGCCTGCTGGACCTGTCTGAGACGCTCGCCGCCACGCTTCGCCGTCTGGACTCCACTCATCGGGAACGCGACGCTGCCTATGGCCACACGCCTACCGCCGCTGAGCCAAGCCGGGTCGCCGATGTGCGGGCCCAGGGCGGTGCCATCGGCCGCGCCCTTGGCGCGGTCCCCCCCATCTATGAGACCCCCATGAAGAATATGCGTGCCGCCCAGGCGGCCGCAGTCGGCCTGGACTAGCTCGTTGGCGAGGAGCTGAAGGACCGGCTTCAGCGGGTAAACGACCTCCTCGACGCGGCCAACGCGCAGCAGGACCGCCTCGACAAGCCCACGGGATCCGGCTCGCACCACACCAACGACCCCGGAGAGCAGCAGAACACGGCATCTTCGCCACCCGGGGAAGCTCACTCCGGCCGCACCCGGACCCGGCGCAACCGCGCCCCGGCGACTACCGGCGGCTTGGCCGACGAGCCGGCCCCGGAAGACCGGCGCCGGCATGATCCTCCCCCGCGACCCGGCCGCCGTCCGGCTTCAGCCGACCCGGCCCCTTGAGGTGCGGTCGCTGGCCGGCTGGGCCCGCGCGCCATCAACGACATCGACGCTCGCCACCGCCTCGACCAGCTAGCCCTTTCTTTGGAGCTGGAGGAGAACAACGCGGTTGGGTCGGCTTGTTTCGGCCCGCGCATCCGGGATGAGCCCTTCCACAAAGGGTTCACGCTCCCCCGTGGCACCCCCAAGTACAACGGCACCGTCAAGCCGGAGGACTGGCTCATCGACTACACCACCGCCATCGGCATCGCGGGCGGCAACCGCCGCCTCGCCGTGCACTACGCTCCGCTCATGCTCCAGGGCTCGGCCCGCACGTGGTTAAATAGCCTGCCGGCTAGCAGCATCAACGCGTGGTTCGACTTCGAGCAAGCCTTCGTGCGCAACTTCATCGGCACCTACAAACGACCCGGCCGCCCCAGCCAGCTCGCCATGTGCGTATAGGGGCCAACGGAGACCGGCCGCGAGTACCTCGCATGCTAGACCGAGCTCCGAAACAGCTGCGAGGGCATCCACGAGGTTCAAGCCATCCAATATTTTGTCAGCGGGTGCCGGGATGGCACCCTCCTCAAGCACAAGCTCCTGCGCTCCGAGCCGGCCACCATGGCCGCGCTCATGATAACGGCGGACAAGTACGCCAATGCCGACTCCGCCATGAAGATCCAAGTGGCGCTGGACAAAGCCGGCAAGGCGAAGCCGTTTCCCCCTCCCAAGCCGGCCGGTGAGAGCAGCCGCCAGCAGAACAACAACAACAACAAGCGCAAAGCCGACCAGCTGGCTCAGTGCTACGACAACCGCCTCATCGCGGCCGCCGAGCAGGCGCCCGCGGCCGAGCCGGTTGTCCAGCACCGGCAGACTGGCAAGACAGCATGGCAACCCGCCATGAGCTTCGAGGAGATGCTCGATGCCCCCTGCAAGCACCACAGCGGTGCGAGGTCGTCCACGCACACGCTCTGCCAATGCGCCATCACCAAGCGCATCATGAGGGGCGACATCCCGCCTCCTCCGGCTCTGGCTCCAGGAGCGGGGCCGCCTCCTCCGCCTCCGCCCCCGGCCGGTGGCGCAATGCGCGACGACATCTACCCCGCCAAGAACGCGACCTACGTCGTCTTCACTAGCCTTGGTGACGACAAGCGTAGCGAGCGCCTGCTCCGGCAGGAAGTGAACACCGTCATCCCGGCCAAGCCAGAATACATGCATTGGTCGGATCGCCCGGTCGCATGGACCCGGGAAGACCACCCAGCCGTCATGCCAAACTCGGGTGGCTATGCCCTCGTCCTCGACCCCACCATCGTTACGCCCCGGCGCAGATGGAAGTTCTCCCGAGTCCTCATCGACGGCGGCAGCAGCATCAACATTCTTTACCGTGACACCATGACCAAACTCGGCCTCGAGTCCAAAGACTTGGAGCCATCTCGGACGATTTTCCACGGCATCGTACCCGGCCTCTCCTGCTCCCCCATCGGCTGGATCCGGCTCGACGTTCTGTTTGGCACTAGCGACCACTTCTGACGCGAGCCGCTCTGGTTTGAGGTGGTGGACCTGTCCAGCGCGTATCACACGCTGCTAGGCCGGCCTGCACTCGCCAAGTTCATGGCGGTCCCCCACTATGCCTACCTGAAGATGAAACTGCCGGGTTCGAAAGGCCTCATCACCATCACCGGCGACTACCGCAGGTCCCTGGAGTGCGCCCAGGCCGGCGCCAAACTGGCCGAGTCGCTGGTCATAGCCGAGGAGCGGCGCCAGCTCGACCAGATCGTCGCGCTGGCCAACGAGACACCGGCCGTGTTGGTTTTGGCTAAGGAGCCGGGTGACGAGGCCTCGTTCCAGCCCTCCAAGGAGACTAAGAAGATCAAGCTGAACCCGGAAGACCCCAGCTGCAGCAAGTACGTTGTCGTGGGCACCCGCCTCGACAGCAAATAGGAAGGCGAGCTCGTCGACTTCCTCTGTGAGAATCGGGATATCTTCGCATGGACCCCAAAGGACATGCCGGGTATCCCGAGGAAGTACGTCGAGCACAAACTCCATGTCCGCAAGGACGCCAAGCCTATCCGTCAGCCCCTACGTCGCTTTTCCGAAGAGAAGAGAAGGACCATCGGTGAAGAGGTCGCCAAGCTCTTGGCGGCCGGCTTCATCATGAAAGTGTTCCACCCTGAGTGGCTGGCCAACCCAGTCCTCGTCCTGAAGAAGAACAAGACCTGGCGCAAGTGCATAGACTACACCAGCCTGAACAAGGCTTGCCCCAAGGATCCATTAGCCCTCCCGCGGATCGATCAAGTCATCGACTCCACCGCTGGCTGTGAGCTCCTGTCCTTCCTGGATGCTTACTCCGGCTACCACCAGATAAAGCTGGACCCGGCGGACGCCCTGAAGACGTCCTTCATCACGCCCTTCGGGCTGTATAGCTACATCACCATGTCGTTCGGCTTGAAAAATGCCGGCGCCACTTTCCAACGCTGCATGTAGAAATGCCTGCTGCCGCAACTCGGCTGCAACATCCACGTTTACGTGGACGACATCGTGGTGAAGACCAAGCAGCACCTCACGCTCCTCGACGACCTGAAGGAAACCTTTGCCAATCTGCGGGAATACAATATCAAGCTCAACCTGGAGAAGTGCGTTTTCGGCGTGCCGGCTGGAAAGCTACTCGGCTTCCTCGTCTCGGAGCGCGGCATTGAGGCAAACCCGGAGAAGATCAAGGCCATCGAGCGCATGCGCAAGCCGACCCGGCTACGCGATGTCCAGAAATTCGCCGGCTGCTTGGCCTCGATCAGCCGGTTTCTCAGCCGGCTGGGCGAGAGAGCCTTGCCCCTGTATCAGCTGATGAAGAAGATGACGCCGTTCGAATGGAACTACCAGGAGGACAAAACTTTCCGGGATCTCAAACGCATGCTCTCCACCGCACCCGTCCTGGCCGCACCGACAGAGAAGGAGCCGCTGTTGCTCTACATTGCCGCCACCTCGCGGTCGGTCAGCATGGTGATGGTGGTCGAGTGACCAGAGAAGGGCAAGATCCAGTCCGTCCAGCATCCAGTGTACTACCTGAGCGAGGTGCTTTCCGCCTCCAAGCAAAACTACCTGCACTACCAGAAGATGTGTTACGGCGTGTATTTCACCGCCAAGAAATTGAAGCAGTACTTCCAAGAGCACGTTGTTACCGTGGTGAGCACGGCCCCCATCGGCGAGGTCATAGGTTGCCGGGATGCCTCTGGCCGGGTTGCCAAGTGGGCAATCGAGCTAGCCGGCCACGCCATCCAATACGAGCCCCGCACCACGATCAAGTCCCAAGCTCTGGCCGACTACCTCGTCGACTGGGCCGAGACCCAGTACCTGCCACCGCCGCTGGATTCGATGCACTGGCGCATGCACTTCGATGAATCGAAGGTGCACTCTGGCTTGGGAGCCGGCATCATGTTGTCTTCCCCAAAAGGCGACCGGCTTCGGTACGCACTCCAGATCCACTTCGCCGCCTCCAACAACGTCGCCGAGTATGAAGCCCTTGTGCATGGCCTCCGGCTCGCCAAGGAACTCGGCATCCGGCGCATCGTGTGCTACGGCGACTCGGACCTGGTGGTGCAGCAAAGCTCCGGCGAATGGGACGCTCGCAACGCCAACATGGACAGCTACCGTTTCCTCGTCCAGCAGCTATCCGGCTTCTTCGACGGCTGCGAGTTCCTCCATGTCCCGCGCATGGAAAACAAAGCCGCCGATGCCCTAGCCAAGATTGGTTCATCCCGGCAATCCATTCCATCCGGCGTCTCCCTCGAGCACCTGCACAAGCCATCCGTCAAGCCATCTCCAGGCTCCGAGTCCATCTTCGTCCCCGACGACCCGGCCGTGTCTCTTCCCGGCCCGGGGGCTGCTCAACCCGGCCCGGGGGTTGCTGAACCCAGCCCGGGGACTGCTGAACCCGGCCCGGGGGCTGCACAACTTGGCCCGTGGGCTGCCACGCTCAACCCGGCTGCCGTCATCCCCAACCCGGGGGCTGCCGCCTCCAGCTCGGGGGCTGCCGCCCCGAAACCCACCATGACGGCCGTTTTTGCCGTGGTGATGGCCCCTCTTGGGCCCTGCCCATCTCAAAGTTCCTGGAGAACCAGGTTCTCCCCATGGACGAGACCGAAGCCCGGCAAGTGCAGCGCCGGGCGTCCGCCTACAGCATCATCAACAATGAACTCGTCAAGCGCAGTTCGACGGGTGTGTTCCAGCGCTGCGTGGAATAGGACAAGGGCATGGAGATCCTCCTCGACATACACCAGGGCGAGTGCGGGCACCACGCCGCCTCGAGGTCCCTGGTGGCCAAGGCTTTCCGCCATGGTTTCTACTGGCCCACGGCCCTCCAAGACGCCGAATCGCGTGTCCTCAAGTGTGAAGGATGCCAGCGCTTCAGCAAGCGCAACCACCAGCCGGCTTCAGCACTACGAACCATCCCGATCACCTGGCCCTTCGCGGTCTGGGGACTCGACATGGTAGGACCCTTCAAGACGGCCTGAGGCGGCATGACGCACTTGCTGGTGGTGGTGGACAAGTTCACCAAATGGATCAAAGCACGACCAATCAAGAAGCTGGACGGGCCAACAGTCGTCCGGCTCGTCAAGGACATCGCAGTGCGCTACGGTGTCCCGAACAGCATCATCACGGACAACGGAACCAACTTCGGCAAGGGCGCGCTCGCGCAGTATTGCTCCGTCTCTGGCATCCGCCTCGACTTGGCCTCCGTGGCCCACCCTCAGTCCAACGGCCAGGTCGAGCAGGCCAATGGCCTCATTCTATCCGGCATCAAGCCGCGGCTCATTGAGCCGCTCGTCCGTTCACCCGGCAGCTGGCTTGACGAGCTGTCGGCCGTCCTCTGGAGTCTCCGAACAACGCCAAACCGGTCGACCGGGTTCACCCCGTTCTTCCTTGTCTACAGAGCAGAAGCAGTCATCCCAACCGACATCGAGTTTGACTCACCACGAGTCGTGATGTACACCGAAGCCGAAGCCAAGGAAGCCCGCGAAGACGGTGTCGACCTACTCGAAGAAGCACGCCTCTTGGCACTCAGCCGGTCGACCATTTATCAGCAAAGCCTGAGGCACTACCACAGCAAGAAGATCAAGCCCCTTGCATTCCGTGAGGGAGACCTCGTCCTCCGCCTCATCTAGCAGCAAGCCGGCCAGCACAAGCTATCCTCCCCATGGGAAGGCCCCTTCATCGTCAGCAAACCCCTGTATGACCGCAACGCGTACTACCTCATCGACACCCGCAAGTCGAACAAGCGCAAGAGAGACACTGCCGGTGAAGAAACAACCCGGCCGTGGAATGCAGAACTCCTCCGCCCATTTTACAGTTAAGCTGTGTGCACGTATGTATCACTACCTTTTGTAACCATATGAAAGCTATGGGGTCCCCGAACGACGCTCGGGGGCTGCCTTTTCCAGCCAAGTTATTGTGCTAAAAAAAACCCCACCGCCGGGTTGACTCGCTCATCCCAGGGGCTGGCCGGCTTGGCCGCCACCCGCCGTCCTCCTTAGCACATCTCGGCGTGTTCGGGCTGCCGCGGCCCCCCACTTCGCCCTACGCCACAGAACCGGCTTCGGCTGTCGGCCGGCAAGAACCAAGGGCTAAAGTACCAACACATTGCGGAAACACTAAGTTGGGTCCGCCGGATTGGTCAACCTGGCCCCGCCACATCAACACGCCGCACGACCGGCTGCTCGCCAGCCGGCTTCGCCGGCTGCCGCTAGCCAGCCCAGTGGGTGTTTCGCTCGCGCTCAACATTTCTAAAGCCTAAGTACCGCGCGCTCCTCCCGAGGACCGAACTCCTTGTCACAGACCGGAACCCGGCTGTTTGACTCACGGGGGGGAGGCCCGAAGGGGAAGCAAGCAAGAAAACGGCTCAAGAAACAGAAGCAAAAGTGCAGACACTCATGAAGTATTTACATCGCAAGTTAAAACAGGCCCAAGGCCGGAGTTCATTACATTACACCAGAAAACCCCAGTGGGTGGGTGGACCAGCTACCTAATAGAAATTATTGAAAAGATAAAACAGGACGGCCTCAGCTTCAGGCGTCTCCAGCGCCGGGTTGCGCAGTTGCCGGCTCCCCCTCGGTGGCCTCTGGGTTCACCGAGCCACCGGTATCTCCCACCTCGGCGTCCTCATCCCCGTCCATGCCCGTCTCCTTGGAGCTGCCCTCCGGATCGTCCAGAAGCAGGCCGAAATCGTCAACAGGAACGACTCCACCATCATCCGTTCGCTCCGGCTGGAACTCATCGTGAATCGCGAACCCGGCGATGTAGCTAGCCCGAGCGGCGATCCATCCGGCCTCTGCCTGCAACTAGCGCTCCGCGCCGGCTCGCTGGCCCGTCAGCCGATCCAGCGCCAGATCCGGATGCCAGGACATCACGAATCGAAGCGCCATCTCAGCGCCAGCGCGAGCGGCGCAGACGCGCCACGCATGAAGCCGCTCTGGTCCCGCCTCCAACCACCGCGCCAGCCGCGAGAAGCTGTTTGGCGCAACATCGCCGAGCCAGAGGGCCGCCATCATCCCCATGCCGACCTCGGAGAGCCGTGCCATCTGCTCGCCCAAAACTCGTAGACCAGCTTCGGCGGCAGTTATAATCTCCGAGAAAGTCCAGGCAACCCGCGGGTCAGTCTTGGAGCCCACGATCCCATGCGGATCCCGATGGAAGCGAACGGCCTCCTCTGCCAGCTGCGCGTCTCCGGGAAGTGCCCTGTCAAAAAGAAGAGCAAGACAAATCAGCACCAAGGGAAAGAAAGCCGGCTTCTCAACCCGGCAGAATCCAAAGAAAGCACTTACCGGCGAAGGTCTCATCCAGGTGCTGCGCTTCAAGCAACGTACCACACCGCTCCCTGGCGACAGCATCATCACGGTCCTGAAGCGCCTTCTCCAGGTCGGCGACCTTGGCGAGGGCCGCCTTCAGCTCGGCGTCCTTGGCCGCGGCCGCCTTGTCGTACTCCCGGCGATGAAGGAGCTCCGCCTGGTGGGCCTCCCCCACCTTGGTCCCCAGCGCCTTCAGGTGCTCCACCTCGGCCTGAAGTTGGCCTTTGTCGTCGGCCAGCTTGTCGCGTTGCTGACCGGTTTCGGCAAGGGCTTGCTGGGCCTCCACCGCTTTGGCCGCCTCCGCCTGGAGGCGCTCCACTTCGGCTTGAAGCCAGCTCTTGTCACCGGCCAGCTATTCCCGCAGCCGGTCAGCCTCGGCGAACGCCCGCTAGGCCCCCGCCACCTCCGCCCTCGCCTCCGCCACCTCGGCCCGAAGCTGGCCGACATCGGCAACAACCTGGTCGTACTGATAGCCGGCTCGGATCAGCCGGGTTCGCCACGCCGGCACCTCGGCCGCAGCGGCTGCACGACGAAGATTCAGAAATAGAAGACAAACTACTTGAAGATTCGACCCAACTACTACGTAGTTGGCCCGAATCTCAAGGGCTACACCCAGTGGGTGCGCTAGCGCGCCCCACTAAAAGAGCACGCAAGAAATTACCTTCCGCGACGCGGAGCGCCTCCTCCCTGGTGGCGAGCTGCGCCTTGAGCTGCCGGTGCTTCTCCAGGAGCCGGTTGAAGACGCCGACCCGGTAGGCATCCAGTTGCTGCAGAAAAATGAGAATCAGACAAGACTACTTTAAGAATCGATCCAATTACTATGTAGTTGGCCCGAATGTCGGGGGCTACACCCAGTGGGTGCGCTAGCGCGCCCCCACTACAAGATCACGCGCAGGGGCCCACTCGCCAAGGACCCTAGGCGGGCCCCACACTAGCCAGGTCAGCGGCAGCGCCGGAAACACGCCGGTGAGCTCTCCGTGGCGGCGCGCTTGCCGGAGACGCTCGGAAATCGCCCACAGTGGCCCAAAACGTGCGCGGCTACGTGCTTTCGAATGGGCAGAGCAGCGCGCACCCAACGGTGGCGGTCTCCGGGCCGAAGGTGACCGGAAACGATGGCGGCCGTGGCGGACAGCCGGAATCGGGCATCTCCGAAAACTACGCTACGGGCTGCGTTCGAGCTAACAAATGGTGCTAGCGAGCTCTACGGGTCTCCAGGAACTCGATGGAGGCCATAGCTTGGCTTGACAAGGCCGAACACGACGGCTATGAGCTTGTCGGCGGAGCTGGGCTCGGCCGTTTATGGCGGCAGCCGCAAGAGCTCGAGGAGGGGCTCGGGAAGGATGAGAGCGAGAGGGAAAGCTTACGTAGGAGCTCACGGTGGCTCGGCGAGGGGCTTAGTAGCAGCAGGGGGTCGGGGATGCCGGGGATCGACAGAGATGACGCGGTGGCCGTAGATTGGGAAGAGGTCGCAGGCGCAACTGGGGTGGCTCCAGGCTTCGGCTCGTAGAGACAGGCGATGTGACGCAGCTCCGCCGTCCTCGCAGACACGGCGGCGGCGTTCGGGGCCGCCAGTGGCCGCGGATCTGACCGGCACGCGACAGCGGCGTCGTCGGGACAAAGAGAGAAGAGGCGAGCACTCGAGGGAGAGGAGGGGAAGAATGAGCGAGGAGGCCAGGCGAGATGGACGGGGCTCCCTTATCCCCTCAGCCGCTCCTGTAGCATCGGTGGGCGCCGCGCTGTCGGCAGCTCGCCGGTGTGCGCCGGCGCAGCCATGGAGGAGGCTACAGCGCGAGGGAGAGAGAGTGAAGGATGGGCCTGGTGGGCTGATTCGGGGCACTGTGCACTTAGGCCCAGTGCACAGTGCCTCTTTCCTTTTTTTCTGTTTCTGCCCTTTTCTTTTTACAGAGAAGGTTTGGCATTATTTTGAGCTAGCAAATGATTTTGCAAAAATGTGAAACTTGCTCACATAATTACTTTGCAATATCCAGCACTGCCATGAAAAGTTTGGGCATTTTTTAAGTTCATTTGAATTTATTCAAAAATGAATAGGGCATTTTAAGTGCTGATTTGGCTCTGTTAAAATACATTAGGCCCATTTAGAGTTGATGATGATGTTGTATTCCTTAACAGCAAATGTTTTTGGATTATTTGCTATAAGGTGAACAATTTTCCAACAGGATTTGAGCATCTTCATTTCACACTTTTGAATTTGAGTTGATTTTCAGAGAAGTATTTGAATTGAATCTTTAACCAATGTGACTAGGCACTGCAAATGAAAGTGACTTGGCATTATTAGCAGATGATCACAGTGGCTATTACACAGGGGTGTTACAGTACACAGCATAGCATACATGATAGAACCTATGGCTGAGGCATAGGGAATGACTTTCATTTTCTCTCTATCTTCTGGAGTGGTCGGGCTTTGAGTCTGACTCAACTTCACACCTTGTAACACAAGCAAGCACCCTTTCTTTGACTGATCCATTTTAAACTTTTTCAAAACTTTATCAAGGTATGTGCTTTGTGAAAGTCCTATTAAGCGTCTTGATCTATCCCTATAGATCTTGATGCCCAATATATAAGCAGCTTCACCGAGGTCTTCCATTGAAAAATTCTTATTCAAGTATCCTTTTATGCTATCCAGAACATCTATATTATTTCCGATCAGCAAGATGTCATCCACATATAATATCAGAAATGCTACAGAGCTCCCACTCACTTTCTTGTAAATACAGGCTTCACCATAAGTCTGTATAAAACCATATGCTTTGATCACCTCATCAAAGCGTATATTCCAACTCCGAGATGCTTGCACTAGTCCATAGATGGATCGCTGGAGCTTGCACACTTTGTTAGCACCATTAGGATCAACAAAACCTTCTGGTTGCATCATATACAACTCTTCTTTAAGAAATCCATTAAGGAATGCAGTTTTGACGTCCATTTGCCAGATTTCATAATTATAAAATGCGGCAATTGCTAACATGATTCGGACAGACTTAAGCATCGCTACGGGTGAGAAAGTCTCATCGTAGTCAACTCCTTGAACTTGTCAAAAACCTTTCACGACAAGTCGAGCTTTGTAGACAGTAACATTACTGTCGGGGGGATGAACCCCGGGCAGGCAACGGAACCCGGATCCTTTTCAAAAACATTGGGGCCGGCATCGCCCCTCAATCCGGCTCACACTTGGCTGGGTTGCTCAACCCGACCAAGTCCTTCGACCCGGTCGAAGACCTTCAACCCAACCAAGACGGCAACCCGGCCCTGCCAGCTGGCGCGGTCCGGCCAAACCCGGCGTACCAAGACTTCTCCAGCAAGCCAACTCATCTGCGGCGCATTCCTCAACCTGGCCACGGGTCGGCTCCCGTCCCATCCCAGCCGTACGATGGGACGAGTCTCCATACGGGGATGACCGAGGCAGCAGTACGCCACCAACTCCTCTGCCCGGCAAAGGCGTGGCAACAGTGCCCCACCTACCCTGCTGACCGAGGCCGGCATGGCTACAGCGCACCCGTCGTCAATGCTGGCGCCAGCAGACGGCGACCGGACGGTGCTCCACTGTAGCGGACTCGACCCGGCCATTCCATGACGATCGACAAGATGGCGAACAGTGCCTCCTGGCACACGGGGCCCGCACCCGGAGAACCCGGCGAGCCCTGACACCCGGCGGGTCCCAGTACCGGCTCCCCGACGATGACAACTCGGCCCCACGGCCTTGTAACTTTACCGTAGTAGCCCTGGGGGGTTTACCTATAAAACCCCCCAGGAGGCCTCCATGCACGGGGGGAGATCAGTAGAACACAGATACACACATTGGGAAAAGGAGCAGCCTAAGCCTTGGCCTGCCCTCCTTCTTCCTCCAAACAGCTCCAGGAGCGACTCTGTACTGTCACATATAAACCACTCCCGGCAGGACTAGGGGTATTATCTCTCCGGAGAGCCCCGAACCTGGGTATGTCTTGCGTCCCGCGCTCGCTCATGCCGACCTCGCCTCTGGAGCCCACCGGTGCCCTCGAGCCTCCTCCTCTCTTTAGCCATCCTTTGGCATCTGCCGTGTGCCCACCACGACAATTACCATCAGTGTCAGTCTTCTTCTTGAAGATCCATTTATTCTCAATGGCTTGCCGATCATCGGGCAAGTCCACACTTTGTTCTCATACATGGATCCTATCTCAGATTTCATGGCCTCAAGCCATTTATCGGAATCTGGGCCCATCATAGCTTCTTCATAGTTCGTAGGTTCGTCATGGTCTAGTAACATGACTTCTAGGACAGGATTACCGTACCACTCTGGTGCGGAACATGCTCTGTTCGACGTACGAGGTCCAGTAGTAACTTGATCCGAAGTTTCATGATCATCATCATTAACTTCCTCTCTAGTTAGTGTAGGCATCACGGGAACGGATTTCTCTGATTTGCTACTTTCCAAATTGAGAGAAGGTACAATTACCTCATCAAGTTCTACTTTCCTCCCACTCACTTCTTTCGAGAGAAACTCCTTCTCTAGAAATGTTCCATTCTTGGCAACAAAGATCTTGCCTTCGGATCTGTGGTAGAAGGTGTACCCAATTGTTTCCTTAGGGTATCCTATGAAGACACACTTCTCCAATTTGGGTTCGAGCTTATTGGGCTGAAGCCTTTTGACATAAGTGTCGCAACCCCAAACTTTAAGAAACAACAGCGAAGGTTTCTTGCCAAACCATAGTTCATACGGTGTCGTCTCAACGGATTTAGACGGTGCCCTAACGTGAATGCAGCTGTCTCTAATGCATAACCCCAAAACAATAGTGGTAAATCGATAAGAGACATCATAGAACGCACAATATCTAATAAAGTACGGTTACGACGTTCAAACACACCATTACGCTGTGGTGTTCCAGGTGGCGTGAGTTGTGAAACTATTCCACATTGTTTTAAATGAAGCCTCCGCGATCAGATCGTAGGAACTTTATTTTCTTGTTACGATGATTCTCCACTTCACTCTGAAATTCTTTGAACTTTTCAAATGTTTCAGACTTGTGTTTCATTAAGTAGACATACCCATATCTACTTAAATCATCTGTGAAGGTCAGAAAATAACTATACCCACCGCCTGCTTCAACACTCATCGGACCGCATACATCGGTATGTATTATTTCCAATAAGTCATTAGCTCGCTCCATTGTTCCGGAGAATGGAGTTTTAGTCATCTTGCCCATGAGACATGGTTCACAAGTATTAAATGATTCATAATCAAGTGATTCCAAAAGTCCATCTGCATGGAGTTTCTTCATGCGCTTTACACCAATATGACCTAAACGGCAGTGCCACAAATATGTTGCACTATCATTATCAACTTTGCATCTTTTGGCATCAATATTATGAACATGTGTATCACTACTATCGAGATTCAACAAAAATAGACCACTCTTCAAGGGTGCATGACCATAAAAGATATTACTCATATAAATAGAACAACCATTATTCTCTGATTTAAATGAATAACCATCTCGCAATAAACAAGATCCAGATATAATGTTCATGCTCAACGCGGGCACCAAATAACAATTATTCAGGTCTAAAACTAATCCCATAGGTAGATGTAGAGGTAGCGTGCCGACGGCGATCACATCGACCTTGGAACCATTTCCGACGAGCATCGTCACCTCGTCCTTAGCCAATCTTCGTTTAATCCATAGCTCTTGTTTTGAGTTACAAATATGAGCAACCGAACCAGTATCAAATACCCAGGTGCTGCTACGAGCATTAGTAAGGTACACATCAATAACATGTATATCAAATATACATTTGTTCACTTTGCCATCCTTCTTATCCGCCAAGTATTTGGGGCAGTTTCGCTTCCATTGACCAGTCCCTTTGCAGTAGAAGCACTCAGTTTCAGGCTTGGGTCCAGCTTTGGGCTTCTTCCCGGGAGTGGCAACTTGCTTGCCATTCTTCTTGAAGTTCCCTTTCTTTCCCTTGCCCTTTTTCTTGAAACTAGTGGTCTTGTTAACCATCAACACTTGATGCTCCTTCTTGATTTCTACCTCCGTAGCCTTGAGCATTGCGAAGAGCTCGGGAATTATTTTGTTCATCCCATGCATATTATAGTTCATCACGAAGCCTTTGTAGCTTGGTGGCAGTGATTGAAGAACTCTGTCAATAACACAATCAACTGAAAGATTAACTCCCAGCTGAGTTAAGTGATTATAATACCCAGACATTTTGAGTATGTGTTCACTGACAGAATTGTTCTCCTCCATCTTGCAGCTATAGAACTTGTTGGAGACTTCATATCTCTCAACCCGGGCATTTGCTTGAAATATTAACTTCAACTCTTGGAACATCTCATATGCTCCATGACGTTCAAAACGTCTTTGAAGTCCCGGTTCTAAGCCGTAAAGCATGGCACACTGAACTATTGAGTAGTCATCAGATAGAGCTTGCCAGACGTTCACAACATCAGCTTCAGCTCCTGCAGCAGGCCTTTCACCTAGCGGTGCATCAAGGACATAATTATTCTGTGCAGCAATGAGGATAATCCTCAAGTTACGGACCCGGTCCGTGTAATTGCTACCATCATCTTTCAACTTAGCTTTCTCTAGGAACTCATTAAAATTCAGGGGAACGGTAGCTCGGGACATTGATCTACAACATAGATATGCAAAACTATAAAACTAAGTTCATGATAAATTAAGTTCAATTAATCAAATTACTAATGAACTCCCACTTAAATAGACATCCCTCAAGTCATCTAAGTGATGCGTGATCCAAATCAACTAACCCATGTCCGATCATCACATGAGATGGGGTAGTCATCAATGGTGAACATCTCTTTGTTGATCATATCTACTATATGACTCACGTTCGACCTTTCGGTCCAGTGTTCCGAGACCATGTGTGTACATGCTAGGCTCATCAAGTTTAACCCAAGTATTCTGCATGTGCAAAACTGTCATACACCCGTTGTATGTGAACGTAGAGTCTACCACACCCGATCATCACGTGGTGTCTTGAAACGACGAACTGTAGCAATGGTGCATACTCAAGGAGAACACTTTTATCTTGAAATTAAGTGAAGGGATCATCTTATAATGCTACCGTTGTTCTAAGCAAAATAAGATGCATAAAAGATAAACATCACATGCAATCAAAATATGTGACATGATATGGCCATCATCTTGTGCTTTTGATATCCATCTCCAAAGCATCGTCATGATCTCCATTGTCACCGACTCGACACCTTGATCTCCATCATTGCGTCGGGGTCGTCTCGCTAACTATTGCTTCTACAACTATTGCTAACGCATAGCGATAAAGTAAAGCAATTACATGGCGCTTGCACTTCATACAATAAAGAGATAACCCTAAGGCTCCTGCCGATTGTCGGTATTACAAAACATGATCATCTCATACATCAACATATATCACATCATATCTTGACCATATCACATCACAACATGCCCTGCAAAAATAAGTTAGACGTCCTCTACTTTGTTGTTGCAAGTTTTACGTGGCTGCTACGGGCTTCTAGCAAGAACCGTTCTTACCTACGCAAAAACCACAATGGTGTTTCATCAAGTTTGCTGTTTTAACCTTCTTCAAGGACCGGTCGTAGTCAAATTCGATTCAACTAAAGTAGGAGAAACAGACACCCGCCAGCCACCTTTATGCAAAACTAGTTGCATGTCTGTCGGTGGAACCGGTCTCATGTGTGTGGACATGTAAGGTTGGTCTGGGCCGCTTCATCCCACAATACCGCCGAATCAAAATAAGACGTTGGTGGTAAGCAGTATGACTATCACCGCCCACAACTCCTTTGTGTTCTACTCGTGCATATCATCTGCGCATAAACCTGGCTCTGATGCCACTGTTGGGAAATGTTGCATGGAAAACAAAAAAAATTCTACGCACACGCAAGATCTATCCATGGAGATGCATAGCAACGAGAGGGGGAGAGTGTGTCTACGTACACTCGTAGACCGTAAGCGGAAGCGTTTCACAACGCGGTTGATGTAGTCGAACTTTCTTCGTGCTCCAACCGATCTAGTACCAAACGCACGGCACCTCCGTGTTCTGCACACGTTCAGCTCGGTGACGTCCTCCGCCTTCTTGATCCAGCAAGAAGGCGAGGTAGTAGATGAGTTCCAGCAGCACGGTGGCGTGGTGATGGTGATGGTGATGTGATCTCCGCACGGCTTCGCCTAAGCACTACGAAAATGTGGCTGAGGGAGTAAACGGTGGACGGGGGCACCGCACACGGCTAAGACAATGTTGTTGTCCTTGTGTGGCGCCCCCTCCCCATGTATATATAGGTGGGAGGGGAGAGGGAGGCAGCCAGGGCAGCCAGGGTGAGCCCCTAGGGGCTGGCCGCCGGCCCTAGGGCTCCTGCCCTCCTGCGCCCCCCCTTTCCTTGTATGAACAAGGCGGAAAAGAAAGAGGGGGAGAGGGAAGGAAGAGGGAGTCCAACTCCACACTTTCCTTTCCTCCTCCCCTTTCCTTTCCCTCCCCATAGGGCCGGCCCTATAGAGGGCGCAACAGCACCTTGTGGGCTGGTGTGTTCCCTCACTTGGTCCATAAGGCCCATATTTTTGCCGGGGATGCCCGAAACTCCTTCCGGTGACCCGATAAGTACCCGATACCCTCCGAAACACTTCCGGTGTCCGAATACCATTGTCCTATATATCAATATTTACCTCTCCACCATTTCGAGACTCCTCGTCATGTCCGTGATCTCATCCGGGACTCCGAACAACATTCGGTCACCAAATCATATAACTCATACAACACTAAATCATCAACGAACGTTAAGCGTGCGGACCCTACGGGTTCGAGAACTATGTAGACATGACCGAGACACCTCTCCGGTCAATAACCAATAGCGGAACCTGGATGCCCATATTGGCTCCTACATATTCTACGAAGATCTTTATCGGTCAAACCATTATAACTATATACGTAATTCCCTTTGTCCATCGGTATGTTACTTGCCCGAGATTCGATCGTCGGTATCTCTATACCTAGTTCAATCTTGTTACCGGCAAGTCTCTTTACTCGTTCCGTAATACATCACCTTGTGACTAACTCCTTAGTCATTTGCTTACAAGCTTATGATGCGTATTACCGAGAGGGCCCAGAGATACCTCTCCGATACTCTGAGTGACAAATCCTAATCTCGATCTATGCCAACTCAACAAACACCTTCGAAGACACCTGTAGAGCATCTTTATGATCACCCAGTTACATTGTGACGTTTGATAGCACACAAGGAATTCCTCCGGTATCCGGGAGTTGCATAATCTCATAGTCAAAGGAATATGTATTTGACATGAAGAAAGCAATAGCAATAAACTGAACGATCATAATGCTAAGCTAATGGATGGGTCTTGTCCATCACATCATTCTCCTAATGATGTGATCCTGTTATCAAAGGACAACACATGTCCATGGTTAGGAAACCTTAACCATCTTTTATCAACGAGCTAGTCTAGTAGAGGCTTACTAGGGACATGGTATTTGTTTATGTATTCACACATGTATTTAGGTTTCCGATCAATACAATTCTAGCATGAATAATAAACCTTTATCATGAATAAGGAAATATAAAATAACAACTTTATTATTGCCTCTAGGGCATATTTCCTTCAGTACCGAATGTTGTCGCCCATGGGAGATGTAAGGATCACTCCCACCCCCGGTCCGGCTAACATTTTAGAGCCATCAAAGTACATTGTCCAATGTGAATATGTACTATATTCTCTGGGAAGCTGGACTTCTGTCCATTCAGTTAGGAAGTTGGCCAATACCTGAGATTTAATAGCTCGACATGGTTTGTAGGCACTTTCGAAGGGAAGGAGCTCTATTGCCCATTTGGCGATGCGGCCCGTGGCATCCCTATTATTAATGATGTCATTCAAGAGCACCTCGGATGCCACCGTAATCAAACACTCTTGAAAGTAGTGTCGGAGCTTTCGGGATGCCATAAAAACTGCATAGGCGATCTTCTGATAATGTCGATACCGAGACTTGCACGGGGTAAGTATTTCAGATACGTAGTAGACTGCTTCTGTACTCGAAACTTGTGGCCATCCGCTTCTCGTTCTACCCTGAGCACCACGCTCACCACTTGGTTTGTGGCCGAGATGTATAATAACATGGGTTCGCCAATGCCGGGTGCAGCTAGTATACGGTTGCCAGCTAGTATTGTTTTTATTTCCTCCAGTGCAGCAGTTGCTTCGTCGGTCCACTAGAAGTTTTTGGTCTTTTTGAGCAATCTGTAGAGTGGCAGTGCCTTTTCACGAAGGCGGGAGATGAAGCGGCTCAGGGCTGCCACGCAGCCTGCTACTTTTGGACGTGTTTAAGCTCCGTAGGTATTGCCAGCTGGGACAATGCTCGGATTTTAGCCGGATTGGTCTCTATCCCTCTATGAGAAACAATAAATCCGAGCAATTTTTCGGCGGGGACCCCGAAGAAACATTTGTCCGGGTTGAGCCGTATATCATAGGTTCGCAGGTTGTCGAAGGTCTGGCGGAGGTCGTCCACCAGCTGGCCGACGTGTTTGGTTTTAATGACCACATCGTCTACATAAGCTTCGACTATTTTGCCAATTTGGTTTTCGAGGCATGTTTGGATCATGCGTTGGTATGTGGCTCATGCGTTCTTTAACCCAAAGGGCATCGTGTTGAAGCAGAAAGGCCCATAGGGGGTGATGAACGCAGTTGCCGCTTGGTCGGACTCCTTCATCTTGATTTGATGGTATCCGGAGTAGGCGTCGAGGAAGCATAGAGAGTCATGTCCGGCAGTGGCATCGATGATCTGGTCTATCCGGGGTAAGGGGAAGGGATCTTTAGGGCAAGCCTTGTTTAGGTCCTTGAAATCGACGCATAGCCGCCAAGATTTATCCTTCTTGGGTACCATGACCAGATTTGCTAACCACTCGGAGTGTTTTATTTCACGGATGAATCCGGCCTCGAGTAAATTTTCTAATTCCTCCCCCATGGCTTGACGTTTGGGTTCAGAAAATTGGCGTAGCGCCTGTTTGACTGGCTTGAAGCCCTTTATTATATTCAGGCTATGTTCCGCTAGTCTTCGTGGGATTCCTGGCATGTCTGAAGGGTGCCAGGCAAATATATCCCAATTCTCGCGCAGGAAAGTGCATAGTGCTTCATCAACTGCGGGGTCCGGGCTCTGATGGATGTTGTTTTATTAGGATCAGTTGGATGCACTTGGAATTTGACTATTTCGTCAGCTGGTTTGAATGATGTGGATTTGGACCTTTTACTGAGGACCACGTCGTCCCTGTCTACCGCTGCGTGGAGTGCGGTTAGTTCCTCGGTTGCGAGAGCCCCGAATAGCACTTCAGGAGCGAGCGATGTTGTTTTATTTTTGGGCTCGAAGGGCTCTATCCGGGTCGCTTGTGAGTGAGATCACACCATTGGGCCCTGGCATTTTGAGTTTCATGTACCCGTAATGTGGTATAGCTTGGAACCTGGAAAACGCCTCACGTCCCAATAGGGCATGGTATCCACTATGGAAGGGCACAATGTGGAAGAGTAATTCTCCGGACCTATAATTATCGGAAGTTCCGAATACCACGTCCAGCGTGACTCGTCCAGAGCAGCGCGCCTCTCTGTTGGGGATAATTCCTCGAAAGGTGGTATAGCTTTGTTCGATGCGAGATCTATCGAACTGCATTTTGTCAAAGGTATCCTCGTAAATGAGGTTTAGGCCACTGCCTTCATCCATAAGCACTTTGGTTAATCTGAAGCCGTCTACTTGGGGTCAAGGACTAGTGCGGCGGGTGTTCGGATGGGGCGAGCTCTTGGTTCATCTTCTTCATCGAACGTGATCGGTGTGTCCGCCCAAGAGTTAGCGGATGTCGCCCGGTGGACTTGGACAAGCTCTCGAAGTGCTCTTTTCCTTTGATTTTTTGAAGAGAATGTTTCGTAGATCGTCAGAACGTCATTGCCGTCATATGGGGGTGTTGTTGATCGTCTACCGGGGGTGTGAGTCCAAGGATTGCTTCGCCGCTCTTAGCCACTTGTCTGACCACCCAGTAAGCTCGAAGCCTGTGGGTTGGGTTTGTGTTCAGCAAGGTCGAGTGTATAGGACATGGTTTGTCCATTAGCTCATCAAGGACTAACCTGTGCCCGTCGAGGGATCTATTCTTCTTCTCGGCGGGCTCATATTCGGGCAACCGACGTGGGTATGCGCGTTTTACCGGAGCTTTTATGGATTGCTCGACGTGGGTTGAATCCATGCGCGTTTGCTGTGCTTTCTAGGCGCTTTCCATGGCGCAATATTTGCGTACCAGGTCCGGTAATTCGGTGTAGCTTTGCACATGGTGACGGGAGAGGGCATTTAAGATTCCCTCATCCCGGCAATTGAACCGAAAGGTCTCTATTAGTTCTTGATCATAGTACTCCATCATTTTTTTAACCAGGAGGAATCTTGCCCAGTAATGGTGGACTATTTCTCCAGGCTGCTGTTTCACGTACATCAAATCCCATACATCAGGGTTTCTCGAATTACTTGGGGAGTATTCGACATGGGGGGTGCGTGGGACGAAACTCGGTGTTCCGGATAGTGATGTATCTGGAATTTTAGCGATGGCGTTCAGCGTCCCTGAGTTATCCGGTGTGCCGAATGCGGCTTCCTAATTGACCAAGCGATGCAGCGCAGACTCGAGGCCATGCTTCGAACTAAGGTCGAATTCCTGGCCCGTAGCTTGAGTGAGGTTGTCGCCCACCGGGACACATCTTGTTTTCAGTTTTGGAGGTTGTGAGCCTTCGGCCGATTCCTCAATGGTGGCGATAAGGTGTGTGATAGGAGGGATGTAGATTTCCCTGTTATCAGGTTTGAGCCCGATCTAGTCGTAGACCGAGGGCTGGTCGTCGGAGATTCCCATGGCTCGGATCCGATCCATTAGATCGTTCAAAGACAAAAGGTCTGACGGGTTTATGCCCTCTGAGTATTCGGGACCGACTCGTAGCGTTTCCGCTATAGAGGCGTTCGGGGTTGTGCCCAGGCGGTGTTCGGCCGGGATCAACTCGGCTGAACTAACGGAGTCGGGTTTTAGAGCTGGGCTCCATGTCGCATCAGCCCTTGGCGAGTTTACCTCCCCTGATGTTAAAGCATCAGGATCGGTGAGTTCTAAGGGAGCTGAGGTTCTTGATAGGGTAAGATCTCCCCGGGGGTCGATGGTGAACTCTAGGCTCCCGAATCTGACTTTCTGGCTGGGTGTGAAGTTTCTAACCTGGCCGAGGCGGCCGGCCGGATCGGAGCACAGTACGACACTGCCAAACGCGAGATCCTGGCCGATGACGGAGGCATCCTTGGTATGGATGGCGTTGTTGATGAAGAGGCGAGCCATTAATCCTTTCGGTGATCCGACAGCGGAACTCTCAATGAAAGCACTAATGTCACTGTCAGAACCGGCGGATCTCGGGTAGGGGGTCCCGAGTTATGGATCATGGATCAATGGGGAACAAGGGATTAGAGACACGATGTTTACCCAGGTTCGGGCCCTCTCTAAGAGGTAAAACCCTACGTCATGCTTGATTATATTACTTGTGTATATGAGGATTACAGAGTTGATCTACCACGAGATCAGATGAACTAAACCCTAAACTAGTAGGATGATGGTTGTTGTTCTAGCCTCTACGGTCTAAACCCTCTGGTTTATATAGGCACCAGGGGTACTAGAGTTACACATGGTCGGTTACAACAAGAGGATGAACATGCCGAATCTCCCATCTTGAATTGGAGTACACACCAAGGCACAAAAGGTCTCCCGCACGGATACGATGCTGTCCAATAGTCCGGCCTTCTAGCAGCTGTAGCGCGGCCCGACTGTCCGGCCCATGAGTTAGGTCGACAGCCCCAGGACCCCCTTGTCCAGGACTCCCTCAGTTAGGGCATCTCCAAGGCGGACCCGCAAACCTCCCGCAACCGTCCGGACCGCACTGTCCTGACCGCGGAAGCCATTCAATGTGGTCTTGTATCGGTCCGCGGGGCGGTCCGGACACGATTTCTCCCACAAACCGGACACAAATGTGGGGGGGGGGGGGGTGCTTTGCGGGAGTCCGGACCGATCCCAAGCCTTCTTTGACCGCCCTAGCCCATCAAAACCACTCCTCTCTCTCTCCCATGCGCGTTCCCTCCCGGCGCCAGCTGCCCGCATTCATGCCGTTGTAGAGAACGCTGCTCAACATTGAATAGGCTTAGGGCGGACGCGACCTCTCACTGCCTCCGCCATTGAAGTGGCGCGCCTGTCGAGGGCGCCGCCCGCGACTTGTGTGCGGTGTCCACGCCTGTTCAATGCGGGGGACACATGACTGTACGGGACGGGACGGATATCTACCACGCCCGGTCAATGTCACTGTCCGTCCATATGCGCATTAACCAGGCTTGCCGGCCGAGAAACCCACTCCAGCTCCGTGCATTGACGCACCCGGATGCCTCGCCTCACCGGAATCCGCTATATAAAGGCGGCCACACCCGGCTAACTCCACACCACCACACAAGCCCCTCCCTGTCCTCCTCCCTTGCACTGCATCCGCCATGACTACACGCGGCGAAGCTCTATGGGAGAGCCTTTCCACGGAGATGAAGCACGTCGTGGCCACCTCTGCTGTCGCCTGACAGAGCCTCCGTGCCAGGCGGATCGAGGACGGCTTGCCGGCCAGCTCGCCCGAGGTCTCCCACGATGAGGACGAGACCACGATGGAAACGGGCTCCGACGACACCGCCCCAGCTCCCGCGCCTTGTGTGCACGCCAGGTTCACCATGGAGCAGGCGCGTGCGCACTACAACGCCGCCATGGAGGAGGTGCAGCCTGCGCCGGTGCCTTTGTCGGCGTTCCGACAGGCACAGGAGGTATAGCGGTACAACCTGTTCCTCCTGGAGCAGCACCCGCTGGCTGAGGGCCATATCTACAGTGAGCAGGCGAGCGAGGAGGCCGTGGGGGCCATGGCCGCGGTGAACCCCAACTTCGTCGCGGAGCAGCGTGCCATCTACGATGCCGTCCGCGCTCAAGCCGCCGCTCACCAGGAAGTGGCCACCGTGGAGGCGCGGTTACAGGCAATGGCAGACGAGAAAAACGCCAACTGCACCTCCTACGCGTCGCCGACGAACCATCAGGCGGCCCCGTGGGACGAGGACATTGTCGGCGCCACCATTTCCATCGTGGACCTCACGTCCACCGGCGACAGACAGGTCGCAGACTCCTCCGAGGATGAGTAGGCCATGTGGGTCGGTCTGTCTCCCGTGTTCTACTCTTCCTCGCTGGAGACCGCACCTTCACTTCATCGGTCTTATCGCCGGTGCTCATGGAGACGGCGCATGAAGGACAACACGGGCTTGGACGCTGGGCGCCGCCGTCGTAGGATAGGTTTAGGGTTGGGACTTTTTTTTGTTCTAGATGTTCGAAATGTAATGAAATCTGGTGTGTTTGTATGAAGTCCGTCATGTTTGTATGAAATCCGGCCGAGTTTGCATGAATTTCATCAAGTTTGTTGAAAGGTTGTTTGAAATGCATGCGGCTAACGTTGTATGTCGTCCTCCCATATTCGAGTTCGCGGATTGGTCCCATCTTATCCACGGATGGATGCCGGAGAAAATTTGCGAGTTACTGTTGAAGATGCCCTTAGAAGAAATTCCTGACGAGACAAACGTTGTTTCCCTTACTTGCGACTATAGACGGATGGCATCGAGCCTAACAATGTCATGACGGGAGTGTATCCGAAGATTGCGGACACAGGGCGGCACCACAACATGATCATGCAAAGGAACAAGAATCTTAGCATAGTGCCCACGGGGCACGCCAACGATCAACAGATGAATGGGATAATTCCCAGGCCTGGAAGCTTTATGAGAGGAAAGGAAGTTCTCGCATCGTTCCTTCTCAATCAATCATCAATCATCAATCAACAAACTAAAGCAAAGCTGCATTTCTCGCTTCTCGGAACAGTAAACAGTGCAGCAGTAATGCCTATCCTGTTCGGCCGGTGTCCCGTCGCCATCGGGCCGGGCATCCGCCGGACCCGCACGAGGCGCCGGAGTCAGCGTCAGTCCAACCAGGTGTGCGGCGGATAGGTGCGTCGACTGAAATTCGCTCGTACATGTGGGTACGGACGGACATGCCGCCGGCCGACAAATGGCGTCAAAGAGGTCAGAAAATGCAAGCCATAATCCCATTCATCGGGAGGCCTTCGACCTTCGGGGCCGGGAGGTTCGACCCTTTCTTTTGCTCCAGACCAACTGACAAACGGTTATCGTTTGAGGGCACTTGCAGAGATCATCTTTTGAGCCGGAGAGCGTGTCAAGTGGTGCGTTTAGCCACCGCCACGTATCGTATGTTGGGTCATTGGATGTTTTCTCTATATTTTGGATTTTAATTTTTTTTGTACGCATTTTCAGGATTTTAATGGTTTTTTGGGGGGTTTATTTGGTTTCGCTTGTTTGTTCATATGTTTTGGAGAAAAAGTTTTTTTTTTGCAAAGCACAGCAAGCATATATTTGCTCCCTGTATTTCTCGAAAAGGGAAAAAAATATTTTCTTCCACCAAAGCACAAGCACATATTTGCTTCTGTGAGTTTTCTTGAAAAAAAAATTATGCTTCCACGAGAAGCACATATTTGCTTCCGTCATGCTTCTCGAAAAGGGGAAATGTTTTTTTTTTTTTGAATGTTGGCAAAGCTTGCCAAATTCATTGATCAGAAGAGGATAACAAGGTACAAAAAGAACCCAAGAGGGTCAGGCGCCCAGAAAGAACACCAGGCACGAAGAAGAAGGAAAAAAAAAACGGGCCTCAGCCCGGGTCAAAGGGAATCCCAGCACCTGCCAAGTTCCACAGTCTAATCTCATCCCTAATCTTACGTTTGAAGCTCTCCATAGTCAAGGACTCCTTTTGGAAAATCCGTCGATTCCGCTCCCGCCATATTTCCCAAGCAATCATGTGCACTAAAGAAAGCATTCCCTTTTTCTTCTCCCTTGCTGTGTTGCCGTAGCATCTCTGAATCCAAGGCGCAAACTTAGTGTCGCCCGTCCAATTCGCCGGACAAAGAGCAGGCATGTCTACAAGTGTGGCGAAGGACTCCCAAATGGCTCTCGACCAGGGGCACTCGATGAGAAGATGAGATGGGGTTTCCAAGCTCCGTTCACAAAGTGGGCAGAAGTATTCATTTTCCCATCCACGGCGCAAGAGCGCGTCAGCAGTTAGAATTCTGCCAAGCATGACAGTCCATATGAAGAAACGGCATTTACCAGGGGCCCATCCGGTCCAAATCAATTTGTATCCATCCATGGGGATAGAGCCGACGAATTGCAAGCGGTATGCCGAGCGAGCGCTGTACTCCTGGTTTTGCTCAAACCTCCAGGCGATGGTGTCAGCCTGACCCTCAAGCAGCTCCACGTTATCAAGCATTGCAGCGAGTTCAGTGAGCTCCGAGACCATGTGCTCAGATAGGCCCCGAGAGAGGTCGTGCAGCCACGTCTCGTCCTTCAGCGCATCCGAGACCGAGCGGTTCTTCCGCGTCGAGATCCGGAAGAGTGACGGGGCAATCGTCTTTGGGCATGATCCATGAAGCCAGCGGTCATTCCAGAAGTTTGCCGTTCGGCCATCCCCGATTGTTATTTGTGTTGCTATCGCGAAGAGCTGTCTTTCTTCATTGTAACAGGGTAGAGGGGAGCTAACCCACGGCCGCGGCGGTCGCTGCCATGCCAACCAGAGTCAGCGGAGCCTAAGTGCCCGACCGAATTTGGCCATGTCAAGGACGCCCAAGCCGCCAAGGTGCTTGGGTCGGCATATCAAGTTCCAGGCCACCCTGCAATTCCCACCGTTGCAGGTGTCGTCCCCGTTCTAAAGCCAGGAACGGCAAATCCGTGACATGCGCTTTAACACCCAGGCTGGTAATTTGTGCACGGTCATCATATATATTGCCAGGGAGGTCAGCCCCGTCTTCAGCAACACCAGCCTGCCGCTCTTAGCCATCAGTCTACCCTTCCAACCAGCGGTTTTATTTCCAAATTTTATGAGGAAGGGGTCCAGGTCCAACTTGGTCAAGTTCCGAAGTGAAAGGGGCATGCCAAGATATGTCGTTGGGAATGTTTTGATTGGGGTCCCCAGCGGCGATAGAATGTGTGGTAGGTCCAGGGCGCCACAGCGGATAGGCAGGGCTGAGCTCTTGTCCATGTTGGTAACAAGGCCCGTGGCCGACGCGAAGCAGTTTAATAGCAGGCGGATCATGCTAGCGTCCGCCCTCGAAGGATTCATGAAGAGCGCCACATCGTCCGCGTAGAAGGAGCAGCGTGGTACCCTTCTACGTCCCGGAAGCTTAGATAACACACCTTGCTCAGTGGCCATGGACATCATTCTTTGCAGTGGGTCCATTGCAAGTATGAACAGGAAAGGGGAGATTGGGTCCCCTTGTCGCAGTCCACACCTGTGGTGGATGACCTCCGATTGCTGTCCATTGATCATAACCCTCGAAGCCGAGGTGCGTAGTAGCATGGCAATCCATTCTCTCCACCTTTGGCCAAACCCTCTTGCCTCGAGCATGTCCAGAAGATAGGCCCAAGAAATCGAGTCGAAAGCTTTTGCCAGGTCTAGCTTAAGAAGAATAGCAGGTTTTTTGGTTTTATGAAATAGTCTGGCAGTGTTCTGGACATGTAGAAAGTTCTCCTGTATGCTGCGTTTTTTAACGAACGCACTCTGACATTGATCCACCAGTGCGTTGAGCTTTGGAGCGAGCCGCAAAGCAAGGATCTTAGAGAAGATTTTGATCACACTGTGAAGCAACGAGATCGGTCTAAAATCTTGCAGGGCATCCGCACCCAATTTCTTGGGGATGAGCACTAGGAGTGCGTGGTTGACTCGGTCCAGACCTCGGCTGTCCATCCGGAAGAGCTGTTGTAGGGCTGCAAGCAGGTCCCACTTGATCGTGTCCCAATAGGTTTTGAAGAAGCCACCCGAGAAGCCGTCTAGCCCTGGTGCCTTGTCAGTCGGAATCGCATCCACCACCCTTTTGATCTCCTCGAGTGTTAACTCCTGCTCTAGCTCCTCAAGTTCCACGTGTTCAAGGTTCAATTCATCCCAATTCAGGGCAACCGATCTGTGCTTAGTAGTGCCAAAAATCTGTGTGAAGTGCTCTTGGGCAAGGTCTGTCAAGTCATCCGTCGATGAGACGGGGCCCTGCGGGCCATGTAGCACATGAATGGTATTCCTCTTGTGGCGCGCATTAGCCTTTCTCTGAAAAAAAAATTGTATTGGCGTCGCCTGCTTTTAGCCAGAGGACTCTGCTTCGCTGCCGCCGCTTGATCTTGATCAGAACGGCCAGTCCCATCGTGCGGGATTTAAGCTTTGCGCGCAGACTGTTTTCTTCCGTGGTTAGGGTCCGCAGGTCTTGTGCTTTGTCCAACTGTAGAATCAGCTCATTGACCATCAAGAATTGTTTCTGTATATCTCCCACAATGTTTACTCCACTCTCTCAGAGTTTTGCTAAGCCGCCACAACTTGTTATTCAGCCGAGTTAATGGGCAAGAAGATCCCGCGTCCAAGGCCCAAGATTGGTCCACCACCTCTCTGAACCCCTCAATGAACTGCCAGTAGGATTCGAAGCGGAAGCGCTTGTTGGTCTTGATGATGTTGTCGTTTATTAACAGAAGCGGGCAGTGATCGGATATCGCGGAAGATTGCGGAAGGAGCTTGGCCACAGGGAAGATCAACTCCCAATCGATATTACAAAAGGCCCGGTCGAGGCGCACGAGGGTAGGGGTGGCTTGCTCATTGCTCCATGTGAATTTGCGCCCAATCAAAGGAATTTCATGGAGGCTTGAGGAATTGAGGGTTCGTCTAAACTTGTTCATCCAGCGACGGCAAACTCTCGAGTTGTTCTTATCTTGTGGAAATGTGAAAACCACACTCGTGCTTTCAGGCTCCGTTTTTTTCTTCCTTTTTTGGGTATTTGTTTTCTTGGTTGCCGTTTTTTCGGTTTTGGTTTTTTGTTTCTGTTTTCTTTTTCAATTTTCTATAAAACATTTATCGAAAACTATTAACATGATATCTAGTTTTGAAGATCTCAATGTGAGAAATTCAACAGTGAAAACGATTCAGGATTCGGATGCATGGTGCAAGAAATAAAACGTTTTGAATAAATGAATCTAAGGAAAAAGGGAAAACCCACTTGTCAGTCTCGAGAAGGTGGTGAATGACCTTTGCATGGGATAACCTCTTAACTAGTGATTCCTTTTGTTGTCGGCTCTAGTGCAACGAACAAGGGTGAGGCCCAAATAATCTACTACAATCAAACATGCCCGATAAAATTTCGGCAATGAGCTTAGCAAACAACCGATCCTACTCCCCTCGCGGGTCAGAGGATAGCGACCGAACGCACACCCCTGCTCATGCATAAATGGGTTGGCCCATTTGTCTATTTTCTGCCCTTTATTTTTCCTTTGTTTTTCTAGTCATTTTTCTGGTTTTTCATTTTTGGTTCTTCTTTATGTTTTCTTATTTCTTATTTTTTTGGAAATACAGGAACAATTTTTGAATTTGGAATACAAATTCATGATTTTGTGAAATCCTAGAATGTTTTTTCAAAATTCCAAACAAAATTTGAAATAAGTGAACATTTTCTCAAAATCATGAGCATTTTTTGTATTTAAACCAATTTTCAAATTTATGAACAATTTTTGAAACCTGGAACATTTTTTTTCAAATTTTGAACATTTTATGAAATTCATGTTTAAAAAAATCATGCAATTATTTGAAATTCGAGAACATTTCTCAAAATCATGAATATTTTTTGATTTCAGAACATTTTTTCAAATTCATATTTTTTGAAAACTGGTAGCATTTAAATTTGTGAACACTTTTTTCAAAACCCGGTACATTTTTCCAAATTCACGAACACTTTCTGAAATCTCGGATTTTTTCTCAAAACCGTGAACATTTTTACTTCCATTTTTAAAAATTCATGAATAATTTTTGAGATCCAGGAATGTTTTTTAAACTCATGATTTTTTTTTGAAAAACAGATTTTTTCCAAATTCATGATTTTTTTTCAAATTGTAAAACATTTATCAAAATCATGAAAAGCTTTTCAGATTCTGATTTTTTTAGTCCTGAACTTTTTGAAGAAGGAAAATGAAAAGAAATGAAAAAAAACAAGGGGCCCTTTGACTGATCATGGGTCCTCCACCGCAAAGAGGTAATGATATCCACCCATGACCCGGATGCATTGGCGAAACATCTGAATCTGTAATGTTCTACTCCCTCTGTCCCATAATATAAGACTTTACTACATCCATTATCACATATTTGATGTAATAATGCCTTATAGGAGTACATGAGTATTCTAATTCAGCCATGTCCTTTCCTTCGAAGCAATTAAGGTGACAAATGGCATGATATTATTATTATTATTATTTTCATTCATACATCTGGCAATTCAGGTGACAAAATGGCAATGATATTTTTTTTTAGGGCAGCCTGGGCTTGAGGCCTTTTGAGCGATCGGGTTCTTGCATCAATCATGATGGGGCCAAATACTAATGACCGTTCATTGATATCTCACATACGAATGGTTGTATGAATCTTTTTTTTCCTTTACGTGATCATGTGTATCTTTGTGGGCCGCTTACCACGACTTTAATTCCAATGTCTTTATGTGCTCGTAGCGTTCGGTCTCACATATAGGATGAAGTGGACCAAACCAAACCAAAAATATTACCTCCCTTTATTTATCAAAGTAGGTATAAATATGATTTATCTACACTACTAGGGAAAAGCCTAGCAGTAGCGCGGGCTAAAGGTTAGCAGTAGCGTTGGTTAACCCGCGCTACTGCTATATGCACTTAGTAGTAGCGCTTCCTCCAGAAGGCGCTACTGGTAATTACTAGTAGCGCGTCCCAATGCCCGCGCTACTACTATTACTCCGTATTCTATTTCTTTTTTATTTTATGGTGTATTCATACAACTTTATATAAGTTTTCGTACAGTAGTAATTTAGAGATTATTTTTACATTATAATGAATTATTAAATCATTAGGTGAAAGAACCGCGGATTAGTTTCAAGTGGATGGATCCTAAGTGATCAAGTCATGGATATCCATGACTTGATCACTTAGGATCATCCATCCATGACTTGATCACTTAGGATCCATCCACTTGAAACTAATCCGCGGTTCTTTCACCCAATGATATAATAACTCATCATCATATTAATATAAAAACTCTTGCATCATATCATCATCAACAACACTAGCTAATAATCATCATAGTCATTACCACCAACACTATTTAATCATCATAGTCATAGTGTAGCTATCTAATCACCACCAACACTAGCTAATAATAATCATTATAGTCATTACCACCAACACTAGCTATTTAATCATCATAGTCATAGTGTAGCACATCATCATCTTCAAACTCATTCTAGCTAGCTAATCACTCCTGCTGCTCTCTCTCAGGTAAAATAGCATAGAACATGTGTAGCACTCCTGCTTCATCATATTGGAGCATGCAGATGAACCTGTCTCCTCATTGTGGGTTGCGCTTCTGATTGCTGTCCCCTAGTACTTCTCTGCGATCATTCACAATGTTGCTCCAGTCTTTGACTATTAAGACTTGCTCGCTTTTAGAAATCCTGAATGCACTCATGTGCAATGTAGGATGTCTTGGTCGTAAGCTAACCATTGCCATGCGACCTTTAGGCTCGATCCAATGAGGCACAACTGTCATCGGGAGTCCCTGCTGAAGAACATCGTAGTAACATACTTAGCAATGAAGTTTAGCTTAAAAAATAATGTATGCAAAAGATGCACTGAGGACAAATAGTAAAAATCTTACCATCTTTCCTAAATAGATGTGACCGTAGTTCAATACGCACGCTAGTGGTCGCACGTTTTGAGTACTAAGATTTTCAAGTCCAGGAAAATAATTTGTCTTGACAGTATCAAGATCCTCAAGCCATGAAACATAATGACTTATCTCCTCGCAGTTTAGTTCAGCCCCGGGACAGTAGTAGGTCATGTCTACCAAGCGCCGGACATGTTTGCTTGAATGAAAATAAGCTGTCAATAGAAATTAGTTGTCAACTATTTTTGAATAAACAATATCCAAGACATAAATATGGTTGAGAAACTCACATAATGATAGAACTGGAGGCGTCTGCACATCGACCCAGGTGTCGATATTACCTTCAATATCATCTTCCGGACGAATATCAAAGGTGATAAGCATATCAGGCTCAAATGCATAAGCTTTGCATAGTGATCTCCAATTTTTGCATTCAAAATAGGTGTAGGTGTCTGCATTGTATAATTTTGCGGCAAAAGTATAACCATGCTCGGTCCTCAAGTGAACTCTCTTTACCTCCATAGTTTCCAATGGACTAAAACCAATCTTATCCAAGACATAAATTCTTGCATGGCAGGGGATACGCTACTAGAATAGTAAAAAATTAAAATTATAAGTTGAAGCAAAAGAAGCAGAAGTCATGCTTAATTACGAAAAAAGACTTGTCGTTGTGACTTACTGTATCCACTTCAAAGGTCTCATTCAGCTTGATGCTGAAGCGCCTACCACCAACTAAGAAATTTCTGTCGCACAGGCCGCGCTCGTCTTCGCAGTATTCGCACATACCGAAATCCTTTTCGTCGTCAGACATTTCCTATGTTCATAGTTGAAACATTAATCAAAAATCGATCGAAGGCAACTACCAGGAAACTCAACACGCAGATCACTATTACTCAATATGCAACGGGTTGACTTTAGGTCTGTCGAGTCTTCCTTCCTAAACTATCATCTCACGTATATGGTGGGCACTCCCTCTCTAATATTGTGACTGTCGGTGATGGTCGCTACTCCTCCTTTCCCTAGTGCATTACAAATATCTAGCACAAGGAAAAGAAGGAGAAGCAACCACCACAACAACAGTTGGCATTCTTCTTCTCTCATATATGGTGGACACTCCCTCACCGTTTTGACCGTCGATGATGGTCGCTACTCCTTCTTCCCCTAGTGCGTAACAAAGGTCTAGCACAAAGAGAAGAAGGAGAAGCGAACCCCACGACAACAGTCGACATTCTTCCTCTCTCAAATATATATATATGGTGGACACTCTCCCTCACTGAAAGACACACAAGGAGCCGAAACAGACCTAAAGTCAACACGTTCCATATATCGAGCAATGACATAGAAAAAATGCCCTATGTTTTGCCGAAATATCATTGAATTCCCATTCTGGCAAATCACAAGCACTCGATATGCCCTACATTGTAGCACAAGTCATGCTAAAATTCATGAAATTTTTTGGCATGACCTTTGCTAAAGACAGGACATATCGAGCGCCTGAAATTTGCCGGGACGGAAATGAATCAACATTCCGGCAAAACATAGGCCACTCGGAATGCATCATCATCATCATCATCTATATTCAGAATGCATCATCATCGACATCAATGACATGGCGACTAGCACTAGCATTTTCATCATCGACATTTACAACACATTATCATCTATATCAACAACATGGGGATTTGGCTATTCTCACCTAGAGGTCTTAAGGGGTCGGCGATGGGGACGACTGCGGGGACGAGGCAGGGGCAAATACTTAATTTCTGCATAAACAAACTAGTTCTATTAAGCACTTACTAAATAAACTAGTTCTATTAACTACTTACTAAATAAACTAGTTTTATTAAGCACTTACTATAAATAAACTAGTTCTATTAAGCACTTACTATAAACAGAACTAGTTATATTAAGCACTTACTATACATAAAATTTCTAATCAAAAGACCTAAAATTTCCTATTCTATTCAAAACACCTAAAATAATCTAAAAAATTATTCTATTAAAAAACCTACATTCTACAATGTCTACATTCTAAAATCTACATTTAAATTACCTACATTCTACAAGAACAGAGACAAGGGAGGGAGGGAGGAGGGGTAGGAAGGAGGAAGGAAGGAGGGGTAGGAAGGAGGGAGGGAGGAGGGGGAGGAAGGAGGGAGGAGGCGGGAAGGGGGGGGAGGGAGGAGCTACCTCGTGTGGCTTTGACGGCGGGGGGGTGGGGGGGCGACGGTGGCGGGATGGAGGAGGGAGCTAGGGAGAGGGAGGGGGCGACGGTGGCGGGATGGAGGAGGGAGGGGGCGACGGCGGCAGCAGCTGGCGGCAATGCGGCGGTGGCGGACGACGGGGTGGAGGAGGGAGTGGAGAGGGGAGAGAGTGAGGGGCGAGCGGCCGGGCGGAGAAGAACCGCGCTGCCTTAGCAGTAGCGCTTTTCAGTAACGCTCTTAGAAAACAGGCGCTACTACTAAACCTACTCCGGCGGCAACGTCGTGGCTATTGCTACGAGGATGGTAGTAGCGCAGTTTTTTTAAGCGCGCTACTGATAAGTAGCAGTAGCGCCTAGTTTTGAACCGCGCTGCTGGTAAGGTTCTGTGTATAAGGTTTTCCCTAGTAGTGCTAAGACGACGCAATACCTCTGTAAGTTTTTATAAGACGTTTTTAGAGTTTATGGCAATGTCAAGAAACGTCTTATATTAAGGAGTAATAATTAAACTCATGTTCTCCTGGAAATCCTAGTTAATCTATAGTCGACTGCATTACAACAAACTGAATCGGTATGATAGTGGCACTACTTGCTATTTGATGCATCTTAGATGCAAACAATTGGTTGTACAAAGCAAGATATATTAGTTGAGTACTTACATAACTGATTACGTCAAATTGATGGTTACTGTATTCCTCTTTGGAATATGTATATCAACCTTTTTCTCCATTGTTTTGTTTCAGCGGTGACATGGATCCACCAGTTCCTGAAGACCTCGTCATATTGTCATGTCGGAAGAAGAAAACTGCTGATGCTACCTCCCTTGAAGCTGCGAAAGAACACATCAACGAGTTCATCCATGCCTTCATGGATGAGCACAAGATCTATTTCAAGAAGATCATTCAGAAGGTATTTATGCTGACGTTAAAATTCGAAACTTTATGCCATCCTGCCTTTTTCTGTTTGGTATGTTCATGATCAAGCCGCTAGTTTTGTGTTGCTCAAATGCTTGGGATGTGAAGGTTGCTGGAGAGCGGTCCGCTGCAGCAAATGAAGTTGAAGTCCAAAGCGCTTTGCCTCTTCACTCTGCAGACCAATGTGTCCTACTAGAATAATGCATTGGTGGTCGCCTAGTGGTTGCTTATTGCTTTCTTTTGTATCAGGATATCCTTTTCTTTTCTAGCTATTATTGTATATCCATTCTACTTTTCATGTAAGAAAATTTGTACTATAGTCTGAGGTTCGAGCCCTGGCAGGTTTATAGCCTAGTAAGATAAATGAAAAGCCTCCCGCCCTTGTGAAACTATGTAAATTTGTGTTCCCCACTCGACTTGTGTTCTAGACCCACATGGTGACTTGAGGTGATATTTTAAAATTCGAAACTTTATGTCATCGTGCGACTATTGTTAGGTCTCGACGAAAATATCTTTGACAATGCTGATAGAAAACTAAAGTGAAACATGTAAAAAAACGAGGAGATACTAGGAACCATTTTTTAGAGTTCATTGTTTAAACTTGACATAGTTTGTCCCGCTTTACCTTAATTTCTCAATCATTTGCCCTAATTTGTGTTTTTCCTGATTTCTTAACTTTTTTACCCAAAATATGTACATAGATGACCCATATACCCTCGTGGCAATTTTGTAATTTATCTCAAATCTTCTGTGCATGTGCCCCCTCGACGGAGCAGATCGAACGATGCTTGAGGGGTTCTTCGGGCATGTTCTGATCTCCTCCCGCTCCACACTTCTAAAAAACTAGGGGTTGGGGCGCCTCCTGAACGGAAGTTAGGGCGGTGCTAGGTGGGAGGCGCCCCTTCCACTCTCCTATTTATAATGAAACAATTATAGTTGGTATAAAGATCCAGATAAGTTATTCAATGAAATTCCACAAAATATTCAAAGATAATTCAACACTGATGGGTCACTAGTTCAGTAACGAAATTATACTTTCTAATTAAAGTACAACATTTTTTAACTAATATGCGGAGCAGCTTTAGCACTGATTAATCATTGGCTCAGGAAAAGAACTTCTGGTTGCTATTTAAACTACTATGGTAAAGGGATTCAAAACTCTACATTTAATCAACTCTCACGATAGTGCCTCTTTTTTCCATTTAGTGAGAACATGCACAATCCTTCGAATCACAACAGCAGGTAGCACACAAGCAAGCTTCTAGCATCACCTCTTAATGTTCTCTTCAACTATTTCAGTTCTTCACTACGCAATGAACCTACAGGAACCCGAAAGAGCAAGCTAGGATGGGAGTGGAGGTGAGCCAAATCAAGAATGCAAGGGAGATAAAAGGAAGTATGGGTCATCTGGTTTGAATGAATGTGTGGTCACCTGAAGATCCGATTCCTTGCTCGCAATAAAAACTCTTTCTCTCCCAAGGATCTGTGTTCGAGAAACAACTCAATGTCAAAAAAAATGCATTACCCTACAGTTTTTATTCCAAACCAAATCAACCATCCTTCAATTTCAATAAATTGATCTAATTTGAGTCTTCTGAGATACACGAGATATGATTTTAGATGGATAAACATATATGAACACAAACACGTTGTAGAAACTTTTCCAGTTAGGATTCAGGACAAACATGCTTATATGATACATGATGCGGTAATATTTCAAACATGATGAACAGCGCACGTGCTTACCGCGGATGATGTACTCTGGATGCTCGTCGTCGTGTTGTGGAGCATGTGTTGAGAGAATTGTTAGTGTGAGAAATAAGAAAGATATTTGTTTGCAATGGAAACGACGTATATGAGATTGATTAGAATAGAACATGGATTCTGAGACATGTCTGCAAAGCAACCATACCATTCAATAAGCCAGAAATTGTGTAGACATCAACTGGAGTCGAAAAACGCTTTCATTGATAACCGGCGGAGGAAGTCGAAAAATGCTTTCATCAATAACCGGCGGAGGAAGACACTCTTCAACATGTCTCCTAAGAACAGAGAAACCACCATGGGTACGTGTATTTGAAGTTCTCAATGTCTTGCAAAAGGAATATATGATGCCTTTCTCGGGTTCTTGTGGCTCATGACCCAAGCTTTTGAGCTCACCTTACTAATTAAGGGGATTCAAACATGTAAACAAGAACATGAAACATAACTAACAAAGTACACTGCTACATGTAATCAGGAAATGAAACAGAACTAACAGGACTATTGGACCATCTCGTGGAACATATAACACAACTTGGGACAATAGTCAGGTTAACTCAAATGCCCCCAGCAGAAAATATAAGGGCTCCATGCATAAAAATGTAATGAAAAACAAAAATTTAACCAAATGAAGTGGCATATGAATCAGGCTTGAATGTTTGAAAAATCAGAAGATGTTATTGAATCATCTGACTAACCTCTTCCTCGTGAGATAACAGGTGAATAATTTCATGGCCTGGGTTAGGGAGCAATGGTGCAGTAACAACAAATGATGCAATATGTACCTTCGTGTCCCTACAATGAAAATCCGAGTCAGATTCCTAGAACAGATTGCATGGTTCATCTGTGCTGGTGCAGAGTTCATAAATGAACATGTATGCGTTTTAAATTTAAGTGACCAGAGAGGAGGGGGAAAGATACAATTTGCATGGTTATTGAACTAACTCTGCATCAATCATTCCCTCAAAAAAAAAACTGAACTAACCAGCTATGCAGAACTTATGAACCAAAGATAGCAACGAGTGTCCAGTCGACGACCATATGACCAAAGATAGCAATGAGCGTCAAGCCGGCGACCATATGAACCAAAGATAGCAGCGAGCATCCAGCAAAGGACCATATGAATTAAAGATATTCACTATATAAGTAGTACACTTTTTAGTATATCCCGGATTGTTGCAGTAAAGGATGTACCTAGAATCTGGATCATAGATTCATGTGTACCTACAGAAAATAGGATAGGTGACATAGAATTATACTGATAGAAATATAAATTGCAGTGTTTGATTATAAATTCAAATCTAAAATAAATTCATGAGGACGGCAGGGAACAACCAATAGCTTAAGATGCTCCCAGGGACAATCTCTATGAGGACAAGGCTAATATCCACCAAATTCGACAGCGAGAACCCTTGATATGGCCACATGCTAGAATAGATGAGAGCCAACATATAGATGGGCTCTAAGCTACTGTCTCTAATTCTGGGCAAATAGCAAATAAAAGAGCAATACATACTGAGATAACAAGCCGAGAAGATACTCCGTATTCATTTGATTTGGTTAGTTGCAACTATTAAACATCAGGTTGACGTCATGCTGTTCACCATTAGTAATCGCACTTAGTCTGGCCTATTTACCCCAAGTGCAAAGCGAGTTAATTAGCATAATTCTAATCAGGCCACCAAGAAGAAGATGATCATGTACTACAGTAAAGACGTTCTTGTCTTGCAAGCAGGTGTGTACAGTTTTCTGAAACACAAAGCAAAAAACTTACAGTCTGAATAATTATGTCTTTAGAGCTTAATATTCCTACCAAAAAAATACAGAGCATGTCTGAATTTGCATGAAACAGGGTTCAGTCAGAGGGATATCATGCGTCGAGTACTGCCTATCCGCGCCAGCCGGAGCTATGTGCGCCTAACAAACAAATATGTAAGCAAATTTGTTAACACCCAAAATTCCAGAACCTATCATCATGTCAACAAAAATGATAGGAGAAAAAACATTTATATGCTTACAAAGTGCATAGAGTCCTCTTAATTTCCAAAAAAAGATGAACAAGGTAACAACATTCAGAATGAAATAAACAGTGCGATTTTTGCATATATGGGCAGAAAGAGATAGAGTGACAAAGATCAGGAGTTAAAGGGGGAGAAGGATTGACAAAAGCTCACCTTGACATCAGCCATCCCTCGGTGACGCTTCCCTGCAGATCCATGACGCTACTGCTCCTTGTCAGGATCATCGGCCTCTCCTCCAACCCATGAGGCGTCCGCTGCCTGGGTCTCCGGCCTCGCTGCTCTATCCCACCACAGACTGGATGCATGGTACATATGCATCAAAATGAATAGAGTAGCTCCGCCCTCAATTCCTCAATGGTAGTCTTAGATTGGCATCGACGAACGTTTTTTATCCATATGAAGGTTGGTCGGGAGTGGATCTGCAATGCGATTAGTTCGGTGATGGAACAGTTTAGCTACTGCTCTTCTTTCACACTCATGTTTTAACAATAAAATGAAAAGAACCATATTAAGATTCTATGTGAACCATTGTAAGCATTGATACAATGAAAAGAAATGTTAACATAGATAACACAAGTTCGGCATTTTTTTCTTTTTGCGTAGGCATGGACTACCATTGACGGTAATTATTTATTAAGATTTAACTAAGATAAAATACAACATATCAGGAGGAGCCCAGCCAGCAGAAGGAAGGCTCTATCAGAACATTTATTACCTTAAACATATTTAGAAAATATCTTCCAGCGTTCATTCTCCTGAGCTTCATGTAAGTGTATGTAAAACTCAATTGATCACGTGAGGTGAAACGGTTGACCTCATTGAACCAAAGGCATGAAAATAAATTAGACATTGGTGTATGGGCACACACGATGAAAGAACCTTCGGGCACATCTACACAATTATTATACACTTGATCAATTTATTTACTCATAGGAAAATTTATCAAAAATAAGTAAATGGTACTTACAACTCGGTAGAACAAGATCTTGGCCAGAGGCATTAAACTTCACACGCTGTCAGACTGATAAAAGTAAAATTGCTCATCGATAGCAGTGTGATTGTACTTGTTTAAGCACTTGTTTTGAAGCACTTCCTCCCAGACACATGTGTGATCATAGTGCGCTGAAACCTATCCGCGCCAGCTGGAGCTATGTGCGCCTAACAAACAAATATGTAAGCAAATTTGTTAACACCCAAAATTCCAGAACCTATCATCATGTCAACAAAAATGATAGGAGAAAAAATATTTATATGCTTACAAAGTGCATAGAGTCCTCTTAATTTCCAAAAAAAGATGAACAAGGTAACAACATTCAGAATGAAATAAACAGTGCGATTTTTGCATATATGGGCAGAAAGAGATAGAGTGACAAAGATCAGGAGTTAAAGGGGGAGAAGGATTGACAAAAGCTCACCTTGACATCAGCCATCCCTCGGTGACGCTTCCCTGCAGATCCATGACGCTACTGCTCCTTGTCAGGATCATCGGCCTCTCCTCCAACCCATGAGGCGTCCGCTGCCTGGGTCTCCGGCCTCGCTGCTCTATCCCACCACAGACTGGATGCATGGTACATATGCATCAAAATGAATAGAGTAGCTCCGCCCTCAATTCCTCAATGGCAGTCTTAGATTGGCATCGACGAACATTTTTTATCCATATGAAGGTTGGTCGGGGGTGGATCTGCAATGCGATTAGTTCGGTGATGGAACAGTTTAGCTACTGCTCTTCTTTCACACTCATGTTTTAACAATAAAATGAAAAGAACCATATTAAGATTCTATGTGAACCATTGTAAGCATTGATACAATGAAAAGAAATGTTAACATAGATAACACAAGTTCGGCATTTTTTTCTTTTTGCGTAGGCATGGACTACCATTGACGGTAATTATTTATTAAGATTTAACTAAGATAAAATACAACATATCAGGAGGAGCCCAGCCAGCAGAAGGAAGGCTCTATCAGAACATTTATTACCTTAAACATATTTAGAAAATATCTTCCAGCGTTCATTCTCCTGAGCTTCATGTAAGTGTATGTAAAACTCAATTGATCACGTGAGGTGAAACGGTTGACCTCATTGAACCAAAGGCATGAAAATAAATTAGACATTGGTGTATGGGCACACACGATGAAAGAACCTTCGGGCACATCTACACAATTATTATACACTTGATCAATTTATTTACTCATAGGAAAATTTATCAAAAATAAGTAAATGGTACTTACAACTCGGTAGAACAGGATCTTGGCCAGAGGCATTAAACTTCACATGTTGTCAGACTGATAAAAGTAAAATTGCTCATCGATAGCAGTGTGATTGTACTTGTTTAAGCACTTGTTTTGAAGCACTTCCTCCCAGACACATGTGTGATCATAGTGCGCTGAAATGTCATACTATGCTTTCTTTCTCCGTAAGAAATACTCAATGATAAGCATTGAATCAACATTAAAACACAATTTGCTATCCAACCAGATGGAGTACCTAACAGGTAAAATGTGTTATGTTAGCAATGGAGAAAGAATGTGTGCAGTGAAAATACATATATGTGCCAGTTAAAAGAAAACTATGAAAAACTACAAGATCCTAAGGCAATTCAGTTATGCAGTCTGAGAAGAGAGTATCTGGGCAAGCAGCGGTGATAAAACTTTAACAGAGTGTGTTGTTTCACAGATTGCGCACACAGATAATCAGGCATACATCTTGTACTAAGTGGAATTAGCTAGTACTGGACTCCCTTTACAGAATGGCACATACAGGTAATGAGGCATGCATCTCGCAGTGAAAAGAATAGGTAACAGTACACTGAATGAGTCCATTTGTAGGATCAAACAGGAAGAAAGAGTGCAGGGAATGAAAATGAAATGGTATCAGTTTATATGATGGTGACTCAACAATGATGCATGTAAAATCATGACTAAGCACACGATGTGTGTCGATGTGGTAAGCACTTCCTTAGATAGATTTAAGATTTTTTAGGATTCAACGAATTCTTAAAATGAAAGAAGCTTCTTTTGATTCAGCTCTGTATAAGCTTTCTATGGAACATGTTGATGCATGAGTACAATGTAGTGGCTGAAAATGAAATGATATGAGTTACAAGTTTCATGTCATTGTCAAAACTAATTCTTAGAGATTGAAAAATTAAGATTTAGGTAGAAACAGAGCTTCTATTACTGGCTGAGTTGGTTGAAGGTTTTTTGTTCCTTCAAAATCTGTTGACGTATCTACTGGATGAACAGGATATGTCACAATTTTCTCGCCTGGCTGAGATGGTACAAGTGCACTGCACTGACCAGAGAGACATTTTAGGCATAGAGATGGGAACATCCATCCGGAATCCATGGGCGAGCGGTACGTACCTCGTTCCCTCGCAGAAGATCTGGATGGGGAGGTGTCGATATTGGTTCCTTTGACCACCATGCCCTCGCCGCCCAGCTCCTCCTCATTTTGCCTGCTGCCGACCCGTCTCCTCCGCATCTTCCGATGCATCTTGCCCGTTCTCCTTCCTCTGCCTCCGCCTTCGCCCACCGCTTCCTCTGCCTCGCCATCCCCTTCTTCTTGCTCCGCCTCCTAGCCTCCACCTTCTCTGCATCGCTGCGGCCGCTCCTAGTCCACGCACTTCTGCCAGTTGCCAGACGTTGACCGCCACCTCTACGAAGGCACCTTTGCCGCTGCTCACCTCATTGCTGCTGCCATGGATCTGGAGCTCGGGGGAGAGGGGCGCCGCTGCTTCCTATCTACCTTGCCTGATCCCGGCCGCCGAGGCATGGCACCATGGACCCAGCGCCGGTGGCATGCTTGCAGCCGCTTCCTCTCCTCCACATGGGAGAGGAAACGAGAGAGAGAGAGAGGGGGGGGGGGGAGGTCGCGTGCTGGGCTGCCTTCGTGGTGATTAGGGGAAGAGAAGGAAAGAATTCACTGTGGGGAGGTGTTATCTAGGGTAGTGCAGATATATGCGACAGTAAAATCCACGATGTGGCATAGATGAGGAGGCGCCCTTACCGCGACGGTTATTGTGTTTGATTCTGCCCGATGCCAGCCCGAACGGTCACACTGAAATCCAGGAAGCCACGATGGGCTCTAGTTCATTTTTTTCGAAGCGACCGATTCCCAGTTTCCTGTTTTTTTGAATCTGAAGCTGCCATTATTTACGGCCGAATTGCCACCGCCAAGAAAACGTTTGGCTCACCTTCCCCTCGCTCGATCGGATGGGGCTTGCCTGCTCCCTCCCTAGTGCTCCCATCGGTGCTCCCTACCGCACGTTATACATCCAACGGTCTCGTTAATTCCCTCCCCGTGTCCCTTTTTCCATCGAAGAAAAACATGCAGCCACAGTATTTCCTTCTCTCCCCCTGTACGTATTCTGGGTCGGCGGCGTAGAACTGCGATGGCGCTCCGAGAACTTGGTTCTGGCGCTGCAGCAGGCTGTGCTCGCACTGCTGCTGTACATCGGCATCGACCTCTCCGAGGCGGCGCCGTCGTAGTTCTATACTTGTATGCCGTCGACCCGGACATCAGGCGCCGATGTGGGTAATTTCAGCGTCCCCTTTGCGTTTTGGGATGGCTGGGTCAGGCTGATTAGGTTTTGTTGTTGGGATTTAGAGATCGGGATCAAGGAGGTGTCACGATAATTAGCAGGATCAGCGGATGCCCGTCGCCTTGCCTCCGGCTGTCTGTGCTGCTCGGCAGGCACAAGCAGACACTACGGCATCTTCTTGTAAGGCTGATGTAATCTCAATGCTAGTTGCAAGACTGGCTTTCAAAGCTGAAGCTACTCTACGCATTGTTCAAAAATTACTTCTATATTTCAAAATAGATTGCATAACGCGTTTGTAACTTTTTTTGGAGAAACTTTCAACCTATTTATCTTTAATCATAACAGTACAAAGAACAAGATAATAAAAATTACAACCATGTCCGTGGACCACCTAGCGACGACTACAAGCACTGGAGCGACCTGAAGGCACGCCGTCGTCATCGCCCCTCGCTCACCGAAGCCGGGCAAATCTTGTTATAGTAGACCGTTGGAAAGTCGTCGTGCTAAGTTCCCATAAGACCAGCACACCAGAGTAGGAACCATCGCCGATGAACAAAGTCGTAGATCAGAATGATCAAACCTATAAACACCCAAACGAAGGCCGGATCCAAACAAATCCATCGAAGACCAGCACCAGCCGAATCCCGCGAGATCCGACGGAGACAAACCTTCACACGCCCTCCAACGATGATAGATGCACCATCAGGACGGGGATAGAACGTGGGAGACATTTATTTCTACTAAGGGACACTAGTGCAGGACCGGACTGTTATCCCGGTTTGTAAGGGCCTTTAGTGCCGGTTCTGCAACCGGCACTAAAGGGTGGGGACTAAAGGTCCCCCCTCCCCCTTTAGTGTCGGTTCAACACGAACCGACACCAAAGACCCACCACGTGGCACGAGCCCGCGCCGGGGGCTGGGAGACCCCAACCGGGACTAAAAGGTTTAGGAGTTTATGGGTTTATGATTTATTTTTCGTTTTAGTTTTGTGTTTTGCATTTAATTCTTTTTCATTTCAAACATATTTTACGCTACTACATATTTTACACGTTATGCATATATATAAATAGAATTTCTCGTAGAACCGATCATATATATATATCATCGAATTTCTCGCACGACCATTCACATACATATGTATATACAATTTGATATATACAATTTCTCCTACAATTTGCATATCATTACATGGAGGCATTAGGTCGATCTAGCTAGGTACAGTGTAATGGTATTCTTCTTTGGGATCTATGACCTGGTTGAGCAAAAATCCCGCTATTTCCTCTTGAATCGCTCGTACGCGATTCTATGATAGGAGCTTATCCCGCATGTCCATCATCTTTAAAGAAGGAGATCAATATGCATGTATTAGTTGTGTGTGTATATATTAGATAATGATGTAAAAATTGTGAATAGTGTTCTGGCAAACGTACCCATCAGTTTCTATTATCTTTGCTCCTTTCGGACGCCATCGTGCGAATATTCTCGCAAACGTAGTATGCACATAAATTAGTTCCCGGCGCCTGCTTCAGGGCCTTTACGAGAATATAATTCAATCAGATAATAATTAATCAAGCATGATAATGGTATTGAAACTAGAATTAAAGAGATATTAGCTAGCTAGTACTACTTAATTAATTACCTTGGGTCGCACCCATTTCAGCTGTTGTTTCCATTGGCCTTTAACCTTTTTGATGAACTTTTCCCAAGCCCTGCTCGCCGGCAAAGAAAATGAATAAAGAAGTTATTAATTAGTTGATATCAGGAAACGAACTAAAGAGGCCGACATAGTGCGATAATGATTGAAATTACCTGTCGAGCATCCCCTTCACGATTGAGTATTCTTTACGTTCTTTAAGTAGTGAGTCCAGTACTTGAACTTTTCCCTCGTCAACTTCAATGATTAACAAGATCCAGTGGAAACTGCATGCGCACACGTTTGTATAATTAAGCAGGCATGTGCATAACTCATCAACTACACTTATTAATATCTAGTAAGCAAAAACTGAATTTGTAGTACAAGACAGCGTCACTCACCCGAAGTTGTAAGGAAGTAGTATTTCTGGTTGGGTATTTAGTCGCACCAAGAACTCTAGTGCTCGACGAAGGGTTTATATAGAGGCATCTTTAGTCCCGGTTGGTTATACAAACCGGGACTAAAGGTGCATCTCTACTACCGGTTCGTGCCACGAACCGGGACTAAAGGTGTTGGTGGGGCCCCAGTCTGACACCAGCTTGCCACCACCTCTTTAGTACCGGTTCGTGGCACGAACCGGTACTAGAGGTCCAACATGAGCCGGCACTAATGAGTGCCGCCCGTCTAGCCGTTGGAACCGGCACTAATGGTCATATTAGTGCCGGTCCGTATTTGAACCGGAACTAATGAGGTGAACATTAGGTCGTTTTTCTACTAGTAGGACATCACCGCCGCCACACTGCCCCAATCAAGACGCTGGATCTAATAAGAACAAGAACGGGTCCCTCCCACCGGCGGGGGCTGGGATCCTCCACACCTTCATGGCCCAGAGGCCATCCGAGATGTGACGGATCGGCGGCGACGTCGACGGGAGAAGAAGAGCTTTTCTTGTGGAGGAGAAAAGAGATGTCTCGTTGGTGTCTAACGGGCTTGCAATTTATTTATGCAATCTCAACGCTTGCAAAGTTGGCTTCTCAATTTCTCATGTAAATGTCTTCATATGTACTGTTCCAAAATAATACTAGAATTAAGAATCAGTCAAACACTTGCAGATCACTGAGGAGAGCAACGCTTATTATTTCCAACATGAAAACTGTTGAAGGAAATCTGGCGGCCAACCATGAGTTCTGGAATTTGTTCGTGCAGCCATATATTTTTTTAACGTGGTTGGCGCTATTTTTCTGAGGTGTTTTCCTCGCAGGGTTGTTTGCGTACGGGTGTCCTAGTATTACGGGGTGTAGGGATGGAAATACGGGAGCTGCGTCCTTTTTTATTGGCTGGAAAAAGGAAAGGGGATGAGGGAATGGGCACAGCCGTAGGATGAAGAGGGTGTGGTAGGGGAGCACGGATGGGAGCACCAAGCGGGAGCAGGCAAGCCCCGTCCCGATCGATCCCGCAGAAGAGCCCGCTCGCTCACAACTCCCTCCCCCTCGTTTCTCCTCTGTAACCCTGCCCCGCAGCCCCCGACGCCGGCCAAATCGCCGACTCCGACTACAGATCCGGCCGCCCCAGTCTATTTCCCGCCGGATCCCATCGTCGCCGCCGTCCGTCGCGCCTGGTGCAAGGAGCTGCGACCCCATGTCTCGGAGGAGCTGGCCCCAACGCCATTGATGCCCGAGCGACGCTCCCAAGCCAGGAGTGGCACCAGGACGACCGCGCCCCCAAGCCTAAACTGCAGGGTGAGCTCGTCCCCTTCTCTTCTTCCCTATGGATTGGTGTCCTGGCTCATGTCCTCTGTTCTGTACATGTGTGCAGTTTATTTTCAGACTTGTAGTTGTTGTGTGCAAATTCCTGCCCTGGAACCTATTGTTTGTTGTGCAGTCATATTACAAATTCCTACTCTGGAGTATATGTGTGCAATTCTGGAATCATAAGTTAATGCATATTGCTATGTGGGTACTGCCATGAGTGCTAATCTGTTACAGTTTTCAGAGAAGTGAAATACAATTTTGGCTATGCAGAAAATGTACTGCTATATGTTTGCAATTTATTATCATAAGTCTAGTGGTATATGTGTGCAAAATGTACTGCTAGTTCAGATATTACATGCCCTTGGCTGTGCAGAAAAGTTTAATTTTTGTATTTATCAAGTAACACTCCACCACCATCTGAAGGGAAAAGATCCCACCACCACCAGCCTCCCTGCTGCTCCGGCTATGCGGCGGCTACCGCTGCGACTCCTGCGCTCCGCGGCGGCCGGATCACTCTGGATCCCCGCCCCCTCACGTGGCGGCTGTCCTGTCCCTCGAGTGCCACATATGCCGGCGGAGGCAGCCGCCGCGCCGGCCGAGCTTGCCCGCTGGCTATCGCGGAGAGGGTACTCCCGGTTCGCGAGCGGATTCACCCCCTTGGAGCCGAAGAAGCTGGGATCCATCCTCGACGTCGAGCGCGCCAAGGGCCTCTCCCCCGAACACCTCGTCGGGGCATGGGATGATGTCAGTTCCATTCCCCTTCTCCTTTTGTCGTACGTTTTGTTTTTCCCTGTACTAGCATTGAGGAGATCACATCTGATGCCGTCGATAAGCGTACAAATTTCATACTATTTTGTACTGGTAGACAACAAACCGTTTTAAGGTATTTGTCCGTAAGAAAAGTTAAGGTATCTAAATGTTCTTTCAAGAATGAAATTCAAACCAGTGATCCATTGAAATGTGGTGAGCTCTCTAGGATATTGCAAATTCAGTTTTCAGGGTCAATGATCCAGGGGCATAGACATGAATCACGGCCAATCCTGCGAGCCGTATAGGCTCTGTGACACGATAGTATGCTCTAACAGAAAACAGAAAATTGGAAGAACAAATCAGTACATAAATATTGCACCATGCTACTTTTTCCTAAGAACCAAGATCGACCTGTAACTCCTGAAGAGAGATGTCATTGCATTGAACGGGATAATTATTTAGAGAACGTGCTAAAGGCTTTGGCGCATCTTCTCATTAAGAGGAGAAGCAGGTTTTAGTTAAAAGAGATTAGCAGAAGGGCAAACATGTTCCACTTATATCATAAGCGCGGTGGACACCAATCTAGTGTATAGACTGGGATATGAGCTCCTAAATACAACCTCTGCAAGGGAACCAAATTATCGTAGCCATCTGTGAGTCTAGATCCATGAGATATGCTCTCAGGGCCTCGCGCCCTCCAAGTGCTTCGATCACAATTGCTGCTCAATGCTTGACAGACTAGCCCATATCATCCCATTGTTTGTACACTAGTATGTCAGTTGCAGTTTTCCAGGTGAAAATCATTTAACGGGACATATTAATGGGTCGGATGGGTAAGATGGATTGTGTGTGGAGATACGTAAGGAAAGCAAGAAAAGGGAAGGCATATGGATATTTGTGGTTGGTAGGAGCTGCGTGCTTCACTATCTGTTATTATAGAACGTTTTGCAACTGACAATCTGTCATGCCCCTACCTGAAGGCAAGACAAGTTTGTTGTATGCTTTTGTTTGGGCAAAGAATCGAAGTTGGAAAATAGTCGAAACAAGTAGGATATTTAGACCATCCTGTCCGATATGATGCAAAAACCATGCATGATTTGCATCATGGGTGGGGAGGAACCTATATCTTCCCTAGGAACTTCTGTATTCAAAAGGCTAGTGCCATGACCAGTAACCTCACATATTGTCCTGTTAACCCAGAAAATTAGCAAACTAAGTTTTGGTTTCGCCTAATTATCACCCAGTTACTAAAAGTTTTATGTCTTATGCTGTTGACATTAAAGCATTATTTTGCATCTGCACATACTGCTTACTGCTTTGGAATCCATCCTGACATTACTTTTGTACAATTTCTTTGTGTCACTATTCTTTTCATGGAACATTAGTACCACTTGGGAAGAGGTCACATAGGTGTATCTATGAAAGCAAAGCTTTACCGTCTCTTGGAGCAAAGATCGGCTACATGGTATTTGTTTGTTGATTGGAGTTTTTATTGCATCACCATGATTATTTTCTGAACTAATTATTTTCTTAACTAATTTTATCTTTTTTGTAGCCCATATTTTGTTATTCCTTTGTGGAGAGGAAGTGGATATACCACCATGTTTATGCAAGGTTATTTCTCGGCTCTTCTGCAGATATTCAATTTTCATAAGCCTTGTTGACTGCTTTCCTTTTCATAATTTTCCATTAAAACTGAACTTTGTTACAGTCTATAAGTATGTTCTTTACTAAACATATATTTTTGAATTTTCATATCAATGGGCTTTGGTCAATCTGACATTCTTAATATCCTGTGCATGTTATTGTCCAAGTGTCCGATTTTATGTTTTGTTGGTTATCGGTAAATGGAACGAGGGATTATAACCCTTGTAAAGCAAATCTGTTTATGCTAGATGGTAGACAAAATTTGCTACATGACACTCTAAATCTTGGTATTTACTCTATTGTACTATAAATTCAAAGCTTGCCAAGACAAACTTTAAGCTTGCAGCGATTTGCCAACACGCATTCCACATACTATAAGAACAGTATCTGACTTGGGAGTGGGAAAGCGTGTGAAAAGTCTGTTTTGCCATTTTTTGTAGACATGCACAACAATGCATATTTACACAAAATTAACTGATACATATTTTGGCCAAATAGATGACATCACAAACAATCAAATCTCTAGACCACTAAACATGCATCAGTGTGTTCACAAGTTCAAAGACGCTGTACTCATGAGAATAAAGCAGACTTTTCCCGCTCTGTCTCCTCTCAAGCCAAACAATATTATTATAGTTGGGGGTGCGGGCGAAAAACCAGTGTTAGAAGGCTTTAGCCAAGTTGCAAATTTGGAGTGTGATGGAGCAAATGTCATGAATTTGTAGTGTCCTGTAGCCAGTTTGCCTCTCAAGAATGGTAGATGTACTCACTTGTACCAAATGAACATTGACGGACTACTATTCATGAGAAATATATCTGAACATAACAAATGAACCAAGTATCCATGCTGTATCATCATGCTAACTTCAGGCCCTATCAGTTAATAGCTTATAGTATTGATGGATTTACACGTAAATGTATCAGTAACTAACTAATTATTTTTTGAACACCCCATCCAAATGTTCGGTGTGCTGGGGGTAGTATAGTACTTGTAACTCTACGTCTGCTACTCTTAATATTTATGCCTAGTATCTTGTCCATAAGTGCAAGGCAGTGTGGCTGCAGAGACTAAAAGTTCGGTAAAGTTTGGGCAAGTTTATGTAGGGGTTGGTGTCGAAACACCGTTTTCCGCATGTCCATTTGTTCGTTCAAACCCACCTATGGGAATTGACAGTATTTGTTTTGTTTTGAGCTAACTGCTCTATTCTGTGCCGTTCAACATTGCAGTCCAGCTGCCACATATGATCTTCACAGGGCTTGAAGACTACAAAGCAAGAGGAACTCAAGCAAGCCCTTACTATACAGTCACTCATTTTACAGAGTTTGCAGAAACCAAGGATACAGTGCTTGTCCGAGGAGACGTTGTCTTCACCAGCAAACTAACCGATGCAGAGGCAAAGTGTCTTTTAGAGACCGCCCACTCGTTCTACCTGAACGATGTGCGGTACAAGCTCGTGGAGCGTTTCAACAAGGAAACACATGATTTTGAGTTCAAAGATGTCCTTCAGGCGCTTGAAATGCCGTCCATGTGAGCAGAGATGTGAAGCCATCGTGCGACGACAAAGCTTCCCAGCGCGGTGAACCTGAAACTACTGCCGAGATTGGAACTACGAGTTCTTTCTTCCCCCCATTTTTTTGTGGCGGCTGTGTCCTGGAAAAACAACCCTGGGACGATATCACCCTCACTTTGCTGAGTGGTCGTTCATCCTACTTGTTTTGTTGTAGCCGTAACAAAGAAGCGAACCAAGTTACCAGGACTTCTCTAAGCAGATCCGGGCAAAGCTTTAATATGCATTCCGCAGCTATTTAGCTGTCGTTTCTCTTGGCCTTTTTGGCTAAAATTTTCATAATAATATGGTAGAATCAGAAACAAGCTATACTTGTTTCAGATCCTGATGACAATTGACAAAATGTTTGTTTAAATTATGGATGGAAACCAGCTGTGTGGTGTTTTGGTGTTTTCCATTTGATCTGATGGCTGTAAATCGGAAAATCGTATCTCCGTGCATATATCTGATTCGCGGTTCTGTGGGGAAGTGCCACGTGTAACTGGTAATATAGCTGAAAATTGGCCCCCACACTTGAGAAGCTAGATGATACCTTGACGCGGGAAATTGCAATATGTTTAAATAAGATTTGATTGTATGAAACATAAATCGTTGGTTTGAGAACTAAAACTGAAAATACATATGATTTATTAAATATATAAGTAACATAGTAGAACAGAAATTGTTGAGTCTTTTTTCATGCATGGTTATATGCTGAGGTAATATGTTTACACGTGAGAAATATGTTAGTGAGATCACTTAGGGCCTGTTTGGTTCATGACTAACTTTACCACAATTAACCTTAGGCAAAGTGTGACTGTCACAAAAAATGTGGCTAACAAAATGGCCACCACAAGTGTGACAAGATTTGGCCAAAATTGAGCCTATGACATGTGAACCATATAACTAGAAAAATGTGGCAAGTCACAAGTGTGACAATGAACCAAACCCTTGGCTAAGATGTTGTGGCATGACTAAAATTAGGCGTGGCAATGTTAGGCTGGGAACCAAACAGGCCCTTAGTTATCTTAGGATTCTGTTAGCTTTTTTTTAACACAGTTAATATGCAAGGATTCTCTTAGCTGACTCGTACAGGTGCCGTAAGCCCCGCAACGTTTTTTTTTTGAACACAGTACAGACGTAAGCGTTTATATACACGCGCATACACTCACCCCTATGAACGCACACACGCACACCCTATCCCTATAAGCACCTCCGAAAGACTGAGCCGGCATATCATCTTGAAATTTACGAAGTCACCATAGGCACCTCGTCATCGACGGAAACATCTCCTCCTGAATGCGCATCGCCGAAAATCCTGAAATAAATCCAAGAATAAATGTGAGCACCAGGATTTGAACCCTGATGGGCTGGGGATACCACAGTTCCTCCAATCATCCAACCACATGTTGGTTCGCGCAAGCCCCGCAACGTTAACGCCGGTAGATCGTCAAGGTGAACCCGGGATGCATGATGGTCCTTGGTCTCTTGTCATTTTTAGCCAATTTGCGTGTTAGAGCTGGCCGGCACAAACTTGATCTTACTCCTGATGCACACATGACTTTTTAGCTCTATTAGGGAGTAGATGAGTTGGAACTTGCTGCTGCCGTCTCTAAGCTTTAGGAAGAAGATGTATGCTTATAGTACGTACCGTGCTGTTGCTGCTTTGCCACAATCGCTCCTCGGTTCAACCCACACGTTCTGGCACTCCATTCTTTTCGGCAAACCTTTTCATTTTTGGCAAACGTGTTGGTGATGCTGTGTCGGCGGCCTTATTCAGCGATCATCGTGGTGCATGCATGACTGAACACATGCACGTACTAGATGGCGCCGAGGAGGCGGCCCCCGAAGAAACGCCATTTCCCTGCTCCGCAAGAACGACGGCGTGCCACTGCCCCACTAGTCGCCGCTGTTGGATATCTTGATCTAAGCCTAAACTGTAGCTATTATGTTCTAAAGATTAAAGACTAAAGATAAAGCTTGAAGTGAAAATATCTGAAGAGCTACAGTAGGACGGTTGCTACAGTAAGCGGTGGTCACTGTAGCTACTAGCTGAGCTGCCCTGATCAGGGGCAGCCCCTCTCCAACCAGGTGTTGGCCCCCTGGTGCACTATGCTATAATGAAAGAGAGATAAAAGATAAGGGAGAGGTGTGGCCAGCAGTAGTTTTATGGCTAGCACACACATACATACACTTTCTTCTCTCTCTCTCTCTTTGTTGCAACTGATCATGCAAGCATAGTCAGCACTGGGAAGGACCTGCACATCCATCAGACTAAAGTTCTAGGTGGTAAAGCTTAAAGGGGGTAGGATGGTTGCTTCAACAGATTAAGGAGGAGATGGCAGGACCTCAAGACAAAGGTAAAAATCCATCCCTTGATTGTTGAGTGGCTCAAAGCTTGTGCTAAATGATCCTGGAGATTCAACAATGGCACCAGAGCCAATAGCCTCAAGTTTTGAGCCCAGCTATTCCTGTCCATGCTTGATCTATTGATTTAGCCCTAAAGAGGCTCAATTTTATGCCTATATGCTGCTGTCAAGGGCATATGCATCCAGCTTGCATATCTATGATGTGATTTAATTAAGACATATACTCTACATGCTCTTATGCATGCAATTCATGCTCATGTTTAAGTTGTTCATATGATTGAACCATGATTAGTTCAAGTTCAAGCTGTTCTTCATGTTCAAGCTTGCTTGGATTCAATTCAGCCCTAAATATTTAAGGATCTCGCCCTAACAGATTAAAGTGAGGCTCTAGGATTTCAACTGATGATGCTAAAAGGGGATTAAAGTGTTCAAGTAAGTTTTTAAGCAAAATCCCCAAATTACAGGAACCCTAGAACATAAATCCTTCTGTTTTCCCCTCTAATAAAGTTTAAGGGGTTCCACTTTGATGATGAATTGAAGGGACTAATGCATCTGAAGGAATATCCTCAATCTATGGAAGCCCTATAAATGAAATTATTTTAATTTCTCCCCAATTTATGTTACAATTGATGTTGTGGTTTCGGTTAAAGCCAAATTAAGATGGGGATTGACCGAACTGATGTTAACCCTAATGAAATCCCCAAATTCCGAAACCCTAATTCCTAAATCCCCAAATCCTGACGAACCCTAATCCTAATGATGATGAACTAAAGGCAGTGGAAAATTACCTTAAGGTTGTGGTGCTCGCCGTCGCCGTGCGGCGTCGCCGGAGCCACCATTTTATGTCGGCTGGTATGCCTGGGCTTGCGCCCGAGCGTCCATGCCTTCCACTGCACCGGCCGGTGGCTGCATCTCCTCGCGCGCTTGCCGCCGTTGGAGACCTGCCGCCGCGCTGGACTAGGCGAAGATGGTCGACGCCGACGCGGGGACACCTTCTCGTGCACCGCCGCTTGCTCATGCGCCGCCTCCTCGCATAGGGCACCGGCTAGCTCCGCTCGACGGAGCTGCGCGCTAGCCAAAGCTGCACGCAACTCCGGCAAGAGGTGCTGACCGGCGCCATCCCTTTCCTCCGGTGCGACTGGCCTCGCCGCGGCGCGTCGCATCTCTCTCGCGCGCGCCGTCGCTGCGGGTGGAGAAGCAGAGAGGGAGGAGGGGATCGAATGAGCTAGGGTTCGGGAGAGTTGGGCTGCTCGCCCGGTTTTTTCGTCGAGGCAGCAACGTCAACTGGGCTGGCAGGCCGTTGCGGCCCAGGTGGCCGGCAGCGACGTCCAGGGGAGTAGGGGGAGACTGGGGCTGGCTTGTTGTTTTTCCTGGCCCAGCTCAGCAGCAATTCTTTTAGCCCGGGAAAAAAAAACTTTCGTTTTTTCATGGGGCTGAAGAATATTTTCTGTTAAGGGCAGAAACAAATTTAGGGAAAATGCCAAATATTTTTCCCTGATAATGTTCACATTTTATGAAATAAAGTGAACATTTTAGGGCTAAAATTGATGCATAGATGATTATGGTTATTTTAGCATTTTAATTCTTTGAATATCTTAATTCCCATGATATTTTAATATGGCATGCTATGCCATGTCTAAAATTATTTTGCTGCAAATTAATGACATGCAAGATTTATTTATGATATTATGTTCGATTTATTTTCCATCATGGCATTTTATTTTAATGTTGAATTTCATCATGATCGTTATGGAATTATGTTACAACTCAATTATGTTTAGTTATTTTTCCTTTATGGCATTTTATGATCATAATGATTATTATTATATCCTTGTGCCACATTTAATGATCATTATGGTATTATAATATTCTTAATGTTTTCTAAGCTAATTATGTTATAGTTAATTTTTCAAGGCATCTTATTATGTCTTATAAGAGAGCTTTAAGTTTTAATTTTAATGTGGCCTCAATTAAATAATGTTTTGAGCAACTAAATTAAGTTAGGGCCTTTATGCTCTTTATGAGCAATTATGCTAATTATGAAATGGCCCTAAGATAATTAAGGTTTGTTGCTCAAATAATGTGTCTTATTGAGAGGCCTTTTATGATGATGATGTTCCCCAAAATTTAATTAATGATTGATTTATCTTAAGTGATTAAGTGGCTTTTGATCTAAGCTATAATTAAGTTTTGGGCATAAGGAAAACTCAATATTGACCTTTCATGGGTATGTTCTGACAAAACCATGGATTGTCATAATTTATTGCCCACTAAAGAAAGATTTTGTCCTTAAGCCATACATAATTAATGAGGTTGTTTTATTGAATGTCTCTGATTAATTAAGGGTGGTCTGTATTTACCATTCTAGCCAAAGCTGATTGGTAAGTACATGACTGCAAAATTTTATTGTTCTTGTCCACTTCTGACCAAAGTTGATGTGGACTAGTTCAATAAAAGAAGAATAAAGGGACATGATTATTAAGTGTGGTTGATGTTTGTCATCCTGGCCAAAGCTGGTTGACGAATGTCTGACTGCAAAACATTTTACTGCTCCTGCTCACTTCTGGCCAAAGCTGATGTGAGTTGGATCAGTAAAAGAAGATTGAAGAGACCATAAAGTGTGACTGGTATTTGTTATTCTGGCCAAAGCTGTTTAATGAATACTTGATCACAATTTTTTTTTGCTATGATACACTTCTGGCCAAAGCTGATGTGGATCATATCAACAAAAGAAGTTTATGATCTGGGAAAAAGAATGCTCATGCATAAGGCTTTTGGACAAATTTTTGAAATAGGCCACAAATATTAAAGTACTTTTGGGGAATTGAACTAAAGGACATAAATCAATTAATTGATTATTAAGTTGTTGTAAGTTTATACTTACAATTGAATTGTATGCTTCCGCAATCAAGTGCCTCTGATTAATGTTATGATTCATGGCTATATATAAATTCATTAAGTTTTAATTATAGCCATAAGTCATTTAATTAATTCCTAGATCAATTAACTTTTGAAAGCTATAAGTTTCTATGATCATTATCATGATCACTAAAATTGTCTCCAATTAAGGTGGAACCAAAGGGAAATTTTAGTTGGAGATTTAATGTTATTTTGGAATAAGTTGTGGCACATGAATTCATTTTAACCAAAGTTGATTGGATACATGTGCCATTCCCTAAGGATTAATGTTTACATTTATCCCTATTGCTAATGTTTTCCAGTTCAGCAATACGTTCTTCGGCTAATTTAATGTTTCTCATAAATAATTATTTAAGTTTATGTATATATAATTATTTCATGAGGTCATACATAATGAAAATTAATAAGCACCCATTAAAGAAGTTTTGACTACTAAGGCATTGACAAGAATTCAATAAATTTCTTGTCTATTAATATCAGTTGGAAGCAAAACCCAGTAAAGAATTTGGGGGAGTATGCCAGTAAGGATCTAGGGGAGCAATTCCCTAGTTCAGTCATACTAAAGTTATTTCTGGCATTATTGAAGTAGCTTAAAAGTTTCTTAAAATCTTATGAGATCATATTGATCATAAGAAAACTTAAGATTTAAGTTTTCTGACATGGTGAATTTCGGAGCTTTTAAGTCCACTTTATTATGTTGTTTATGATAAAGTGCAAAAAAGTGGACTGGAATTAAGCTCAAAGAAATTTGTATCCATAAGAAAATTGGATACCATAAGTATGATGTTATTATGACCTCATGGATAAAAAAAAAGGGTTTGAGGTGAAGTCTTTGAGATTGGACTGGAGGTTAATGTTAAAGGCTATGGAAGTTTTCCATTAGCACACAATGAAGTGCTGTATCCTCCATTCCTATAATGTGACTTATGTTAATTCTATAAGTCTTCTCCTCTGTAAGTGGAATATTCATTATGGAAGTTCGTCGAAATGTCGAGCTATAGTTTCGTCCACATTTCGAGGGGGAGGATTGAACTTCCTTCTTTAACTTCCAGGTATGTTGTATATTTAAATTCCACTCTACTTCTAAGTAATTCTGAAGTAATTCTTTTAAAGTAAAGCTAAGTGTAGAATTATGAATGAAGGTTGAGCTTTTGTTAAGTACCACTTCTAGCCAAATTTTCTTAAGTCTTCATTTGAATTTCCATCTCTCAAGGGCATCATTATTATTACCTCAATGCATGATGATTATGGTGATAAAGAACGATTAAATTGCCCTTTTGATGTTGTGCCTTATGGTTAGCCATTTCGTTCCCTCTGATGTTTATGCCATATTATGTGATATCTCCTAAGTGAGATAAAACATTTAATTATGCTCTCCATAATAATTCTCCTAAAGATCCAAAGGAGGATAATGAAAAATTATGATACTCTGAAATAGAGTATGATGTTGAAAAGCTAAAGGGAGAGTAGTTGATTCTAAGGGCTTTATGGCAATTATGAGCTCCATTGAAAGAGGAGCTATTCCTAACTCCCAGATAGCCAAAGTAATTCTTGGCAAAAGTTTTTATTAAAGTTTAAACAACACGTCTTGTTAAAAGACTTGTTGGAAAAGAATTAATGTGAATGGGAGTTTGAGGAAATAAATTATGAAAAGGTGAAATGTGATCACCATTTTAGAGATGGAAATTTCATATGATTACTTTTTTCTTTTTTTTTGCATAATAAGGAATCAGTCATGATGATTAACTAATTTTTGAGGCAATCAGTATTTGACAGTGGTACAAAGCTCAATAAGAAATAAGTTTAATGAGGAATTTATGATTGGTCAATATTATGTTGACAATGAGCAATAGGGATATTGCATAAGACCTGAGGTTTTTCCTTGGGGTACTAAATTAATCTTAGTGATGTTCTTAACGTCTTAAAGATTCACTAAGATTGGTCCATAAAGGGGAGTATTAAATTCATTTTAAAGGTTTATGTTTACTCCCTCAAGGGTGATAAAGTTTTCTTATGTTGTCACTAATGTTTAAGTTATTATGCACCCTTTAAGTTTATGAGACCGGGATAACTGGCAGGCATAAGTCCAGGACTGGACCCCTGGAAAATTATAAAGGAAAAGCTTTGCCTTATTGGCTAAGCGCTAAAGTAATTATGTGTGTAATATATCACACTAAGGGATTGCATGCTTATGTTTTAAGATACAAGGTGACCACCAAGTTGTGGACCGCTAAAGGTAATTGGCAAGGTGTGAATTTACGAAAGTTTTATCCACAAAAGTTTCACCCTTGCAGGGGAGCCATATTGTGGAGTGGCTTTACCCAATTTTCTTAAGGCATCGTCAAGAATGCAAATTAAAGTTGTGGCATGCTTTAATCCCTAAGCTTTTAAGATATGGATTCATGTCCCTGATCCATATAAATTTAAGAATAAGAAGTTTCTTAAGAAATTTATCCCGGAACGCATTATGTAAGAGTGCAGATTACTCGAGTAACGTGTCTATAGGTACCTGCTAGACCTAAGACATCGTGAAAGATTAATTCCAGAATCGAACTTGTTCAAGGCCTTGATGAATTAAGTTTTAAGGCTCAACAAATAAGTATTAAATCTAAGGCATAAGTGTTGAGCATCACTTGAGTTTAATGTCTTGATGATTAGTTCATAAATGTTATGCTAAGGCATTAAAGCCAAGCATTATATTTAAAGAGGCTTGTCTTATAATGTAGCCGGCATAAAGACTAAATGGCAGCCTATTATCAAGGGACAAATTATGATTCTGGAAACAAACACATTTCTCTTCCTTTCAAAAGCGCGCGCATAAGGATATACAAAAGAATATATGAAGAGAAACTGCACTCTTGGGACCATTGCAACACCATCTCCCCACAAACCTAAGGGGGTTTGTTCCTTCGATGGAATGATGTACTATGGTCAATTAGATCAGTGGTACTTAATTGACCATTGTATTTTATTGGCTCTGTATAAGTTCCAACAAAGGGATGAGCTCATAAGTTTTTCAAGTAAGAATTAATATTATGGAGCTCCTAAGTTAAAGAAGTTCCATTTCGAGATAAGATGGCATATTGTAGTAACTGGGTTCTGCGGTACTAATTGGCCGTTGCAATCCTTTTATCTCATATGCCATTTTATTTAGAAGTGGACTTATGAGTTTAGCCTTACGATCAAGGGGGAGAATGTTGGATATTTTGATCTAAGCCTAAACTGTAGCTATTATGTTCTAAAGATTAAAGACTAAAGATAAAGCTTGAAGTGAAAATATCTGAAGAGCTACAGTAGGGCGGTTGCTACAGTAAGCGGTGGTCACTGTAGCTACTAGCTGAGCTGCCCTGATCAGGGCAGCCCCTCTCCAACCAGGTGTTGGCCCCCTGGTGCACTATGCTATAATGAAAGAGAGATAAAAGATAAGGGAGAGGTGTGGCCAGCAGTAGTTTTATGGCTAGCACACACATACATACATTGTTGCAACTGATCATGCAAGCATAGTCAGCACTGGGAAGGACCTGCACATCTATCAGACTAAAGTTCTAGGTGGTAAAGCTTAAAAAGGGTAGGATGGTTGCTTCAACAGATTAAGGAGGAGATGGCAGGACCTCAAGACAAAGGTAAAAATCCATCCTCTGATTGTTGAGTGGCTCAAAGCTTGTGCTAAATGATCATGGAGATTCAACAGCCGCCTCTTCCAGCAGCTCCTCATACAGCTCCGTCCCTGCCGGATAGAAGGAGACGACGGGCGCCGAGGCGTGCCTGCGGGTCCAGCGCCTGGCCTTCTGCTCAAAGAGACCCCGCTCGCGCTTGTACAGCCGGGCGGCGTCGTGGCGGACGGGGAGGTCGAGCAGGGGGTCGTAGAGCACGGAGACGACGGACAGGAGGACCGTCCTTATCGTGAGAGCAGGCCACCACCCCCTCCCGAAGATGTCCAGCGCCATCTTCCCCTCCGGGTCGATGTTGGGATGGTACACCTGCAGAGACGCGTACGTCAGGATATCGTTTGGCATGAATACGAGCGGTCAAACAAAATGCCGATCGATCGATCCGACTCACCTTGGTTTTGAAGGTGAGCTTGATGGGCTTGAAGGGGTAGTCCTTGGGGTACGCGACGTCGACGGGGAACGCGCCGCCGGCGTAGGGGCTGCCGTGGGGGCCGTCGATGATCACCTCCCAGTGGAACAGGTCCGTCACGGGCGACGCGCCGGGCCGGCAGAACGCCGGCGGGTCGATCCAGAGCTGTTTCAGCTCCTTGCGGATCCGCCTGATCACCGGGTCAGGCTCCGGCATGGTCGGCGCCGGCGGTCGTGCGCACCTCCTCCCTATTCCCGTGTGCCCAGCCTCTGTGGGAGCTGTCAACTCTGTGGCGCAAGGAAAATCTACACTAGCGCTAGATAGATGCTCACAGCTCCGGCTCGGATGCTTTATATGGATGGTTTTGGCCACTCGCGACTTCGGGAGACAGAACGCTGCAGCATGTTAAACATCGTTGTAATTCTGTGTAGGTTGTCAGAGCAAATCTCCTCCTCTTCCCCTAAAATTTTACCCTTCCAACGGCTCCTTAAATTTGAGGGGTCATTCATCCTGTTTGTTTTGTCATAGCCAAGTTCAGAGGACTTCTCTGAGCAGATTCGGGCAAAGGATTAGAAGGCATTCAGTAGCTATTTGCTGTTGTTTCTCTTTTACTTTTGACTAAAATTTTCCGTAATAATATGGTGGAAACAGAAGCATGCTATGCCTTTGTTGCACATCCTGACTACAAAAAATCTTGTATAAATTATGGATGAAAATCAGCTTTGTGGTATTTTTCGCTTGATCTGATGCTTGTTGATCGGGAAATGGTATCACCGTGCATATCTGAGTCGTTTTTTTTGCGGGCAATGTAGAGAGCTTTATTCAAACAAAGGCGTTCTCCCGACAATCAGCCGATAGGCTGGTCAAGAGGAAGCCGGGGGTGTCTTCGAGCCAGCTATCCGTCACATTCAATGTGCAAGCATGCTTGGCACATAAATGCGCTGGAACGTTTGCTGACCTGATTACATGTTAAATTACAAAAATAGAAAAATCACTAGCAAGCTCTCCAATTTCAACTAAGATAGGAGCCACAATCGAACGAGAATTGTGGCGAGTGTTCCAGAGATTAACCATCTCCAGGCAGTCCACCTCCATTGATGAACCGAATACAAGTTGCTGGATCCGACCCCTCCTCCTCGTGCTTTAACTTGTTACGAGAGTGCCAAATGGACCACATAATGGTGATGATCAGTGGCCTGTCCTTGTCCGAGAAGCGAGAGTCACACAGAATTTCCTTGGCCCATGAAACTGGGTGAAGTTGAGGTAGCCGGAGATCAAACCAAAGCATTGCCTCATTCCAAAAATGTTTTGCATGAACACAATGAATCAAGGCATGCTTGAGATCTTCGTCCATCACATGGCAGATCTTGCATCTGCTCAAATCGCTAATATGCCGTGTCCGCAAAGTGTGTTCATCCGGGAGTATGCCACGCAAAACCCTCCACCAGAATACCCTCACCTTGGGTACGACGTTCAGCTTCCAAAGTGCACTCCACATCTGTTGATCACTCGTTGGGGTGCCGGTAGCCATCCCTTCATCTAGAGCTAAACACTCTTTTTGATTCACAAGAGCACGGTACGCCGATTTAACAGTGTAGTTGCCTGTCTTCTCAAAAGCCCAAGCTAGAAAATCATCACCTCCACCTTGCCGAATTGGGATATTTAATATGACATTCGCGTCTGACAAGATGAAAGTGTCTCTTACCACCTGCTAATTCCATGTCCAGTTCTCCTGATCAATGAGCTCGGAGACATTTTCAATCACTGTGTTATCTGGTTTCAGCATTGGTTTCATGGTTGTAGTTCCCGGGATCCACATGTCATCCCAAACCGAAATTGATGAACCATCACCAACTCGTTTGATCAATCCAGCCCGTAGTGCTTCCCTTCCGGCGATAATCGCTCGCCATGTAGCTGACGCAGTTTTTGGGAGAACTGCCTGCATGAAGTCCACATCTGGGAAGTAACGGCCCTTCAAAACTTGCGCACACAAGGAGTCCGACATGGTTAAAAATCGCCAGCCGTGCTTCCCCAACAGAGCCAAGTTGAACAGGTGCATGTCTCGATATCCCATGCCCCCTTTGCACTTCGGCGTCGCAAGTTTATCCCAAGCGACCCAATGCATTGCTTTCTTGTCCAAAGAGCTACTCCAGAAGAATTTTGCCATTGGTGAGGTAATGCTCTTGCATACTTTTTTGTTTAACAGGAAGGTGGTCATGCCGTATGTTGGAAGTGCTTGAACTACAGACTTCATCAATGCATCTCTACCAGCGCATGCCAGCAACCTTACTGACCATCCTTGCATCTTCCCTCGAGCTCTATCTCCGATGTGAGCAAAGGTTCCACTAGTTATACGGCCCACAGCTGTCGGAAGACCAAGATACCTTTCGCTGAACGCCTCGACGTAAATGTCTAAGTTAGTTTTCAAAAGCTGCCGCACCGGCTCTGATGTGTTAGTGCTAAAATAAATGGCACTTTTATCTCTGTTTATACGCTGACCGGAGGCACTCCCATAAATCTCAAGGATTGAGTTTAACCTTGCTGCACTTTGTTCCGTCGCACTGATGAATATAATGCTATCATCGGCGAACAACAGATGACTCACCCAGGGTGATCTATAGCTGACTCGAATCCCCTTATCCACAAAGCCACCATCATAGTACTTGAGTAGAGAGGAAAAACCTTCTGCACATAACAGAAATAAGTATGGGGATACTGGATCGCCCTGCCGCAATCCTTTAGAAGGTGTGAAATAGGGTAAGAGCTCCCCCTTCACCTTCACAGAGAATCTGACCGACGAAACATACTTCATAATAAGTCTAACAAAACTGATACTGAAACCCAGTTTCATCATTATGGCCTCCAAGTAGTGCCACTCGACCCAGTCATAAGCCTTCATCATGTCTAACTTGACCGCACAAGAGAAATTCTTCCCCTTCTTTCGTCTTCTCATAGTGTGCACACTTTCATATGCAACTTTGTTCCTCGCTGATTATCGACTCCATATGGCATCTCATTCGGTAATCAAACGGTTTGGCACAAAGACATTATCAGTAATCAAATGGTTTGGCACAAAGGCACTTTGTTCCTCGCTGATTATCGACTCCATATGGCATCTCATTCGGTTAGTGATCACTTTTGCAGCAATCTTGTATAAAACTGGGCATAGAGCAATTGGGCGATATTGAGAAATAGTCTGGGGATGTCGTACCTTTGGGATTAATGTAATGGAAGTGTCATTGATCCCCGCAGGCAGCTCCCCTCCATTCAGAAAATCCAGAATGGCCACTGTAACATCATCTTTCAGAATATCTGACTCGTCGTTCTATCAAAAAGTGTCATGTGTAGGCATATCTGTAATACTATAATATAGTACTCCCTCCGTTCCATAATGTAGTGCCTATAGATTTTTACAAAAGTCAAACATTACAAACTTTGACCATATTTATAAAGAAAAGTAGGTACATCTAGAATACATCATGAGTTATATTTTCAGAATGTACATGTTTGGTATTGTAGATGTAGACAGTTTTCTCTATACATTTGGTCAAAGTTGGCAAAGTTTGACTTTCACAAAAATCTATAGGCACTACATTATGGAATGGAGGGTGTATAAAGCTTGTGTCAATTAATTCGGATTAGAGGGAGTAGCTGATATTTTTTTTGCAGGAAATTATAGAGGCGAAAATTGGCTCCCACAGTTAAGAAAACTAAATGATACTTGCGTGTTTTTACTTAAATTGGTTACAATATATTTTAATAAGAATTGATTATGTGAAATATTATGAGAATTGATTATATGAAATATTATGAAAACTAAAACGAAAATAAATTAGATTTATTGTATATTTATTAAATATAAGCAATATAATAGACTAGAAACGCTTTTGCCCTAAAAAACGCTCGAGTATTTTCACATGCATGATTGCTCGCAGTGGCTTACTTTTTCTTCTGCATAGTTGCACTTTTTTTTTTAACACAGTACAGACGCAATCGTCCATATACACGCGCATACACTCACCCCTATGAACGCACACACGCACACCCTACCCCTATGAGCACCTCTGAAAGACTGGGCCGGGAGCATCGCCGGAAATCCTGAAATAAATCCAGAAATAAATACGAGCACCAGGACTTGAACCCTGATGGGCTGGGGATACCACAGTCCCTCTAACCATCCCACCACAGGTTGGTTCGCCTGCATAGTTGCACTTTGAAGTGACTAGCATACATATATTGATAGATCACCCTCACGTACGCTTTGTGGTGTGGTGGCCGTAGGTCGTCAAAGTCTGTTTGTTCTTGACATTCTGAGCCATTCGCCAGTTAGAGTTGGTCGGCACAAACTTGATTTTGCCGATGATGCATGCATGTATGCCTAAATTTTGCTCTGCACGCTTCAGAAAGATGTATCATTGTATGTTTATGATACGTAGCGTACCGTGCTGCTGTTACTTTGCCACAATTGCTCCTGGTTCGGCGCACACGTCCTTTTAGGTGCTCTATTGTTTTCGGAAAATCTTCTCATTTTTGAGAAACGTCTTGGTGATGCTGTGTCGCGAGTGGTGTCTTCGTGCGAGCCATCATCGAGCCAACCGGCACCACATCTGAATCGTGCGAGTGCTGTCACGGAGCAAGGGCAGGTGTATATACCGAAAACATGCCTTTGCACCGCTTTATAGACAAAACGTAGCAGGAAAGGCTACACTTGATATGGTGACTGGCCTTTTCTGCCGTTAGTTTGCTTTGCTTAGCTAAGCTTGCTCATCATTGGTTCTTGACAAATTAACTGGCTGCACATTCACGTGTGTTATACCGTGTGTGCACGTTCGTGTGATGGCCAAATCACACAAACATTCCTAGGAACACGGAACAAGTCACAAAGACCATGCTATCCTCCATCGTTTTTTTTTCAGAAGTTGCATCACCGACCACTTCACATCCACCACCTATAGATTGATTAACTTTTTTCCTTTCAAAATGGAGGCAAAAGATTTGCCTCATCTACTAAATAAGGATGGAATAGAGTTTAGAGTTTTACAAATCATCCACATACACGGCATGATGACAATTACTCAAGCAAATTATGTCCTAGTCTTTTAGCTCCCGAGGTAACCTAAAGCTTTGCCTCCTTCAAGATGGTGTTAAGAAGGATAGGCGACGGCGCGCACTTGTGATGGAACACCCTAGCATTTCTCTCATTTTTTTGAACATCAGTATAGACACAAGCGCTCATATATATGCGCATACACTCACCCCTATGAGCGCGCACACACACCCTACCCCTATGAGCACCTCCGAGAGACTGAGCCGGCATATCATCTTGAGATTTTACAAAGTCACCGTAGGGGCCTCGTAGTCGACGGGAACGTCTCCTCCCACTGAACGCGCATCGCCGGAAATCCTGAAATAAATCCAGGATAAATGCGAGCATCAGGACTTGAACCCTGGTGGGCTGGGGATACCACTGTCCACCTAACCATCCAACCACATGTTGGTTCACTCATTTCTCTCATTCCAAATGGTCCAAGTAACAAGCAAGGTGAGGGAGGACACAGCGTTCCGGTTGGGGACATGGTTTCCGGTTCTCTTGTCCCACCATTCGTGGACGGAATCGTCAAGGTGCTAGTCGGCGGTGTCCATGTGTGCAAGGCCAAGCTTGGCGATGATTAACCTCCAAAGAATAAGCGTGTAGCCGCACTTAAAGAAGAGGTGTGCACCCGTTTCTTGCTCCCTTTTGCATGGAGGGCAAAGGCCACAATTTGCCCAACCCCGTCTCTCCAAGCGATCGACGGTCCAAATCCTATCTTGAAGAGCCAACCAGGCAGAAAAATTGACCTTCGGTGGAGCCCAATCTTTCCAAAGATGTGGTCCATGGGGGAAAGAGTTAATCCAAGGAATTGGGCCTTATACGCGGTGGCCACCGTGTAGATCCCGTCATTTGAGTGCTTCCAAACAATATCATCCTCGAGGTGCTCATCAAGATGGAAGTCATTTACAAGCATCCAAGAGTGAAAAATTCCCGAATGTGTTCACCGGAGACGATGGTGTTGCAGTTGATTTTGAAGATCCATGCATTCCCCTTGAGAGCCTCCCACACCTTATAGTTCTTTCTCCTCGAGGCCTCAAAAATTAGTGGTGCAATATCCTTGGGCTTGCGCCCAAGAAGCCAAGGGAAATCCCAAAACGGCGTTTTGGCGCTGTCTCCCACGGTGATGGTAGTCGAGGCATAGAAGAATTTGAGATCATCCTCCATGCAAGGGTTGCCAAATACTACCCATAATTTGCAGGCTTCCTTCCACTCATACCAAAGCCATCTTAGCCGTAAAGCACGTGCAAACTTGTCGGTATTAAGCACCCTTAGGCCACCATACTCCTTCAGTCTACAAACCGTTTCCCAATTGACCTTGCATTTGGCGCCTGTCATCTTGTTCGAACCAGACCAAAGAAAAGCTCTTTCAATCTTGTTTAGGTTATCAAGTGAACTTGGTGGCACGATGATAGGCGTGATAGAGTATACCGCTTGGGAGGAGATAACCGACTTGACGAGAGTCGTGCGACCAGTAGTTGTGATGTTTTGGCCCTCCCAAGTGACCAATTTAACGGTTGTAAGGTGCCATACCGTTCACTGGGAAGGTTGCTCGAGTTGCCGGCACACTCTCAAGTATGTGCCCAAGATTAAGGTGATTGCAAAGAATTGGCACCACCAAGCTTTTCTGGAAGTTGGTGAAGAGGCCCGTAACCTCACCAAAGCCTCTCAAGATAGAGGGGGTGCTCCCCTGTTGATCGAATAAATAAATAAATTAACTTTTAGTTGCAATCATCTAACTGTAGTTCAAGGAGTTCTCTTCTTGTGCTCACGTAGCTTGCTCCGTGAAGGAAAAAAGAACCATAAATACATTTTCAAACCATGGGAGTACACTTAATTTATGCAATGTTTGGTGGTTTAAGCTTTTCCATTTTTATCCTCCGTGTCTACTAATTTTTCACAGGCCCCACCCCAACCAGAATTGAATTATTTTTTCATGAATTAATAAAATTAATTTGGTTGTTTAATAGAAGCTAACTATAGTATCGGTCCCTTCTTTACCACAAATCATATTAATCAATTGCGATAGTTTTAAGGGAAATATTAATCAACTGCAATTAATGTGTCCTTATCTTACTCTTTGCCAATTATAAAAGGAGCATCATTTGCCATTCGGTACCACACTCAACAGTCCAAAGACCACAAAAACACCATTGTAGCTACTAAATCCTAGCGTTAAGTTTGTAACAAGAAATGAGGAGCACACACATCCTATTCGTGGCATTTGCCTTCTTGATGCTATCGTCAGGTATCTAGTCGGTCAATACCATGAACTCTAGTGCCTAATTATCTACATTAGTAACGTGTGTGAATTTCTGACATATGTATATATATATTTCATAGTTGATCTAATATACAATATCTTCCTTTTGATATACAGCTATGGCAACTTCTAAGGTAGTATGCAACCATATCATCAAAAAGGGCCAATGTAACAACAGTGATTGCCTAGCTTACTGCAAGAAGTTCATCCCCCCACCCGGTGGCCCATCTGCCAAGTGCATATCTGAGGGATGCCAGTGTTATATATGCGGACGATTACCACCAAACCCAGAATCTAGGTATATAAAAATGCATATACATCGATGTATCGCAGTTGCTTGAGTAATGAATAATGATTTGAGTAATGTAGCATAGTATGAAGTTCAGTAGTGTGATAACAATGAGAATTTGTACTATGTTGCAGACAATTATTGGATTTCAAAGTGATACAATTCCAAATCCAATTTCAACCTTCATATTGAGAAGTAAAAATATAAATATCCATATTTTAGTATCCTAAAAAGACCGAAGCACGAAAGGGAAAAGTTTGAACACCATAATCCACAAAAAAAGCTGCTACAAGAACAAATCGATGTTGAACTTATAATATGTCAATACTATTAATGAACTACAATTAAAGTTATGATACTTTTTCATATAAAATATTTAGTAATTTACAGCAGATATATCACACGGAAATAGGACACCTAATTGAAAAAAGTTTCACTATCTGAGGAAAATGTTTAGATCGATTGTTGAAATTTTAGCCATGCTAGTGTAGAATATTTCTAGGAGAAAAATGTTTCACATTTTTACGGAAGTAGCGGAAAATTTACAACAGTAAGTGAAAAATACGGAAATTGCCTTTGGAGCTCGGCCTCCACGGAGGCCTTCAAATTCAAATTTCATTGAAATTCATAGTTTTACATCTCAAAAGTTTCTGGAGGCCTTCAAATTCAAATTTCAAATTTCATTGAAATTCATAGTTTTACATTTCAAAAGTTTCTGAAAAAAATACAGATATACATGAAGGCATAACACACATGTGTGTAAATTTTCAGGGCAAAATACGTGGAGATGAGGGCTGTGCAAAAAACACAAATCTGGGGCTTTTTAACACATGATACTATTCATCCTCCAGACAATGAATTTGTCTTTTTTGTACAGGTCGCATTTCAACGTATTTCATCCTGAAATTTTACACACATACACATAACACCATTGTTTACTTGCACATTTTTTTCAGATTTTTTTTGAAAACGAATTGTTTGAATTTTTATTTTTTCAAAAAAACGGCCTCCATGGAGGCCGAGAGCCAAACGACCATTCTCGTGAAAAATACTCCTTCTAAGTTACGTGGCAGTTATGATTATCTTTTATTTTCAAGTATAATATTACAACGTCACTCACAATTGAAAGTATATTAGAGAAAACCATTAAATAGAACAAAAACTTGTCGGAACATTTCATGATTGTAGTTAGTGGCAAACTAGCATGCCCGCGCGGCGGCACACCGCGCACATCGATACATCATGTTTATATATAATGTTTTTATTCTATGTAGTGAATATAAATTTTGAATAAGATAATTATTATTATAAGATTGTTATCACAAAAAGGAAAGTTATGAATAGAAGCAAACCGGGAAGGATAAATTTATTGTCACCATGTATAGTGCATCTTGGAAGACAGAAAGCGCACATTGATACATTTCTAATAAGCTAAAATGTGGTACATTCATTTTTGTCCTACGTCATTCTAGTGGAACCTCCTACAAGATTGGTACCCGTGATGAAATGGTAAAGAGCACCCCGATATTCATATCCTTGGACAATTGGCCAAACATGTTTGATGTTTCAGTTGAACCATTCCTGCCATCATATTGCAACGTAAATCAATATTTAATGTCTCTGGCTTTAAAGAATCCTCTTTGTTGAGAATTTTTTAGTACTTTATGAGGAAATGCTTATATATTTGTCGATGGTAGACTCTCATCTATCGTCCACACGTGATCAACCTATAAATGGTCGTATTTCTAGTTTTCTCATTTGTCATGGTAATGTGACAAGTCCTCTAGTCTTTTATTACACTGCACTTTCGCTTTGCTAATACTGATGTGTAAGTCAAGAATGTGAGAGTATTAGTTATCTTTATATGTGAACACGGGGTGTATCTCTTTTCTATGACTGATATACATTCACATTTTGAGCATACCAGTCACCGATTTGAAACAAACAACAACACTACGAACCAATCGTAAATATATAATTTCGATTTGGGTAACACTTATATTTGCAACAACATTTGAAATTTGAGGATTAATTAGAATACTTGCCCATCAACGATATTGCATCTTCTTTTGATAGATGTGATAAATTTCAGTTATATTATCTTGTTGATTGATGGTAAAAAGAAATCTTGAAGGTTTCAGATCCTACATAAACTTCTATAGTTTGAGTAATAGCCCAATAGTACCAACCCATTAATCATGTATACCTAATAATTCAGTTAATGTGACACATCTTGAAGGAACTATACGTTAAAAAACATAGAAGAAAACAGCTACAATTAGGAAAGTTAATAAGCTTAAGAATTTAAACCAACTTATAAGCATACTATCAACTTTTCAGAGAGCACATCTAGCTAGATCAATCTGAAGTAAATCACAAGCACTATTGGCTGAATTTCCGGAAATCCTTCCAAACAGAATATTCATGATGCAAATATGTACCTTTCATTGGTATATGCTTCTTTTCTAAAAGAATTTTAAAAAGGGAGTATAACACGTACAAAGTTGAAGAGCGCCGTTTCAGTTTTCCCTATGATGTGATGCATTGTTACCCAGCATCAAAAAATGGTCTGACGGGCACTTTACCAACTGGAACAAAAAGTCCATTCCCATGATCTAATCTAATGGATATGGGCACGTGCCCAGATCTATAAATCATTGTTGCATCAAAAGAAAGAGAATGCTAGCCTGCTACTGCTCTCTCTCCTCTTTCTCTTGACCCTTGTGTCTTGAAGCCTCGCTCAAATTGAATGACAATGTAAGAACTTCACCAAACGCACACACAAAACCGAGTCACCGTTGCGAATTTGTGGTGTAACACCATAGCAATTTCATGTTTTTTGTATTAATAAAAAGGGACAAAAAAACATGTTTGGAAGCCACTCAAAAGTGACATTCAGGCGAGTTCCAATCTGCAAAATATGAAGGAATCAAATTGAAGAGAGAGAGAGAGAGAGAGAGAGAGAGAGAGAGAGAGAAATGAACACCGCCAACTATGCATGGTGCATACAATTTAAGCGAGAGAATCAACAACTCAAAGAACGAAATAAATTACTGATGCAAGTTTGAAGCCTGGCCACTGAAAGAATTAGAACAGCCCACAGGTTAGTCGACGCATAACATTCTATCCGATATCGTCTATGCAAAGGAAGAAATACATACAATATTAATAGATTCGCCCAAGTAAATTCAATATATAATTTTAACATTATATTTTCATAATACGGTCACACAAATGATAGTAGTATGTCTAGGTAGCAAGTTATGTCTCTGCATTCATTCAGATAGCCCACACTAATGCAGAATCGGGCTTAAGGGTTTAGGGGTTTATGGGTTTATTGTTTATTTTTCCTTTTAATTTTGTGTTTTCCATTTATATCTTTTTCATTTCAAACATAGTTTACGCTACTACATACTATACACGTTATGCATATATATAAATAGAATTTCTCGTAGAACCGATCATATATATATATCATCGAATTTCTCGTACGACCACACACACACACACACACACACACACACACACACACACACACACACACACACACACATATATATATATATATATATATATATACAATTTCTCCTACAATTTGCAGATCATTACATGGAGGCATTACAGCTTGTAATGGTATTCTACTTTGGGATCTATGACCTGGTCGAGCAAAAATCCCGCTATTTCCTCTTGAATTGCTCGTACGCGATTCTTTGGTAGGAGCTTATCCCGCATCTCCATCATCTTTAAAGAAGGAGATCGATATGAATGTATTAGTTGTGTGTATATATATTAGATAATGATGTAAAATTTATGAATAGTATTCTGGCACACGTACCCAAAGATGTCTTGCATCTTTGCTCCTTTCGGACGTCATCATGCGAATGTTCTCACAAACGTAGTATGCACATAAATTATTCCCCGGCACCTGCCTCAAGGTCTTTACGAGAATAGAATTCAATCAGATAATAATTAATTAAGCATGATAATGGTATTGAAACTAGAATTAAATAGATGCACGGACGTAGCTAGCTGGTACTACTTAATTAATTACCTTGGGTCGCACCCATTTTAGCTTTTGTTTCCATTCGCCTTCAACCTGTTTGGTGTACTTTTCCCAAGCCCTGCCCGCCGGCAAAGAAAATGAATAAATGAGTTATTAATTAGTTGATATTAGAAAATGAACTAAAGAGGCCGACATAGTGCGATAATGATTGAAATTACCTGTCGACCATCCCCTTCACGATTGAGTATTCATTAGTATCTTTATATAGTGAGTCCAGTACTTGAACTTGTCCCTAGTCAACTTCAATGATTAACAAGATCCAGTGGAAACTGCATGCACACACATTTGTATAATTTAGCGGGCATGTGCATAACTCATCAACTACACTTATTAACATCTAGTAAGCAAAAACAAAATTTGTAGTACAAGACAGTGTCACTCACTCGAAGTTGTAAGGAAGTAGTATTTCTGGTTGGGTATTTAGTCGCTTCAAGAACTCTAGCAAGCTTCTCTCTGTGTCTTTTCGATCCCATTCACGTGACCATGTCTCTTGATTAATGGTATTTAGGTCAATGAACCCAATGCCATAGCGTCCAGCTCTTTTCATTTCATACATCTTCATTCTGCATAATACCACAGAAAAAAATATAGTGAGGATAATTACAGGTAATGAACGAGCACTACAGCTAGCTAGAGACTTAAATTACAGAAAAAAAATCACTAACAGACAATAGCAACTGACGATATATTTGTCGAGTGCGTCTTGATTGAATAACTGAAACATTTCTTCAAACTCAACCCACAAATCTTTTGCATGGAAGTAATGTTGTGCCTTGACTTTCACCATGAGGGACTCTCGATTGGTCTTTACTTCTCTCAGGTACCATTCATGCAATTGATACATTCTCGCTGATAGAAGCGGGATCTCCTGAGGCTTGACCAGAGGTTGCCCGCAGACAAATTTTCATTTTAATTTCTCCTCTGTAAACATTTGGAATTCCTCGATGCCTAGGAGTTGTTCAACAGTGACACCGGCCTCTTCAGCCTGCCTTCTATGATCGTCGGTTATTACCAGCTGATCGGCGGTACTCCCATGTGGTTGTACAATGAGTGGGGGGATCGATTGCACTGCTTGTTCTCCCAGCTGGGGAACAGTTTTCCCGCTTTTTTGCCAACTGCTTGGCTCGAGCTTGAGCTCGAGCTCGACTCCTTCTCTTTTTGTGCAAGAAATGACTTCTTGATAGAGCGCACATAGTCTGAGTCCCTATGCTTGACAGCTGGTTGAGCATTATCAATAAAGTGTTGTATGACATGCTTAGGTACTTTCTCCTTTGGCGGCGGGGGCGGTTTCGGTCCAAAATGGGCCTTCACTTGGGCAGCCACTTCGGCGCTGTTTTCCTCCTCAGTCAGGTGGTAAGGCAACTTCAGAAGAGGCTTGAGGCTTGGACCATATTTGTATTTCTTGCCTTCTTTTGTACCGCTAGCCATCGTAGCTGCGGCGCCTCTCTTCCATTGTTGCTGAGGCGGCGGAGCCCGCTGAGGCGGCGGAGACGGCTGACTTGGAGGAGGAGGAGTCGGCTGACGCGGTGCCGGACTTGGAGGAGGAGGAGTCGACTGACGCGGCGCCGGACTTGGAGGAGCAGGAGTTGACTGACGCGGCGCCGGACTTGGAGGAGGAGGAGTTGGCTGACGCGGTGGCAGAATTGTTGCAGCAGGAGTCGGTGGCTTTGGAAAGACGATGCAATCCTTTTTCCATAGAATGATACGATGTATGGCCTCTCCTAGTGTGCGCTCCTCTTCACCTCCAGAAATGTCAAGCTCTAGCTCATAATATCCTGACATCACTTCATCAACCCCGACACGAGCATAGCCAGCTGGAATTGGATTGCAATGGAAGGTTGCTTCAGGGGGATTTGTTAAAGCATAGCCGTCCGCCACCTTCATGGATATGTTCTTCACTTTCATGTGTAGCTCACAAGCAGTCCTATCTTTGATATCATCCATGGGGTATCTATCCAGCAGTGCATCATCGCCCGGGGCGGAACCCACGCTGCTTCTCGGCATGGATGGGACGGTGCTATCCAATGTTGGACCTGCTTGCTGCTGCCGCTGAGACGCCCTTTCCTGGCTAAGTGAGTCGATCTGCTCCTGCGGCCGGATGAAAGCGCGTTCCAACTCCGCGTGCTTTGATTCTACGATGGGAAGGCGGTCTGCTTCCTGCTTCCTCTGCTCCTCCTCCAGCTTCCTCTTCTCCTCCTCCTGCTTCCTCTTTCTCGCACGGCTTCTGTAAGTGTCGTTCCAATCCGCAAACCCCTCAAACCACGGAACAACCCCTTTGCCTCGTGTTCTTCCCGGGTGTTCATGATTCTTCAGGGCACTTAAGCTCGTCGTTCTCTCTGTTGGGCGTGAACACCCCCGTTCGAGCCTCTTCTATTACAACAAGTAAACTGTCGGTGGCTCCTTTAAGACATGCCCGCTCCAAAACCAGCCCTGTCTTAGGGTCCAACTTCCCCCCATGCGCATAAAACCAAGTCCTGCACCTCGGGGGCCAGCTCAATGTAACTGGAGTGACCCCTGCAGCAATCATCTCTTGCTCAGCGATATCCCACTTAGGCCGGGCCACCTCGTAGCCACCTGGCCCCAGATTATGGTGCCACTGCTTTTTCGCAGCATTAATCTTGTTTATTCTCGACCGTTCCTGAGCTACTTCCGATTCCTTGAACTTCACAAAAGCGTCCCAGTGATTTCTTGCCTTCTCCAGTGTCCCTTGAATTCTGGAGTCTGCTTTCCTACTTTGACGTACACGGCCCATATATTTTTCTTGTGGTTGTTGAATGCTATCGCCATCTTCTTAAGAGCACTGTTCTTGACTTTCTTCAGATCTGCATCTGTCAAATGATCAGGTAGGGTGAAATGTGACATGAGCAATTCTCAAAGCAGATCTTTTGCTCTTTGGTCGACAAAAGTAACATCTGGATCTCCCTTTACTGGCTTTTTCCATTCTTGAACGAAGATCGGGACTTGGTCCCTGACAATAACACCGCATTGACGAATGAACTTGTTCGTATTCTTCTTAGGTTCAAGCGGTTCGCCATTAGGTTTGATGGCATCGATGTTGTACTTTACGCCAGCCTGCAACTTTTTGGCCGGGCCTCGAACTGTCCTGCTGCTTGTAGAAGATTTGCTCGATCCGGAGGGCTAAAAGAAGAAAGATCGATTCGTCAATATATATACAAATCAATTAAAACATGTGATGATCACCAGATGCCTTATATAAATATACCTCGCCGGTCTTTGTTATTTGAAGAAGAACATTTCCTTCGTCGTCATTGTTCTGGACTTCATCTATTCGTTCGTCTTCATCAAATATCATACCCTCACTGGTATTGTTCAGATATTGCGAGCCGTCATATTCTTCATTCTCATCTGGGCTCGGGGAGCGTATGATGTCGAACATAGTCTCTTCTTCTTCTCTGCCGGTATTGTCCACAGCTTTTATTTAACTAATCCAGAAGAAATATAAAACAATTTAGTATTCAAATTAGAATGCATGCATGCAATCAATAAGGAAAAACTGAATCATAGTAGATAATATATATACATCTCGAATAATCCAGATAATATGCATCATCGAATATAATCTCGAATACATCGTCTCGAATATTATCGAATAATATAATCTCAAATACATCGTCTCGAATGTTATCGAATATAATCTCGAATACATCTCGAGTATTATCACTAATACATCTCGAATATGATCATATATATAACATCACTAGCTAACATCACTCGCGGTGGACACCCAAAGAGAAGGAACGATCACGGGATCATAGCTCAGGTGAGATCCCTGAAGAACCTGCCAGGTATTGGAGAACCTGACGTCCAACGCAACCGTGTAGCGACGGACATGCTCGTCCTCCTCCCTGACACGGTGACGTACCACCTCCGCGGGGGACACCAGCCTCCACACTGAATGTGGCCCACGCGCTCGCCACCAAAGAAGCTCCGGGTCAACGACAGGACCCGGGTTCCTCACCAAGATGCGCGCCCCTGAAGGTAGCACCTCCCAGTGCCAGCACGACGGAGCCCAGTCCCGGACATGGCGCCTCTGAAGCAGGATGTCGTGAATGAGTCGATGACGAGGATGCGGGCCGGGCATCATTGACGTCGAGAACAAATTTTATGCAAATTTAACATTTTTTAAATGCTTGATTGTGATTTTTGTAATTCTTTTTTACTTGATTTTGCAAATACATAACAAACTTTTGCAAATACAATATTAAAATATGCAACTTTTTTCTATGCTTGGTCAAAATTCCTCAAATGTTGTCTATACATTGTATACATACATATACTAATTGTTAAACATTGGATCAAATGTCAAAATTCCTCAACTTTTTTATATCTAACATTTATCTATAACTAAAAGTATAAAAACCTAAAAAACATTCATCTAACATTTATATATCTAACATTTCTATAACTAAAAGTATAAAAAACTAAAAAACATTCAACATTTCTATAACTAAAAAACAGAAAAACAGAAAAGAATATGTGTGTGTGTGTGTGTGTGTGTGTTCATGCATGTGTGTGTGTGTGTGGGCTCGATCGGGGAGGGGCGGCCATGGCGGCAGGGGCTCACAGCGGGGCGACGGCCGGCGAGGCGAGGCGAGTCGACGACGATGATGATGGCGCGCGAGGTCGAGGAGGGGCGGCGATGGCGTCGGGGCAGGCGGGCGCCGGCGGCGTGGGCGGCGCGTCGGGGGCGGCGACGGCGTCGGGGCAGGCGGCGCGGCGAGGAGCTCATCGAGGAGGGCGCGGGTGGCGTCGGGGCTCGGGAGAGGCGAGACGGCGGCGCGCGGCAGCCTGGCGGCGTCCTGTGTGGTTCGGCGTCGATGGGAATGGAGAGGGCGGAAGCGAAAATTCGTAAGTGCTGCTTATATACGAGGCACCTTTAGTCCCGGTTGGAGCCACCAACCGGGACTAAAGGTCAATTTTGCCCCAGGCCAAGAGGCGGGAAGCCAGGTCTTTAGTCCCGGTTGGTGGCTCCAACCGCGACTAAAGACCCCCCTTTAGTCGCGGTTGGAGCCACCAACTGGGACTAAAGGTCGTGTGCTGCCAGGCGAGGGGCGCGGTGGATGTTTAGTCCCACCTCGCTAGTTGAGAGGAGCTCGCACCGGTTTATAAGCCCCGCCGCGGCTACCGTGTCGAGCTCCTCTCTAAGCAGGCCTTGGTGGGCCTATTGAACCTGTGCTGCCTAGTGGGGCCTACTGGGCCGTACGGGCCTACATCCTGACCCAACTAGAGGTTGGGTTTTCTAGTCGTATGCAGGCCGTGGCGGCCCAGTAGGCGGGCTTTTTTAAAAAAAAATTATTGTTTTCTGCTTTATTTATTTTCTTTTGTTTCTGAGTTATTTTTTTTTCTTTATTTAAAGTTTCTTTGTGAATCTTTTTTGCTTTAGGTCACAAAAATTATAAACTTTATGTTAGTGCCAGTAGTTTTCAAATTTGGATAGTTTAAATTTGAATTATTTGAATTTTGTGTGAATCACTAGTTTGTAAATAACTTACTTTAAAAATATATTTTCAGTGATTATTTTTTCTGCTGTTTAATATTAGTTAGTTTATCATTATATTTAATTTGGTAATTCTTAGGTTATTTAAAAAATGAAATGTCTTCGTAGCAGATGAGTTTTCGTCCGAAATCCTGATACTTCGAAAGAGATTGTCCATTTTTTACACGAAGTGCATCCAGTTTTTGCCGTACCCCTCTCAACTTTTTAGCACATGCTATGTGGGTGAAATGATGATACCATGCCAACTTTCAACCTTTTCAGAATTCATTTTGTAGTGCTTTTCAATTTCAGGGCCAGTAAATTCATGAAAAATAGCAAATGAAGTCAGAAAGGGTTGAAAATTGATGAAGTGGCTTTGAATGGTGCATACTAAATGCACAAAAAGTCTGGAGTTGAAATAAGTTTAAAAGAATGAAATGCCTTTGTAACAGATGAGTTTTCGTCCGAAACCCGGATACTTCGAAAGAGATTGTCCATTTTGTACACGAAGTGCATTCAGTTTTTGCCGTAACCCTCTCAACTTTTTAGCACATGCTATGTGGGTGAAATGATGATACCATGCCAACTTTCAACCTTTTCAGAGTTTATTTTGTAGTGTTTTTCAATTTCAAGGTCATTTAGCTCAAAAAAATTAGTAAATGCATGGAAAATAGCAAATGAAGTCAGAAAGGATTGAAAATTGATGAAGTGGCTTTGAATGATGCATACTGAACGCATAAAAAGTCTGGAGTTGAAATAAATTTTAAAAACTAAAATGCCTTTGTAACAGATGAGTTTTCGTCCGAAACCCTGATACTTCGAAAGAGATTGTTCATTTTGTACACGAAGTGCATCCAATTTTTGCCCTAACCCTCTCAACTTTTTAGCACATGCTATGTGGGTGAAATGATGATACCATGCCAACTTTCAACCTTTTCAGAGTTCATTTTGTAGTGCTTTTCAATTTCAGGGTCGTTTAGCTAAAAAAAATTCAATAAACGCATGATTGATATACAAATTTCCCACGTTGTTCTAATTTTTCAGAATTGTTGGAGTAAAAGAAGTATGGTAAATCTGCAGATCATTACAGACATGTTGCTGTTTGAAAATAGAAAGTCTACATAATGCATGAAATAATTTGTTTGTACATAATATTTCTTCGCGTTTCAAATACCAAAACACATAAGTACCCTAACTATTACAAATATTCCTTCCGGTTTGTCCGAAGTGAGACTTTCCAGATATATAAGTCCGGAAACTCACTAGAGAAGAAAGTGATGACAGTGAAGCCGGTCACATCCCAGGGTGGGATCTTTGGGTATAAAACTTTTTCTTCGCATGTGTCCCTTTGCGCCGTAACCATGGACAATCTTCATCATTTAACTGGATGCTCGGGTCAATATTCACTGTGAATGGAGCAATTTCATGAAACTTTTCATAATCTTCTGACATGTCTGTCTTGTCCTCCACTCCCACGATGTTTCTTTTCCCTGAAAGAACTATGTGGCGCTTTGGCTCATCGTATGATGTATTCGCTTCCTTATCTTTTCTTTTTCTCGGCTTGGTAGACATGTCCTTCACATAGAAAATCTGCGCCACATCGTTGGCTAGGACGAATGGTTCATCTGCGTACACAAGATTGTTGAGGTCCACTGTTGTCATTCCGTACTGCGGGTCTTCCTGTACCCCGCCTCCTGTCAGATTGACCCATTTGCACCGAAACAAAGGGACCTTCAAACCACGTCCATAGTCAAGTTCCCATATCTCCTCTATGTAACCATAATATGTGTCATTTGGCCTATTGGTGTTTGCTGCATCAAAGCGGACACCACTGTTTTGGTTGGTGCTCTTTTTATCTTGGGCGATCGTGTAAAATGTATTCCCATTTATCTCGTACCCTTTGAAAGTCAATATATTCGAAGATGGTAACTGGGACAGCAATTACAGCTCATCTTCAACAGCGTCGTCATGCATGAGACGTGTCTGCAACCAACCGGCGAAAGTCCCCGTTTGTTCACGTGTAATCCAGTCGTCAGACTGCTCCGGGTGTTTGGAGCGTAGAATATTCTTGTGTTCCTCGATATACGGAGCCACCAAGGAGGAATTTTGTAGAACTGTGTAGTGTGCTTGCGCCCAAGAATGCCCGTCCATACATATTATTGCTTTCGGTCCTAGCGTACCTTTTCCACCCAGTCTGCCCTCATGCCGTGATTCAGGAATACCAATCTGCTTAAGGTCAGGAATAAAGTCAACACAAAACTCAATGACCTCCTCATTTTCATGGCCCTTTGAGATGCTTTCTTCTGGTCTAGCACGGTTATGAACATATTTCTTTAAGACTCCCATGAACCTCTCAAAGGGGAACATATTGTGTAGAAATACAGGACCCAGAATGGCAATCTCTTCGACTAGGTGAACTAGGACGTGCGTCATGATATTGAAGAAGGATGGTGGGAACACCAACTTGAAACTGACAAGACATTGCACCAAATCATTCTCTAACCTTGGTATGATTTCTGGATCGATTACCTTCTAAGAGATTGCATTGAGGAATGCACATAGCTTCACAATGACTAATCGAACGTTTTTCGGTAGAAGCCCCCTCAATGCAACCGGAAGCAGTTGCGTCATAATCACGTGGCAGTCATGAGACTTTAGGTTCTGAAACTTTTTCTCTGTCATATTTATTATTCCCTTTATATTCGACAAGAAGCCAGACGGGACCTTCATACTGAGCAGGCATTCAAAGAAGATTTCCTTCTCTTCTTTGGTAAGAGCGTAGCTGGCACGACCCTGATGTATGCCGTCTTTTCCGTGCATACGTTGCTGGTCCTCCCGTACGTGCCTCCGGTGTATCTTTTGTCGTCCCATACACGCCCAAGAAGCCTAGCAGGTTCACGCAAAGATTCTTCGTCACGTGCATCACGTCGATTGCAGAGCGGACCTCTAGGTCTTTCCAATAGGGTAGGCCCCAAAATATAGATTTCTTCTTTCACATGGGTGCGCGTCCGTCAGCGTCATTCGGAACAGATTACTTTTAAATCCTTGACCATATCAAGTACATCATCACCAGTACGGTGGCGAGGCTTCTTCCGGTGATCTGCCTCACCTTTGAAATGCTTGCCTTTCTTTCTTACGGGATGCCTGCTCGGAAGAAATCGACGATGTCCCAGGTACACATTCTTCTTACATTTATCCAAATATATACTGTCGGTATCATCTAAACAGTGCGTGCATGCGCGGTATCCCTTGTTTGTCTGTCCTGAAAGGTTACTCAGAGCAGGCCAATCATTGATGGTGACAAACAGCAACACATGTAGGCCAAATTCCTCCTGTGTGTGCTCATCCCACACACGTACACCTTTTTCATTCCACAGCTGTAAGAGTTCTTCAACTAATGGCCTTAGGTACACATCAATGTCGTTGCTGGTTAGCTTAGGACCTTGGATGAGCAATTGCATCATAATGAACTTCCGCTTCATGCACAACCAAGTAGGAAGGTTATACATACATAGAGTCACAGGCCAGGTGCTATGATTGCTGCTCTGCTTCCCAAAAGGTTTAATGCCATCTGCACTTAGACCAAACCATACGTTCCTTGCGTCATCTGCAAAGTCCTTCCACTTTCTCTCGATTTTTCTCCACTGCAACCCGTTAGCGGGTACTCTCAGCTTCCCGTCTTTCTTATGGTCTTGTTTGTGCCATCGCATCAACTTGGCATGCTTTTTGTTTTGGAACAAACATTTCAACCGTGGTATTATAGGAGCATACCACACCACCTTGGCAGGAATCTTCTTCCTGGGGCGCTCGCCCTCAACATCACCAGGGTCATTGCGGCTGATTTTATAGCGCAATGCACCGCATACCGGGCATGCATTCAAATCCTCGTACTCACCGCAGTAGAGGATGCAGTCATTAGGGCATGCATGTATCTTCTGCACCTCTAATCCTAGAGGGCAGACAGCCTTCTTTGCTTCGTACGTACTGTCGGGCAATTCGTTGTCCTTTGAAAGCATCTTCTTTAATATTATCAGCAACTTTTCAAATCCCTTGTCAGATACACCATTCTCTGCCTTCCATTGCAGCAATTCCAGTGTGGTGCCCAGCTTTTTCTTGTCATCTTCGCAATTTGGTTACAATAATTTCTTGTGATCCTCTAACATGCACTGCAACTTCAGCCTCTCCTTTTCACTTGCGCAGTTTCTCTTTGCATCGGCAATGGCCCAACCAAGATCATCAGCGGGCTCATCTGATGCCTCTTCTTCAGCTTCTTCCCGCATTGCGGGCTCAGCTTGTTCCCCCATTGTTGTACCATCGTATTCAGAGAACCCATGGCCAGGATAGCTGTCGTCATCCTCTTCTTCTTCATTCTCTTCCATTAGGACCCCTCTTTCTCCGTGCTTGGTCCAACAGTTATAGCCGGACATGAAACCGGACTCAAACAGGTGGACGTGAATGGTTCTTGAGTTAGAGTAATTTCGATCATTCTTACAGTCAGCACATGGACAAAACATAAAACCATCCGCCCGCTTGTTTGCCTCAGCCGCAAGCAGAAAAGTATGCACGCCATTGATGAACTGGGGAGAGCATCGGTCATCGTACATCCATTGCCGGCTCATCTTCATTACACAACACCGAAAAGACCAAATTAATACAAGTTCATACATAAAGTTCATACACACTTATTCTCATAAAACAACATACAAACTCTCTAGCTAAAGCATTTAAATGCAACAACAAATGCGGTCAAGATCGCAACTAAGGTAACAATTGATCCAATAACATAATGATATCAAGCCTCACTATCAATGGCATACTTTCTAATCTTTAAGCGCATTGCATCCATCTTGATCTTGTGATCATCGACGACATCGGCAACATGCAACTCCAATTCCATCTTCTCCTCCTCAATTCTTTTCAATTTTTTCTTCAAGTAATTGTTTTCTTTTTCAACTAAATTTAACCCCTCGACAAGAGGGTCGGTTGGAATTTCCGGTTCACATACCTTCTAGATAAAAATATCTATGTCAACTTCATGGGCATAATTTGTCATAAACACAAAATACAACAAATAATTATAAAAGAGAATATACCACATCCGAATCATAAACCGGACATGGGCCGACGGGGACGGATATCAAAACCATGCCACTATGTATAACAAGCAACGTACGGGTAAGAAAATTATACAAGTAACTATCTAAATCACACAAACATGATTTTTTTTTATAAAAAGGATAAGAACAAGAGGCTCACCAAGGTGGTGCCGGCGACGGGACGGTGCGGGCGATCGACGGTGGTTAGGACGGGGATGAGAAGGCACTAAGTAAACCACACCTACATATGCAAACTAAGAAGTTAATTTGAGCTAAAATTGCATATGAATCAAATAAACTACCACATATAAATACTCCCAAACTAAAACCCACAAATCACTATACTTATAGAGCATTGCAAGAGTTAATCTAGCAATGAGAGATGAAAGGACAAAGTTGCTAACCATTGTGAACACTTGGATGGATAGGGTGCCTTCAAATCTTGATAAATTTTGGCAAAAATGGAGGATGAGCTCGAGCAAGAGGGGAAGAACAGAGGAGAGGAAAGGGGAAGAACAAAGAGCTCACGGGCCGGATGAATGAGTTTATATAGGAGCATCTTTAGTCCCGATTTGTGACACAAACCGGGACTAAAGGTGAGCCAGTAGTACCGGTTCGTGACACGAACCTGTACTTCAGGTTCAACATGAACCGGGACTAATGATTCCCGCCCCCCTAGCCGTTGGAACCGGCACTAATGGTCACATTAGTACCGGTCCGTTTATAAACCGGGACTAATGTGGCTCACGTAAAGTAATTTTTCTACTAGTGCCACAAGATTGAGCAGAGCAATATTAATGTACTGTGGAACACACCAAACCTTTTTCTTTGGCTCTGTGGAACATACTGATCGTAACCAATTGATACAATGTAAGGTATATAATGGTGAGTTAACCCAATCTCGCTAAATAATGCTCAGCCATCTAGCGAAGAACCACATGCACAGGCCATTCTTCATCTCTCTACTCAAAAACTATACATAAGTATTCGTAAGTGTATCGTTTTACAGGGTGCCAGGGCTTGCTGCCGACATGCATGGTGCCCACAACGCGAAGTGCTGCTTCTGCGGCGTCCGTGGTGTACTGCCGGGCAGACGCTGCGGGGCCCTGCCTGCCGTGTGACGGCCACGTCCATGGCGCCAACATGCTCTCCTGCTGCCGAAGCCACGCCTCCCCTCTCTGGGTCGCCTGCCGCATCGTCGCGACTCACGACCCCTCCTTCCGCAGCGGCACCGCTTGGTTTCTCTGGTCGAACTGCGACTATGAAGAGCAGCAGCATTGGAGGCTGTTGCAGGCGCCGCCGCTGCACCACCGTTTCACGGTGGAGGGCTACACCGGGTGCCTCTCGGCAGGAGAGCTCGCGGCGATCCTCGGCATAGTCGGTTGTCGGCGACAAAACGGCTAGCAGGCCGGCCTCGAGCGCAACCGGCGCTGCTCGCCATTGAAGGCCGCGGGCGCGCGGACACGGCGCTGCCATCCTCGTCGGGAGAAAGAAGGAAGGGGCGCAGCGTGGACAACCACCGCCAAGCAGAACATGAGCGCCTCTACGTCCCCGCCCGGTTGTGCAGATGCACCACTCCAAAGTGTTCTCTCCGTAGTAGAGCACGTCGCCGGCGAGCTGCTCGGCCTGCAAGCATCAAGCCTATACACCACACATGCAGCAGCAGCATCACGCCAGCCGCGCAGACACGCAAAGCAGCACCAGGACGCGTCAGGCCACAGACACGAACGCAAACGCAGAGAGAAGAAGTAGACTACTGTCGTGCAGTTCACCCGGAGGCGGAGCGAGAGGAGCCCAGGCATACCCGCATTTGGCGAAGGCGTGCTCCGCGGGAGCGCTGGACTCCAGTGCGTGCTTCTGCTTGGACGCAAGCGGCGACCGCACGGACGCACCGTTGCTGGTCCAGCGATGGGGATCTTCGCCTGCGTCAAGCGCATGGCCGCCGCCGGAGCTGAGCTGCCTGACACTGGTGAACGCCGTGCTTCCTCGATTCTTGCTGCTGATGCCGCTGCGTGTCCAAAGTCCAAACTCCGAAAATAACTTGACGGTTCGCGGTCGTCCTCGAAGATGTTGGTAGCCTTGCGCAGCGCCAAGCTCTGGCAGGCGTTGTACGCCTGCTCCTATCCCTGCGCGGCGACGCACACATCCAATGGGTAAAAAATCTGTCGCGCCGATCGCTGCCTCTGAATCGACTCTCACCGACATCAGCTGATTGGCGGCACCGGAGAAGGCCAGGATGGAGGGCCGGTCGGCCGCGCTAAGCTCTGGCAGGACGTATGGGTGGGCTAGAAAGGCGGGGAGAAAACCGGCAACGGAAAGAAAGCGAGCCATGCGGCGATGAGGTTCTGGGGTAGCGGAGGAAGAGGCAGCGTCGCGGTGGGAGGAAGCGGGCCGCGACTCATCCCTTTTTATATGCTTCTATGGCGGTGGCGGAGCCGTATGGATTTGACTGGACACTTCCAGACCCAGGCAAGAAAAGATCGATCTGTTCACGTATCAAGCACTTTAGACTACCCACAGCGGGAGTAACATACACCAGTGGAAAACGGCCCATTTGTCTCGATTTCAGAGACCCATTAGCCCCGGTTCTGGAACTGAGATTAAAGGGCCGGCACTAAAGCCCAAAACCTTTAGTTTCGGTTCGCTTACGAATCAGGACAGAAGGGGCTCCACGTGGCCGCTGCGGGGAGACCGGGCAGGAGAACCTTTAGTCCCGGTTGGTAACACCAACCGGGACCAAAAGGCCTCCACGCGTCAGCATTTGGCAGGAGCTGGGGTTTTTTGTTTTTTTAAGAAGGGGGGAGGGGGGGGGGGGGCTTAGGGGGTTTTTGAGGGTTAATTTAGGGGTTTTATATTGTGTTAGCTAGCTAATAGAGAGAATTATCCTCTCTTTCTCCGTGCTTGGTCGACGCTAGCTACTATACGTATAAAGAGAACTCGACACGCTAGCTAATAAGCAAATGAAGGAACCATTAAGTACACAAGATCGTCATGAACATATACAGAGAGAAGTGATCGACCTCTCTTTCTCCGAGAGATTGGTCAAACAACAAGTTTACGTATATCTATCCGACGCTACTAGCTACATATATACAATATAAGATCTCTTACGTACAATCCCTAACATCTAATGTCAAATTCCACATGGTATTCTCCGGCTTTGCTTATGACGTGGTCAAGAAAGAATCCCGCCAATTCCTCTTGAATTGCTCGTATACGATCATGTCGTAGGAGTTCATCCCGCATCTGCCACAACTAATTTGAAGAAGGGGGTCAATACATATATATGAATGAAACTCAACACAAATGATGGTAATAAAATAAAATTGTGAATATTATTGCTTACACACTTCATATTGTTTTTCAGAGTAGCCCCGCTTAGAGGTCGTCGCGTTGTAGATGAACTCGCAAATGTAGTATCCACAAAAATCATTCCCGACTTCCTGCCACAAGCACTTTACGAGAAATAGAGTTCAATCAAACTGATAATCAAGCATTATAAATTGTATTGATGAAACTAGAATCAATGGGAGATGCGCGGAACTAGCTAGTACTACTTACTTTCGGGTGTGTAAATCGCAGCTCCCTCGGCAGTCCCGGAACCATTCCGGTGAACTCTTTCCAAACTCTGCCAGACAAAGAAAATAATTACTTGATATCAGGAAATGAACAAAGTTGCCGATATGGTGCGATAATAATCGATTGAACTTACTTCTGGAGCATTTCAGTCATGTCCGCATACTCCTGGGGATCTTTTCGTCTCGAGTCTAAGACGGTTACTACTCCCCGCTCAAGCTTAATCTCTAGCAGAATAAAGTGGAACCTGCGGACGCATGCATAACTCATCAATTACATTATTATAACCTCGAGTAATAAGGGAAACCGAATATGCACAAGACAGTAACATTCACTTGAAGTTGTAAGGAAAGAGTATTTTCTCTTTGTTTTGATTTTTAAGCAATGATTGTAGCAAGTTGTCCTCGGTTTCTGTGACATTCTTTCGAACCGTCCATTCATGTATGATATTTGGGTTAATGAACTCAATGTCGTAGATTTGTGTATTTCTACATTCGACGATCTTCAATCTACATAATATAGTGAGGATAATTATATATACATGCAATGAAAGAGCTGAGCTATATATAAAGACTTAATTACAGAAGTAGTACTTACAGACAGTAGCAAGTCACGAGTGTTTTGTCGAGGGCCTTTTGATTGTATAATTGGAATAACTCGTCAAATTCAACAGACAACAGATCCATTCCAACGAGGTCGTGCTCCTCTTTAATTCTCAGCGTCAAAGTATCCTTCCCAGACTCGCTGCAGGTTTTCATGTACCATTCATGGAATCTTCGCATCATCGTTGTTAGAGGATGATGATCAGGTTTGACGAGAGGCTGCCCATACTGGTATCTGAATTTTTCCACCTCCATTATTTCAAACTCTACATCATCGCTCAGGTAATCAGCAGGATTGGTACCGGGCACCATCCCCGGCTGATTAGCGACGATATCGCTAGACACCTTGAGCGGGGGGCACGATTGGTTCGCCTGTTCGCCGAGCTGGGGAATTTTTTCCCACTTCTTCGTTCTGCGAACCTTGCATGCATGCAAGTACTTCCCGACCGCTCCGCTTCCTTATATGTCCTTTCAATAATGCGCTCATAGTTGGATTGCGGCGGAGACGGTGGTGGTCGCTTCAGGGCATCGATAATGCGCTTCCGTTTCACCGGATCTATCGTCTCCTTCGGAGGTGGAGGTTTCCGTGCAAAATGTTCATGCACTTCGGCAACACTGATTTTCGCGGTTTCCTCATCGGTCCTCTCATATGGTAACCTTTCCAGAGGCTTGAGAGATGGACCGTATCTGAATTGCTTCCCGCCTCTGCTTGTAACGCTAGCCGCCGGATTGGCGGCGGCTCTCTTCCGCCATTGCTGACGAGGCGGAGGAGGAGGCGGAGTGCTCCGACACGCCGGAGGAGGCGGAATGCCCTCACGCGCCAGAGGAGGCGGAGAAGGAGTGCCCTCACGCGCCGGAGGAGTAGGAGGAGGAGGAGTGCTCTGACTCACCGGAGGAGTAGGAGGAGGCGGAGGCATCCAGTTCGGAAGCTTGATGTACTCCTTCCGCCATAGACATGTAGTCCTCAGAGCATAAACCAGCTGAGTCTCCCCTTTACCTGTAGGGTGGTCAAGCTCGAGCTCGTCAAATCCCTCCATTACTTCATCCACCGTCACAACAGCATAGCCATGTGGAATCGGATAGCAGTGAAAAGTTCCGTCAGGTTGAGGAGGTGCAACAGAGCCGACAGCCGCCTTCAAGGTGAGGTTCCGACATTTTATCATAAGCTAGCAATGTTGAGCCTCCGTGATAGCACCCACGGGGTAGCTAGGAGCCGTGAAGTCAGGCTGCTGAACGAGCTCCGTGGAAGCCACGCTGCTTGTAACACCCCCTAGTAATAAGCTCTATGACACTCTGTTAAAACTGCCAAGTCATGATCATTTGCAGTGCCAAATCATTTGGGTTGATAATCCAATTCAAATTCAAAATCTGAAAATCAAATTAAATTCCAAAGTGCAAATTGAAGTTGATCAAACTCTGCTGGAGAAATGTTATTTAATTAGCAAATAATCCAGTGGTCATGGCAAAATCATAATCATTATTTTTGGAGTTAGCTAAGTGAGTGAAACAACCTGAAACAGCACTCAAAACAGACTATTTACATCTATTAAATTAATATCAAACTCAAATGGAATCCAAATTTGTCCAAACCACTTTTTGGTGAGAGATAATATTGCATTGCAATATTTGGGCCAACTCCCACATTTTTCAAAAGTGCACAAGTGCCCTAAACATTTTGAAACAGAAAAGGATAAAAGAAAATGAAGAAGCTAAAACAGAAAAACAAAAGCGGGACACTGTGCACTGGGCCTTAGTGCACAGTGCCCCGAGTCGCGGCCCAACTGGCCCAGCTTCTCCTCCCTCCTCCCCGTGTCGGCCGCGCCCTGGTCGCGCGCGCGCGCGCCAGCCGGGCGACGACACGGCGACGGCACCGACGCCACCGACAGCCGCGAGGAGATAAGGGAGAGGCCGTGCGTCTCCCCTGGCCCTCCTCGCCACTTTTCTCTCTCCCTCGCTCGCTCCGCCCGTCTTCCCCCTCAGATCCGGGAGCAGCCGGACGCGGCCGCCGCCGCTCGACGCCGTGCTCGCGGCTACCGGCCTCGCATCGCCTCGTCGAGATGTCCCTCGCCTCCGCCGTGGTCGACCGCGTTGCCTGAAGCTCTCTGGTGGAGCAGGGGAGCTCCACAGGCGTCGTTTTTCTCCGCCCCCTTTGCTTCGGTCGCCGGCGCCTCTCCGTCGATTCCCGGCGCAGCAGCTACTAAACCACTCGCCGGGCCTACGTGTGAGCCTGCACGGTGAGCTTCTCCCCTCCTCTCCCTCGCTGCGCCATAGGAACCGCCGTAGCTAGCCGCCACCGTGGTCGTGCTTTGGCCGCCGCCGACGAGCTCGTGCTCGTGGCCATGGCCGCTTCCGTGCTTGGCTTAGCACCGCGCTGTGCTCCTGGCAACCCCGGGAGTCGAACGCGCACTCGCACGTACCCCCTCGAGCTGCGCAGCCGCGATCCCGTCCAGACCCCGAACTCCGGCGCCGCCCGCGAGCTCACCGTCGACGGCTCCGGTAGATTCCGGCGACGAGACCACTCCCACGCGACGGGCGAGTCCCCTGGCTTTCGAACGCACCCAAGCCCGGCTCGAACCGAGCCCTATAGCTCGATTCCGGCCAACTCCGGCGACGCGCCGCCGTGCGATTTGGTCGCCGGCGACCAGCCGCCGGCCCCGCTGACGTGGCACAGGCGGGGCCCACCCCTGGGTCACTGACCCGTGGGCCCCAGGGGCCCGACCGGCCAGCTGACCGGTCAGCCCTGCTGACTGGACCGGCCCAGCCGCTGACAGGCAGGCCCCACCTTCCTGTTTAATTAGTTAAAATAAATTAGAAATAAAAATAATCTAATTACCCTAATGAGTCACTGACATGTGGGGTCCACCCCCTAATTAATCCTGGTAATTAAACTGAATCACTGATTAAAGAAATAGAGGCTGACATGTGGGTCCCACTGGACCCACATGTCAGGTTTGACTGGTCAACCGTCCTGTTGACTTGCTGACGTCAGCAGCGCGTCATGCTGACGTCATAATTCATTTTCTGTTAAATAAAATAATTCCAGAAATTCAAATAATCTTTAAAAATTAATAACTTTTAAACCGTAGCTCGGATCGAAAAAGTTAAAACATGAAAGTTGCTCAGAACGACGAGACGAGTCTGATCGTGCCGTCTGTTTCTCCATCGGAACCTCCTACGTAGAAGAACTCGTAACTCCGGACCCGAATCCGGCAGATGAATAGTGCACACACGTCGGATATTAAATCCTAGAATAATTCTAAAATTAACTAAAATGACTTAGATGCATATTCAGGCAACCCTGCACTGCATCATAGCATCACACGCACCGTGTTGCATTTGTTTGCATTATGTTTACCTGTTTCTTCCCCCTCTTCTCTCTCGGTAGCCCCCGACGTTGACGTAGCTCCCGAGGCAGACGCCGCACAGGAGTACGACTACGTCCCCGACGATACTACTGAAGACCTTGCCCTTGCCCCCGAGCAAACAGGCAAGCACCCCCATTTTGAGCATGCCTATATCGCCTACTCTCTTCTCTCTTATGCTTGCATTAGAACTGCTACTGCTGCTATTACTATCCTACTCTGTTGCATAGCCTGTTTACTTGTAACCTACTTTTGATACATGCCTGTTATCCTAAACTGTTTAGCATAGGATGGGTAGAGTCACGACAGAGACCCCCATTTGATCCCGACTGCCCTGTTGGATATCAGAAGACCCGATCACCGGGAATGAAGACCAGACCCTGACACGACACATCACTTCCCCCTTAGTTGCCGACGCTACTGGGTTATCGTCGAGTGCCGAGGGTGATACCTCGTCAGCACTTCTGATGTTAACCTTGTAGGTTAGTTACTCGGTCGTGGTAAGCGAGGGTGATTCCTTCTACACCACCCCCGATAACGACGTCGTCGCGCAACTCCTCAAGGTGGACCTCGAGGGTGATTCCTCCTTCGTTCACCTTGATGATAACATCGAGCGGGAATTCCATCGAGGGTGATTCCTCAGGGTTCCCTTCGGTGTCCAACACACAGTTACCTTGGATATTATGACTTGACTATGAACCACGATACTAAAGACGGGTCGGCCCTGAGGGGTACCCGCGCGAGCTTATTGCGAAGTGATGTGGAGTCGGGTTGACCTGGATGGTGCCCGCGAGATAACTACGAGGCGTGGCCGGGCATTCTTACCCTTGCCGCAAGTCCTCGAGACGGGGCGACGGGGTCACATCGATCGTGAGTCTCTGCTCGTTTCCGCGCGCTCCTAATCCACTACGGTTTGGATATTTGATCCGAGGGGCCTCTGGCCCGATAGCACTAACCATCACGTGGGCATAGTATGGGCGTTCTGCGTCGTACACATCAGCCGAAGCTTGTTTGACGTCAGTAAGGAGCGGCGCACGCCGAGTTGGACTGGTAACGCAACCGCGCTTGTATAAGGGGTTGCTAGGTCTGCTCTCGGTGGCCCCGTAACGTGCAGGAGTTCCCGGGGCGATGGCCCAAGACCCCTGGGGGCATAGGTTTAGTCCGGCGTGCTGACCTCTCTTATAAGCCTAGGTCGGGTTGCGGCGTGTTGCTTAGCCGAGGCCGGGCATGACCCAGAAAAGTGTGTCCGGCCAGAGTTAAGTGAGCGTGGTGGGTAAGTTGGTGCACCCCTGCAGGGAAGAAACTTCTATCGATAGCCTGTCCTACGGTAACGGACACTCGGAGTTGTATCCCGATCGGTACAACTAGAACATGTGATGAGAATTGGATAGTACGGCTCTGGGATTGCTTTCTCGCAGGGAGTCGAGAAAGGATCTCAGGTCGAGGATGATATTACTACTACTACTTTACATTATGTTCATCTGCTCTCTCCTGATGCTGCAAGACTGTCGAAGATTGTTGAAGATGCTAGTCTTCGATAGGACTAGGCTTTCCCCCTCTACTCTGGCATTTCTGCAGCCCAGTCCACATATACAGCCATTCCTTTGACAATGATGCATATGTAGTGTAGATCCTTGCTTGCTGAGTACTTCGGATGAGTACTCACGTTTGCTTTATTTTCTTTTTCCCCCATATTCCATTTGATGCCACCAGACGACGGAGCCCCTGAGCCAGAAGCCCCAACCGACGACCAGTACTACTACCCGCCTGGCGAGTACTATTACTACGAGGAGCCGTTCGACGACCAGGAGTAGGATCGGAGGGTCCAGGGCAGGAGGCCTACGCCTTTCGATCGTAGTATTTTATTTTACCCCGCCTCTGTGAAGGCCTAATTCTCTCTATGTAATATATCTGTACCCAGATATCTAATGCTTCCGCTGACGCTTGTATGCCATCGAGCTATGTATTCGAGCCCTCGAGGCCCTGGCTTGTAATATTAAGCTTGTATGACTTTATTTATGTTTTAGAGTTGTGTTGTGATATCTTCAAGTGAGTCCTTAGGCTTGATCGTGCGCATTTGCGTGTATGATTAGTGCACGATTAAGCCGGGGTCGTCACAGGTTGGTATTAGAGCCGACTGCCTCTAGGAATCCCCCTTCCCAATTCCTTGGCCGAAGTTGAGTCTAGTGGTCAAAAATTGTTTTACTAACTTGGCTGTGTGGCTTACGGGCCCACGTCGCCAACTGGGTGGTATTAGGATCTTTTATTCCTCGTCTTTACTCTGGGATTCTAATCTCTCATCTATTCGGGTTTACTAAAATTTACTAACACTGACATTTAGGTTCTCGTTAATTCTATCCTCCCGGAGAGCTGGATTCAGTGCGATTTCCCTGTCTTTGATCTGATTAGTCTGATAATCATTTTCCTTTCCATTGTTTTGTTTAACCTTTCTCTTCAAGTTGTATTATACTCCGAGTTGTCATTCGATGAGACCGGATTCTGCATCAGAGTGCACGCGGAGAGTAGGATCCAGCGAGTTGATGGATCTTCGGTGTTTTCTAAACTCGACTTGAGGTTGGGTTACCACCAGATCCGTGTTCGCGAAGAGGATATTCCGAAGACTGCATTCGTTACTCGTTATGGCTCTTACGAGTACATAGTCATGTCGTTTGGTTTAACAAACGCTCCAGCTACATTCTCCCGCCTAATGAATTACATATTCATGGATTACCTCGACAAATTCGTCGTGGTATATCTGGATGATATTCTGGTTTATTCGAAGAACAAAGAAGAACATGCTGAGCACCTTCGACTAGTTCTGGAGAGACTTCGAGAGCACCAATTATATGCCAAGTTCTCTAAATGCGAATTCTGGCTTCCTGAAGTGACCTATCTTGGACATGTGATTTCCAAGGACGGTATTGCCGTCAACCCGGAGCGTGTTCAGGCTATCCTTGACTGGACTCCTCCGAAGAATGCCAAGCAGGTCCGAAGCTTTCTCGGTCTAGCCAGCTATTGTCGCCGATTCGTCGAGAACTTCTCCAAGATCGCCAAGCCCCTGACTAATCTGCTCCACAAAGGCGTTAAGTTTGAGTGGACAGACAAGAGTCAGGAAAGTTTCCAAACCCTCAAGGACAAGCTCACTTCTGCTCCAGTGCTTGCTCCTCCTGATTCTCGCAAGGACTTTGTCATATATTGCGACGCCTCTCGTCAGGGATTAGGCTGCGTCCTAATGCAAGAGCGGAGAGTAATTGCATATGCTTCACGTCAATTGCGTCCACATGAAGAGAATTATCCAGTGCATGATCTTGAACTTGCAGCAGTGATGTATGCATTGAAGTTATGGCGACACTACCTTCTGGGTAATCGGTGTGAAATTTATACCGATCACCAAAGTCTGAAATACTTATTCACTCAACCGGATCTTAATCTCCGACAACAACGATGGTTAGAAGCTATTGCGGATTATGACTGCGGTATTTCTTATACCCCGGGCAAAGCTAATGTAATGGCCGATGCCCTGAGTCGCAAGTCATATTGCAACAACCTCATGGTTAGGCAAGCTCAACCTCGTCTTCACGCAGAACTGACTCAGCTGAATCTGTGAATTGTTCCCCAGGGTTCTCTTAATAACCTTGTGGTACAGCCAGACCTTCTGAAGGCTGTTAAAGAAGCGCAAACCAAAGATGCTGAAATTGACTTGATGAAGAAGGAGCTTCACCTTGCTAAGTATCGGGATTTCTCAGTTGCTGAAGATGGTACATTATATTTCAGAGACCGCATCGTAGTACCTCGCTTCGAGCTGATGACTGACAAAGTCATGAAGGAGGCCCATGATACACCGCTGTCTATCCATCCGGGTAGTACCAAAATGTATCGAGATCTTCGTCAAAGGTACTGGTGGTCTAGGATGAAGCAGGATATTGCTCGTTATGTTGCCGAGTGTGACGTTTGTCGTCGCGTGAAGGCAGAACATCAGAAACCTGCTGGAATTCTGCAACCGCTCCCTATTCCTCTATGGAAGTGGGATAAAGTGCAAATGGACTTCATTACTAGTCTTCCCAAGTCTCAGAAGGGTCACGATGCCATTCTTGTCGTCATCGACCAACTCTCCAAGGTTGCTCATTTCCTACCTGTTAAGGAGACTATCACCGCTAGCCAGCTAGCAGAACTGTACATTGCCAGAATTGTTTCTCTCCATGGTATTCCCAAGGAAATCAGTTCAGACCGTGGCAGTATTTTCACTGGCCATTTCTGGGAAAGTTTCCAGAAAGCAATGGGAACTCATATTACCTGGAGTTCAGCTTATCATCCCCAATCCCAAGGCCAAGTTGAGCGCGTTAATCAAGTGCTTGAAGACATGCTACGAGCCTGTGTTATATCCTTTGGTAAGAAATGGGAGGAATCTCTCCCGTATGCCGAGTTCTCTTATAACAACAGTTATCAAGCCAGCTTAAAAATGGCCCCATTTGAGGTTCTTTATGGACGTAAATGTCGAACCCCTCTGAATTGGTCAGAAACTGGGGAACGACCTCTTGTTGGACCGGACATCATTCAGCATGCCGAAGAACAAGTCCGAATTGTCCGGGAGAATCTCAAAGCAGCTCAAGACCGTCAGAAGAGTAATTATGATCGCAAGCAATGGGGTGTGATCTATCAACCTGGTGATCAAGCCTATCTTCGTGTCACTCCAATGAAGGGCACCCGTCGTTTCGGAATCAAGGGCAAGCTAGCTCTTCGCTACATTGGTCCTTTCCGTATCATGGCTAGACGTGGACATGTGGCATATAAACTGGAATTGCCGCCACAGTTCTCTCATATTCATGATGTCTTCCACGTATCGCAACTCCGTAAGTGCTTCAAGGAATCCCCGCACCGTGCAGTGGATCATGAGATGCTCGAGCTACAAGATGATCTTTCCTATAAGGAGCATCCGATCCGCATCCTCGACGAAGCTGAGCGTCGTACTCGTCAGAAGACGACCAAGTTCCTAAAAGTGCAATGGTCGAATCATACTGAAGATGAAGCCACTTGGGAACGCGAGGATCATCTTCGGGAAGAATATCCCGGACTCTTTCCTTCTACCTCCTAAATTCTCGGGACGAGAATTTCTTTTAGAGGAGGAGAACTTGTAACACCCCCTAGTAATAAGCTCTATGACACTCTGTTAAAACTGCCAAGTCATGATCATTTGCAGTGCCAAATCATTTGGGTTGATAATCCAATTCAAATTCAAAATCTGAAAATCAAATTAAATTCCAAAGTGCAAATTGAAGTTGATCAAACTCTGCTGGAGAAATGTTATTTAATTAGCAAATAATCCAGTGGTCATGGCAAAATCATAATCATTATTTTTGGAGTTAGCTAAGTGAGTGAAACAACCTGAAACAGCACTCAAAACAGACTATTTACATCTATTAAATTAATATCAAACTCAAATGGAATCCAAATTTGTCCAAACCACTTTTTGGTGAGAGATAATATTGCATTGCAATATTTGGGCCAACTCCCACATTTTTCAAAAGTGCACAAGTGCCCTAAACATTTTGAAACAGAAAAGGATAAAAGAAAATGAAGAAGCTAAAACAGAAAAACAAAAGCGGGACACTGTGCACTGGGCCTTAGTGCACAGTGCCCCGAGTCGCGGCCCAACTGGCCCAGCTTCTCCTCCCTCCTCCCCGTGTCGGCCGCGCCCTGGTCGCGCGCGCGCGCGCCAGCCGGGCGACGACACGGCGACGGCACCGACGCCACCGACAGCCGCGAGGAGATAAGGGAGAGGCCGTGCGTCTCCCCTGGCCCTCCTCGCCACTTTTCTCTCTCCCTCGCTCGCTCCGCCCGTCTTCCCCCTCAGATCCGGGAGCAGCCGGACGCGGCCGCCGCCGCTCGACGCCGTGCTCGCGGCTACCGGCCTCGCATCGCCTCGTCGAGATGTCCCTCGCCTCCGCCGTGGTCGACCGCGTCGCCTGAAGCTCTCTGGTGGAGCAGGGGAGCTCCACAGGCGTCGTTTTTCTCCGCCCCCTTTGCTTCGGTCGCCGGCGCCTCTCCGTCGATTCCCGGCGCAGCAGCTACTAAACCACTCGCCGGGCCTACGTGTGAGCCTGCACGGTGAGCTTCTCCCCTCCTCTCCCTCGCTGCGCCATAGGAACCGCCGTAGCTAGCCGCCACCGTGGTCGTGCTTTGGCCGCCGCCGACGAGCTCGTGCTCGTGGCCATGGCCGCTTCCGTGCTTGGCTTAGCACCGCGCTGTGCTCCTGGCAACCCCGGGAGTCGAACGCGCACTCGCACGTACCCCCTCGAGCCGCGCAGCCGCGATCCCGTCCAGACCCCGAACTCCGGCGCCGCCCGCGAGCTCACCGTCGACGGCTCCGGTAGATTCCGGCGACGAGACCACTCCCACGCGACGGGCGAGTCCCCTGGCTTTCGAACGCACCCAAGCCCGGCTCGAACCGAGCCCTATAGCTCGATTCCGGCCAACTCCGGCGACGCGCCGCCGTGCGATTTGGTCACCGGCGACCAGCCGCCGGCCCCGCTGACGTGGCACAGGCGGGGCCCACCCCTGGGTCACTGACCCGTGGGCCCCAGGGGCCCGACCGGCCAGCTGACCGGTCAGCCCTGCTGACTGGACCGGCCCAGCCGCTGACAGGCGGGCCCCACCTTCCTGTTTAATTAGTTAAAATAAATTAGAAATAAAAATAATCTAATTACCCTAATGAGTCACTGACATGTGGGGTCCACCCCCTAATTAATCCTGGTAATTAAACTGAATCACTGATTAAAGAAATAGAGGCTGACATGTGGGTCCCACTGGACCCACATGTCAGGTTTGACTGGTCAACCGTCCTGTTGACTTGCTGACGTCAGCAGCGCGTCATGCTGACGTCATAATTCATTTTCTGTTAAATAAAATAATTCCAGAAATTCAAATAATCTTTAAAAATTAATAACTTTTAAACCGTAGCTCGGATCGAAAAAGTTAAAACATGAAAGTTGCTCAGAACAACGAGACGAGTCTGATCGTGCCGTCTGTTTCTCCATCGGAACCTCCTACGTAGAAGAACTCGTAACTCCGGACCCGAATCCGGCAGATGAATAGTGCACACACGTCGGATATTAAATCCCAGAATAATTCTAAAAATAACTAAAATGACTTAGATGCATATTCAGGCAACCCTGCACTGCATCATAGCATAGCACGCACTGGTGGCATATGATTGCATATTGTTTACCTGTTTCCTCCCCCTCTTCTCTCTCGATAGACCCCGACGCAGACGTAACTCCAGACGCAGACGCAGCTCCGGAGTACGACTACGTTCCCGGCGACACCCCTGAAGACCTTGCCCTTGCCCCAGAGCAAACAGGCAAGCACCCCCATTTTGAGCTTTCCGATATCGCCTACTCTCTCCCCTCTTATGCTTGCACTAGATGTTACTGCTGCTATTACTATCCTACTCTGTTGCATAGCCTGTTTACTTGTAACCTACTTTTGATACATGCCTGTTATCCTAAACTGTTTAGCATAGGATGGGTAGAGTCACGACAGAGACCCCCACTTGATCCCGACTGCCCTGCTGGACATCAGAAGACCCGATCATCGGGATTGAAGACTAGACCATGGCACCGCACATCACTTCCCCTTAGTTGCCGACACTGCTGGGTTATCATCGAGTGCCGAGGGTGATACCTCGTCAGCACTTCTGATGTTAACCTTGTAGGTTAGTTACTCGGTCGTGGTAAGCGAGGGTGATTCCTCCTACACCACCCCCGATAACGACATCGTCGCGCAACCTCTCAAGTGTGGACCTCGAGGGTGATTCCTCCTTCGTTCACCTTGATGATAACATCGAGCGGGAATTCCATCAAGGGTGATTCCTCAGGGTTCCCTTCGGTGTCAGACCCACAGTTACCTTGGATATTATGACTTGCACTAAACTATGATACTAAAGACGGGTCGGCCCTGAGGGGTACCCGCGCGAGCTTAACGCGAAGTGATGTGGAGTCGGGTTGACCTGGATGGTGCCCGCGAGATAACTACGAGGCGTGGCCGGGCATTCTTAGCCCTTGCCACAAGTCCTCGAGACGGGGCGACGGGGTCACATCGATCGTGAGTCTCTGCTCGTTTCCGCGCGCTCCTAATCCACTACGGTTTGGATATTTGATCCGAGGGGCCTCTGGCCCGATAGCACTAACCATCACGTGGGCATAGTATGGGCGTTCTGCGTCGTACACATCAGCCGAAGCTTGTTTGACGTCAGTAAGGAGCGGCGCACGCCGAGTTGGACTGGTAATGCAACCGCGCTTGTATAAGGGGTTGCTAGGTCTGCTCTCGGTGTCCCCGTAACGTGCAGGAGTTCCCGGGGCGATGGCCCAAGACCCCTGGGGGCATAGGTTTAGTCCGGCGTGCTGACCTCTCTTATAAGCCTAGGTCGGGTTGCGGCGTGTTGCTTAGCCGAGGCCGGGCATGACCCAGAAAAGTGTGTCCGGCCAGAGTTAAGTGAGCGTGGTGGGTAAGTTGGTGCACCCCTGCAGGGAAGAAACTTCTATCGATAGCCTGTCCTACGGTAACGGACACTCGGAGTTGTATCCCGATCGGTACAACTAGAACATGTGATGAGAACTGGATAGTACGGCTCTGGGATTGCTTTCTCGCAGGGAGTCGAGAAAGGATCTCAGGTCGAGGTTGATGATATTACTACTACTACTTTACATTATGTTCATCTGCTCTCTCCTGATGCTGCAAGACTGTCGAAGATTGTTGAAGATGCTAGTCTTCGATAGGACTAGGCTTTCCCCCTCTACTCTGGCATTTCTGCAGCCCAGTCCACATATACAGCCATTCCTTTGACAATGATGCATATGTAGTGTAGATCCTTGCTTGCTGAGTACTTTGGATGAGTACTCACGTTTGCTTTATTTTCTTTTTTTCCCCCCATTTTCCATTTGATGCCACCAGACGACGGAGCCCCTGAGCCAGAAGCCCCAGCCGACGACCAGTACTACTATCCGCCTGGCGAGTACTACTACTACGAGGAGCCGTTCGACGACCAGGAGTAGGATCGGAGGGTCCAGGGCAGGAGGCCTACGCCTTTCGATCGTAGTTTTTATTTTTACCCCGCCTCTGTGAAGGCTTATCTCTCTCTCTGTAATATATTTGTACTCAGATATCTAATGCTTCCGCTGACGCTTGTATGCCATCGAGCTTGTATTCGAGCCCTCGAGGCCCTGGCTTGTAATATTAAGCTTGTATGACTTTATTTCATGTTTTAGAGTTGTGTTGTGATATCTTCAAGTGAGTCCTTAGGCTTGATCGTGCGCATTTGCGTGTATGATTAGTGCACGATTAAGCCGGGGTCGTCACACTGCTTCTCCGCTGAGATGGTGGGGTAGCTTCTGGGGTAGATTCGTGCCACTGAGATGGTTGGTCGGAAGCTCGCTGGCTCTCAACTTGTTCCTCTAGCTTTAGTACTCTTGCATTGAGCTTCTGCATTTCGCTCAGCTCATGTTTCCTCTTCCTTTGTCGGGTTTTGTAACCGCCTGCGCCGGGAAACCCAACCTTCCACGCAACGGACCCTGGCGTGCCTCGTGTTCATCCAGGGTGCTCAGGATTCCCGAGGGCCTCAGTCAGCTCGTCCTTCTCTCTGTCGGGAATGAACGTCCCTGCCTACGCTGCGGCGATATACTTCTGAAGCTTCTTGACGGGTATTGCAAGTTGCTCGTCCGTCCAACGGCACTTCCCTATTTCAGGGTCCAAAGTTCCCCCAACCCCAAAGAACCAAGTCCTTGAACGGCCTGGCCAGTTCAATGTCTCTGGTTCGACCCCTTTAGCAATCAGGTCATTCTCAGCTTTGTCCAACAACGGCCGGGCTTTGAGGTAGCCGCCTGACCCCGTGCGATGGTGATACAGCTTCTTTGCAGCATTTATCTTGTTTATCTCTGACATTTTCTTACTCTTGTCCGATGTCTTGTAGGCCACAAATGCGGGCGAGTGATCTCTTATCTTCTCAAATCGGCCGGTGAATTCTGGAGTCTTCCCTTTGTCGACAAACGTTGATTTCAACTCATTCTTCCACCTCCTGAATAGATCTGCCATCTTCTTAAGAGCACACGCCTTAACCAGTGGTTCTATAACTGGCTTATTCGGATCCTCCTCTGGCGGTAGGGTGAAATTTTCCTTCAGCGGGGTCCAAAGATCATCTTTCTGTCTATCGGTGACATAAGAAACTTGAGGGTCTTCGTTCTTAGGCTTATTCCATAGCTGGATGCTGATCGGGATGCTGTCCCTAACAATAGCTCCGCACTGAGCAGAAAATGCTTCCTTGGTCCGCCTGGGTTCAATCGGTTGGCCATCGTCCGCGATTGCTGTGATCGTGAACCTTTCATCCTGGCGCAACCTTTTCTTCGGGCTTCGTCTCGTTACCAAAGTTTGGCTCGATCCGGAGGGCTATAAAAGAAGAAAGAAGAGTTAATATATGTACATACCAAAACAATTAATGCATCAATTAGCTAGTCAGCACAGGCTTAATTAATATATATACCTCGCCGGACTTTGCAACAACTCCCTCCTCCGTTCGGTCACCGGAACCGTCATCACGGTCTCCTTCTTCCACCGGCATTCGGTCACCGGAGACATCATGATCATGTCTTTCCTCCTCCATTGTTCGATCACCGGAGCCTTCATCCTCTCCTTTCAGACCATCGGTGTCGTTGAGAAATGACAAGACATCACGTCCGTCGCGGATTATGTCCCCCAACAACTCTTCTTGTTCTAAGTCTCTTTGATCCACAGTTTCTGCAAATATTACAACATTGCAATTAATATACAAACATGAGAGATGGATATATTAGTGGCAAACATAGACCTAGCTAGCTAATCACAACAAGGAATATTAATTAGTGGCCTCGACGCTTCTACGGTTTGGGGTGGCCTCGACAACGCTTCTAGGGTTTGGGGTGGCCTCGACAACGCTCTTTTAACTTGGTAAATTTGGGTGGCCTTGACGCTTCTAGGGTTTGGGGTGGCCTCGGCAACGCTTCTAGAGTTTGGGGTGGCCTCGAAGCGATATGTCAAAATTCAAACTTTGACATATGATCAAACTTTGATATATGTCCACCACGATATAAAATGATATATAGACTTGTTCAGGCGAGAGGGGGTTGATCGACGTCCTCCCTCATGTCGAAGTTACCGGAGTTATCTTCTAGTGGTTTGGGTGGCCTCGAGAGTTTGTCGGGTAGGGGCGGGAGGGGGTAGGAGATTGACAACGCTTTTTTTCTAGGGTTTGGGTGGCCTCGAGAGTTGGTCGCCCGGTATATCGAGAGAGGGGTGAACATTTTACCTTAGTAACTTAGAAAAAAATGTTATCGGGGAGGGGGTATATCGACCCCCCCCCTCATGTCGAAGTTATCGGGGAGGGGCTATATCGACAACGACATACATATAGCCACATACATATAAAAAAAATTCTATGAACATCCATACATACATATATCCACATACATATATATGGCTATGAAAAAAATTCATCATATAAAAAAAATGTTATCGGGGAGGGGGTATATCGACCCCTCCTCATGTCGAAGTTATCGGGGAGGGGCTATATCGACAACGACATATACATATAGCTACATACATATAAAAAAAATTCTATGAACATCCATATATACATACATATAGCCACATACATATATATGGCTATGAAAAATGCTATGAAAAAAAATTCATCATATAAAAAAAATGCTATGAACAAAACAATTAATACATATATGAACAAAACAATTTTATGAACATCCATACATACAAAGCCACATACATATATATATACATTATATATGAACAAAACAATTTTCATCATATAAAAAATATCAACGTATATACATTATATGTGAACTCCACCATTTCTCTAAAAAAAATCTCTATGCAAATTTCTCTAAAAAAATGACTTTGATCATGAATATCTCTAACTGTGCAAATATCTCTAACTATGTAAATATTTTTCTTATATTTAATAAATTCCAAAGTTAGAATTTCAATTATTCATATTTCCTTTGATTTGCAAAAGAGCTATATTCTCCCCAATTCTTTTGCACCCACAAAAATTACTCCATCTATTTGACAGTACCCACATCCCATTCCGCCAAAAACATTTGGTTCTATAGTTTAAAATTTTCAAATTTCATTCAGTTCAAATTTGGACCAGATTCAAACTCCATGGTCAAAACGCAATTTAAATTGGACAAAAAATTCTCAAACTTTGCCAGACTTTCTTTTGTGCATCAACACCTCACCACAAAAATTCTCAAAAATTCTTAAAATTCCTAGAGCCCTTTGGCATTTCATCATACACTTGATGTGCACTGTTTAGCACTGTCAAAAAATTCAGTAAATTCAGAAAAATTTGGACAGAGGGGGGAATCGATGCCATGCACTCCTCATCTTCCTCTATCCCACATGGCGTCGCCACACTGGACCCCCTTGGTCAGTGGCTCGCCGCCGATGGCATCGGGGTCGGCGGCAGGGCACGGCGACGGCGGCCATTACAGGGAGGAATAGGAGGAGGAGGGGATCGGGGCGGCGCTCACAGCGAGGACGCGTCGGTGACGAGGAGCGGGCTCGGGAGTGGCGATGACAAGGACGGGCTCGGGGCAGGGCGCGGCGATGGGGCAGGGCGCAGCGACGGTGTCGGTGCAGGGCACGGCGACGGCGACGAGGAGGCAGGGCCGGCGACGGCGACGAGGAGCGGGCGGCGACGGGGCAGGGCGCGGCGACGACGATAGCTACGAGAAGCAGGGCGTCGGCGTCGGGGAGAATGTGAGAACTTGCTGAAAAATTCCTAAGTGCCACTTATATAGGAAAGCCTTTGGTCCCGGTTTGTGGCATCAACCGGGACCAATGCCCCCCTTTAGTCCCGGTTCGTGCCACCAACCGGGACCAAAGGTCAGTTTTCAGCAGCCCAAAGGGCGGGAAACAGAGACCTTTGGTCCCGGTTGGTGCCACGAACCGGGACCAAAGGGCGGCATTGGTCCCGGTTCGTGCCACCAACCGGGACCAATAGCCTTGCACAGTGGCATGGTGGTGGGAGTTTAGTCCCACCTCGCTAGTTGGGAGCGCCCCGCACCTGTTTATAAGCTCTGCTGCCTCTTCCCTCTTGAACTCCTCTGAACTGCAGGCCTACGGGCCTAATGTAACACTGCTATGCCTGTGGGCCTACTGGGCCCGCCGCGGGCCTGCATCCTAGCCCAACATGCTAGTTGGGTTTCTAGTCGTATGCGGGCCGTGGTGGCCCTCTAGGCGGCATTTTTTTAATTTTTTTCTGTACTTTTTTTTGTTTTATGCATTACTTATTTTTTTAGAGTTTTTGAGTGATTTATTTTGCTTTAGGAAATTTTTAGGTTATTTTAAATGTCTGTTTTAATCAAAAACAGATTTTGTTATTTTAGTTTGCTATTAAAGTTTCTAGCAAAAAAATTCTTTTTGCTATTAATGTTTTGAACAAAAAATAATTGATAATTTAAGTTGCATAAATTTTATAAAAATTTAGTTTCAAAAATACTAGAGGTTTATAAAATATTTTTAGTTGATTCCTTTTGCTATTAGAGTTTTATAAAAGCTTTTTAGTTGATTCTTTTTTCTATTGAAGAGTATTATAGTTTTGTTTTAGTTGATCATAACAGAATATTTTTATTATTTGTTTTTAGTTCATTCTTTTTGCTATTAGAGTTTCATAAAAGTTTTCTAGTTCATTCTTTTTGCTATTAGTTCATTCTTTGAGCTAAATGACCCTGAAATTGAAAAGCACTTCAAATAAACTGTGAAAAGGTTGAAAGTTGGCATGGTATCATCATTTCACCCACATAGCATGTGCTAAAAAGTTGAGAGGTTTACGGCAAAAGCTGGATGCACTTCGTGTACAAAATGGACAATCTCTTTCGAAGTATCAGGGTTTCGGACGAAAACTCATCTGTTACAAAGGGATTTCATTTTTTTGAACTTATTTGAACTTCAGACTTTTTGTGTGTTCAAAATGCACCATTCAAAGGCACATCATCAATTTTCAACCCTTTCTGACTTCACTTGGTATTTTTCTTGCATTTACTGATTTTTTTGAGCTAAATGACCCTAAAATTGAAAAGCACTTCAAATGAACTCTGAAAAGGTTGTGTAACACCCCATGTACTTAGCCACAGTGATCACCCTTAATTAAGGCCATGTCAGCAAGTTCAATAGTGCATAATCATCATTTGCATCATATTGCATTTCAACTTCTAATTCAAACTTGAATTAAATTCAAAGTGGAAATTAAAAGTTGTTCAAATCAGAATCTAAAATGTTCATTAAATAACAAATATTCCAGAGACAATGCAAAAATTGTAACCAACATTTAATAGATTAATTAAGTGACTCTAACAGTACCAAAACAGCAAGGGTTAATACATTTTATTTAATACAAAATTTGTGTGAACTCCATTTTCCTCCAAACAAATTTTTAGCAGTACAAACTAATGCACTATATGTATTGGAACAAGTAACCTATATTACAAAACAGTGTTTGAGGCCACACATTATTGCAAAAATAGAAACAAAAGAAAAACAGAGAAAAGAAAAGAAGAAAAAGAAAAGGCCCACTGTACCTGGGCTTAAGTGCTACAGCCAGCGGCCTAGCCCACCCCGCGCCTCCTCCCACCTCCCGCACTACTCACCGCGGCCGCTGTCGAGCACCTAGCGCGCGCAGCCAGGCCCCCCCCCCCCCCCCCTCCGTGTGGTTGACAGCGCGCCGCGCTCGTCGGGGAGGATAAGAGCAACTCCCTGCACCCCCTGGCGAACCCTAGCGCCCACCAGTTCCCCTCTCGTTCCCTCCCTCACTCTCGTTCGAGATGCCCGAGCGCCACCCTCGCCGCCGTTCGCCGTAGCCGCGGCCACCGTCACCCGTTCGCCGCTCCGACAAGTCCTGGAGCACCGCCGTGGGCTTCTGCTTCGACTACGCAGCCGGATCGAGCCCGGGAGCCCCTCGCGTCGCCGCATTCTTCCTCGCCTCCGCCTCGGCCACCGCATCGACCTCGCCGTCGATCTACGCCACCAGACCACCCCGAGCCCACTGCCCAGTCCCCACGCTCCCCCGGTGAGCTCCTGCGCGTGACGCGCCCTCCCCTGCCTCCTCGAGCCATCCCTAGCTGCTGCTCCGCCGAGACCGAGCCCCTGCCTCCGCCACTGCTCATCGTCGGCGTCGATCCGGCAACCAAATGGCCTCGCAACCGAGCCCGTTGCAATCGCCGCATCGAGTAGATGATGTAGCCATCTCGTGCTGCTCGTTTTGCGCCTCCCAGCTCCGATCCCGACGAGTACCGAACTCCGGCGACCGCCTCGTCGCTCGCCGTCGACGATACCGACCACCATAGCCCCCGCCGTCACCGCAGATCGCTCCGCTGCCGTCTGCTCGTTCGAACGAGCTCGGCTGCGCTCGAAATGGCGCAGTGTGGACAAATCCCGACCCCTCCCCAATCGCGCCACCGTCAATTTTGGTCGCCGGCGACGAGTCGCCGGCCGACGCCGACGTGGCCGATGGGTCCCCGCCTCTGTGCCACTGACTGTGGGCCCCCACGGGCCCCTGTTGACTCGCTGACTTGGGTCAACGTTGACTGGGCGCCCTGTGTCTATGACATGCGGTCCCCACTCCATTAAACTATTTAAAATAAATAGACAATTAGCTAATTAATTAATTAGTTAATTAGTTACTTAACCACTCACTGGCAGTAGGCCCCACCCGCTAAATAATCCTATTTAGTTTAAATTAACTCTATTAAAACTAACCAGAGGCTGACATGTGGGTCCCATTGGACCCACCTGTCAGGTTTGACTCCGGTCAGCCCCTGTTGACCTGCTGACGTCACTCTGATGTCATGCTTGCGTCATCATTTACTATTCTGGATAATTCGAATTTAAATGAATAATTAAATTCAGAAAATGATTAAATCTTTAGAAAATCATATAAAATAATCCGTAACTCCGATGAAAATAAATTATATATGAAAGTTTCTCAAAATTTCGATACGAATCCGAATACGTGGTCCATTCATCTGTCAGATGCCCCTAGCTACCTGAACGTGGAAATTTTAGACCGATTTCGATAAATGAATAGTACTCAACTTTAATTAAATAAATTCAAATAAATTCCTAAATTAACTAACTCATTTAGTTAGGCAGTAGAACACCTCGGCTTATCATTTAGGCATGTCATACATATTATTTGCATTTTTGCCGTGAATTTATTGTTTCTCTCCCCCTCCTTCTCTCTCGATAGATGCCGAGACCGACGCCGTTGCAGCTGGGTACGACTACGCTCCAGACGAGCAGCCTGTTGGCGACCCCTCCTTCTTGCCAGAGCAACCAGGCAAGCCCCCCCTTGAGCATCCAGATATCGCCCATTCCATTCCTCCTACTTGCATTAGATTTTGCTACTGTTAATGTTTGCTCCTATTCTGATGCATAGCCTGCTTTTGTAACCTGTTTATTGTTACCTTACGTGCCTATGTTAAACTGCTTAGTATGGGTTGGTAGTGAACCATCAGTGACCCCCACCACCTTACCCTTGTTGCCCCTGCTTGATCATCGACGACTCGATCAACGTGATCGTCGACCAGAGACCGACACATCACTTCACCCCCTTAGTTGTGCGACTCTGCATAGTTACTATCGAGTGCCGAGGGTGATACCTCGTAACGCACTCCTGATGAATACTCTGAAGTGTAGATGTTCGGTCGTGGTCATCGAGGGTGATTCCTCCTTCTCTACTTCTGATACGACTCTGTCGTGAAACCCCTCAGTGTGAACCTCGAGGGTGATGCCTCATACGTTCACCCTGATGATTTCATTGAGTGGAATTCACCGAGGGTGATTCCTCGGGGTTTCCCCCTTGATGCTATGACCACACGGTTACCTTGACCTTTGTTACAGGCGGGTCGACCCTGATGGGTACCCGCAGGGGATCTATGATGTCGGGTGTGCCGGAAGGGCACTCGAGTGTGATATTGTGGCGGAGCTTTAGAAACTCTGATCGTCTCCGCGTGTTACTAAATCAGCCTATCGGATTTGGGTATTTGATCTGAGTGGGTCGACGTGCCCTATACGCACTACCACCACGCGGGATTATGGTTTATGGGGCCCTCTACGTCGTACGTTCCTCTCGAAAGCTCTTCAGACGTCACGGTTCACCTTGCGGGCTGATTGTTGGGAATGGGCTGGATACTTCACTGACGAGTTCAGTGTCGCGCCTGCACCCCGGCTTGTCTCGCAACGCACAGGGTGCCCAGGGCGATGGCCCAAGACCTCTGGGTGCATAGGTTAGTCCGGCGTGCTGACCTCTCTGCTGAGCCTAGGTAGGGCACTGCTTCGTGTTGATCTCCCGAGGCTGGGCATTACCCAGCAAGTGTGTCCGGCCAGAGGTGATCGAGCGTGTTGGGTAACAGTAGTGCACCCCTGCAGGGAAGAATAATCTATCGATAGCTGGTCCTATGGTAAAGGACGCTCAGTTTGTTTATCCCGATCTATTACTTGAACTGGATACTTGTTACTTAATTGAAGCTTCGGGATCGCTTTCTCGCAGGGAGTCGAGGAAGGATCTTTAGGCTTTACTTCAACATGTTTGCTTAATAAAATGCTATTCTAATCTCTTCTATTGCCGCAAGACGGTGGCTTCGTGAAGATGTTTGAAGATGCTAGTCTTCGATAGGACTAGGCCTTCTCTCTATTCTGGAAATTCTGCAGCCCAATCCACATATACAGCCTTTCCCCTTTGATAATGTTGCATATGTAGTGTAGATCCTTGCTTGCTGAGTACTTCGGATGAGTACTCACGGTTGCTTTGTTACCTCTTTTTCCCCCATACCCCCTTTGATGATACATCAGGCGATGGAGCCCCGGAGCCAGATGCCACTGCAGGAGCTTACTACCAGATGGGTCCAGACGCTACTTACTACTGGATCGAGCCAGCCGACCAGGAGTAGGATCGGAGGCTCCCAGGTAGGAGGCCTTCGCCTTTCGATCTAGAGTCGTTGTTTGTGCCAGCCTTCTTAAGGCAATACTTGTCTAACTATGTCTGTACCCAGATATTATTTGTATGACTGACTCATGTATTTGGATCCTCGTGATCCCTGGTCTGTAATATTTGTGGATCTCCGTTTATTTGTGTTAGAGTTGTGTTGTGATATCTTCCCGTGAGTCCCTGTGCTTGATCGTGCATGTTTGCGTGTATGATTAGTGCACGATTGAGTCGGGGGCATCACAAGTTGGTATCAGAGCCGACTGCCTGTAGGAAGCCCCCTTCCAATTCCTTTGTCGAAGTTGAGTCTAGAAACCGAAAAACTAATTTACTAACTTGGCTGTGTGGCTTACGGGCCCACGTCACCAACTGGGTGGTATTTGGATCTTTTATTCCTCGTCTATACTCTGGGTCTCTGATCTCTCGTCTTTTCGGGTTAAATAAATTTTACTAACGCCGACACTTAGGATCTCGTAAATCTCGTCTACCCGGAGAGCTGGATATCTGTGCTTAATTCCTTACCATTGATCTCATTAGTCTGATAATCATTTTCCTTTCCATTGTTTTGTTTAACCTTTCTCTCCGAGTTGTATTATACTTCTCATTGTCATGCTGACGTGATAGCACCTGACATTACCGTCGAAATTAAAGGGATGGAATTCCTTGCCTCACCCATCATCTTGAAATCTTCCACCATAGACCTCATCCTTGGAATGGATTGGTTGAAAGCTCATATAGCTTCGATCAATTGTGCCACTAAAGTCATCCAACTTCTTCACCCCTCCGATGAGATAGTGAACTACACCACCCGAATTACTCGGAATGCTGAAGCTCAGATATATGCTCTGAATGCTTTGAACGCCTCACCCCTGGAAGAAATCGAGAACGTTCCTGTCGTTCGAGATTTTCCGGACGTCTTTCCGGAAGAACTTCCAGGAATACCCCCGGTTAGGGCTGTCGAGTTCGTCATCGACTTGAAGCCTGGCACTACCCCTATTGTGAAGCGTCCTTATAAGATGCCTCCGCACCACCTCCTCGGTCTTAAGGAAGAAATCGACAAGTCACTTAAGAAAGGTTTCATCCGCCCCAGTTCCTCTGCTTGGGGAGCACCTTCACTCTTCGTTAGGAAGAAGGATGGAACTAACTGATTGGTTCAAGATTATCGGCCGATTAACCAAGCCACAATCCAGAATAAATACCCACTGCCCCGGATCAATGATCTTTATGATCAGCTTGCTGGATCCTCTGTCTTCTCGAAACTCGACTTGAGGTTGGGTTATCATCAGATCCGTGTTCGCGAAGAGGATATCCCGAAGACTGCCTTTGTTACTCGATATGGCTCTTATGAGTACACTGTCATGTCATTTGGTTTAACAAATGCTCCAGCAACCTTCTCCCGGTTGATGAACTATATCTTCATGGATTACCTCGACAAATTCGTCATGGTTTATTTGGATGATATCCTTATATATTCCAAGAATGAAGAAGAACATGCTGAACATCTTCGGTTTGTATAGGAGAAGCTACGAGAACATCAGTTGTATGCTAAATTCTCGAAGTGTGAGTTCTGGTTATCTGAAGTGACCTATCTTGGTCATGTGATTTCCAAGAATGGCATTGCTGTTAACCCCGAGCGAGTACAGGCTATTCTTGATTGGACTCCCCCTAAGAATGTCAAGCAAGTCAGGAGTTTTCTCGGACTCGCTAGTTATTGCCGTCGATTCGTTGAGAACTTTTCCAAGATTGCAAAGCCATTGACGAACCTGCTACACAAAGGTGTTAAATTTGAGTGGACAGAAAAATGTCAAGAAAGCTTTCAGACACTAAAAGATAAGTTAACATCTGCCCCAGTGCTAGCACCCCCGGATTCCCAAAAGGATTTCGTGATATACTGTGATGCATCTCGTCAAGGATTAGGCTGTGTCCTAATACAAGAGTGCAAAGTGATTGCTTATGCCTCTCGACAATTGCGTCCTCACGAAGAAAATTATCCCGTGCATGATCTCGAACTTTCTACGGTTATTTATGCTCTGAAGCTATGGCGACATTACCTTCTCGGTAACCATTGCGAGATATACACGGATCATCAAAGTTTGAAGTATCTATATACTCAACCAGATCTGAACCTTCTTCAACAGAGATGGCTTGAGACAATTGCCGATTATGATATGAATATCTCATATACCCCTGGCAAGTCTAATGTAATGGCCGATGCTTTGAGTCGCAAGGCTTATTGCAACAATCTTATGGTTCAGGAAGCACAACCTCTCCTTTATGAAGAACTTCGCAAATTGAACCTCCATATTGTTCCACAGGGTTATCTCAATACCCTGGTTGTTGAACCAGATTTAGAACACAACATTAAGACTATGCAACGGTATCACTTTGAAGTTGAGAGGATTAAGCGATACCTCGAAAAAGGAAAGCCGTCGGAATTCCATCTTGATAAGGATGGGATCCTATTTTTCCAACACCGTCTCTTCGTACCCAAGTTCAAGGATGAGAGGGAACACGTTATGAAAGAAGCTCATGACACTCCTCTGTCAATTCATCCTGGTAGCACAAAGATGTACCGTGACATTTGTCAGAGATACTGGTGGCCTAATATGAAGCGAGACATTGCTCGTTATGTTTCTGAGTGTGATGTTTGCCGCCGCATTAAAGCAGAACATCAAAGGCCTGCTGGAACTCTGCAACCACTTGATATTCCTGAATGGAAATGGGACAAAGTCCAAATGGATTTCATTACTGGTTTTCCCAGATCTCAGAAGGGTCATGATGCTATTTCTGTCGTCATTGACCAATTCTCAAAGGTGGCTCACTTTCTGCCAGTTAAGGAGACAATCACTGCTAGTCAGTTAGCAGACTTGTATGTTTCCCGAATTGTGTCACTCCATGGTGTTCCCTTGGAGATCAGTTCTGATCGTGGTAGTCTCTTTACCTCAAGATTCTGGGCAAGTTTCCAAGAAGCTATGGGAACTCACCTGTCGTTCAGTACCGCATTTCACCCTCAGTCACAGGGTCAAGTCAAACGAGTTAATCAAGTGCTCGAAGATATGCTTCGAGCTTGCGTCATCTCCTTCGGTAAGAAATGGGAGGAATCTCTCCCGTATGCTGAATTCTCTTACAACAATAGCTATCAAGCTAGTCAGAAGATGGCACCTGAGACGACCCCGGCTTAATCGTGCACTAATCATACACGCAAATGCGCACGATCAAGCCTAAGGACTCACTTGAAGATATCACAACACAACTCTAAAACATAAAATAAAGTCATACAAGCTTAATATTACAAGCCAGGGCCTCGAGGGCTCGAATACAAGCTCGATGGCATACAAGCGTCAGCGGAAGCATTAGATATCTGAGTACAGATATATTACAGAGAGAGAGATAAGCCTTCACAGAGGCGGGGTAAAAATAAAAACTACGATCGAAAGGCGTAGGCCTCCTGCCCTGGACCCTCCGATCCTACTCCTGGTCGTCGAACGGCTCCTCGTAGTAGTAGTACTCGCCAGGCGGGTAGTAGTACTGGTCGTCGGCTGGGGCTTCTGGCTCAGGGGCTCCGTCGTCTGGTGGCATCAAATGGAATATGGGGGAAAAAGAAAATAAAGCAAACGTGAGTACTCATCCGAAGTACTCAGCAAGCAAGGATCTACACTACGTATGCAACATTTTCAAAAGGGGGCTGTATATGTGGACTGGGCTGCAGAAATGCCAGAATAGAGGGAGAAGCCTAGTCCTATCGAAGACTAGCATCTTCAACAATCTTCGACAGTCTTGCAGCATCAGGAGAGAGCAGATGAACATAATGTAAAGTAGTAGTAGTAATATCATCAACCTCGACCTGAGATCCTTTCTCGACTCCCTGCGAGAAAGCAATCCCAGAGCCGTACTATCCAATTCTCATCACATGTTCTAGTTGTACCGATCGGGATACAACTTCGAGTGTCCGTTACCGTAGGACAGGCTATCGATAGAAGTTTCTTCCCTGCAGGGGTGCACCAACTTACCCACCACGCTCACTTAACTCTGGCCGGACACACTTTTCTGGGTCATGCCCGGCCTCGGCTAAGCAACACGCCGCAACCCGACCTAGGCTTATAAGAGAGGTCAGCACGCCGGACTAAACCTATGCCCCCAGTGGTCTTGGGCCATCGCCCCGGGAACTCCTGCACGTTACGGGGCCACCGAGAGCAGACCTAGCAACCCCTTATACAAGCGCGGTTGCGTTACCAGTCCAACTCGGCGTGCGCCGCTCCTTACTGACGTCAAACAAGCTTCGGCTGATGTGTACGACGCAGAACGCCCATACTATGCCCACGTGATGGTTAGTGCTATCGGGCCAGAGGCCCCTCGGATCAAATATCCAAACCGTAGTGGATTAGGAGCGCGCGGAAACGAGCAGAGACTCACGATCGATGTGACCCCGTCGCCCCGTCTCGAGGACTTGCGGCAAGGGCTAAGAATGCCCGGCCACGCCTCGTAGTTATCTCGCGGGCACCATCCAGGTCAACCCGACTCCACATCACTTCGCGTTAAGCTCGCGCGGGTACCCCTCAGGGCCGACCCGTCTTTAGTATCATAGTTTAGTGCAATTCAACTCATCAACAGTACCTGTGTGTCTGACACCGAAGGGAACCCTGAGGAATCACCCTCGATGGAATTCCCGCACGATGTTATCATCAAGGTGAACGAAGGAGGAATCTCCCTCGAGGTCCACACTTGAGGAGTTGCGCGACGACGTCGTTATCGGGGGTGGTGTAGGAGGAATCACCCTCGCTTACCACGACCGAGTAACTAACCTACAAGGTTAACATCAGAAGTGCTGACGAGGTATCACCCTCGGCACTCGACGGTAACCCAGCAGTGTCGGCAACTAAGGGGGAAGTGATGTGCGGTGCCAGGGTCTAGTCTTCAATCCCGATGATCGGGTCTTCTGATATCCAGCAGGGCAGTCGGGATCAAGTGGGGGTCTCTGTCGTGTCTCTACCCAGCCTATAATATTCAGTCTAGGATAACCAGTAAGGTAACAAAGCAGGGTACAATAATCAGGCTATGCAGCAGATATAGGAAAACAGTAGCAGTAGCAGTTCTAATGCAAGCATAAGAGAGAAAAGAGTAGGCGATATAGGCATGCTCAAAATGGGGGTGCTTGCCTGTTTGCTCGGGGGCAAGGGCAAGGTCTTCAGTAGTATCGTCGGGAACGTAGTCGTACTCCTGTGCGGCGTCTGCCTCGGGAGCTACGTCAACGTCGGGGGCTACCGAGAGAGAAGAGGGGGAAGAAACAGGTAAACATAATGCAAACAAATGCAACACGGTGCGTGTGATGCTATGATGCAGTGTAGGGTTGCCTGAATATGCATCTAAGTCATTTTAGTTATTTTTAGAATTATTCTGGAATTTAATATCCGGCGTGTGTGCACTATTCATATGTCGGATTCGGGTCCGGAGTTACGAGTTCTTCTACGTAGGAGGTTCCGATGGAGAAACAGACGGCACGATCAGACTCGTCTCGTCGTTCTGAGCAACTTTCATGTTTTAACTTTTTCGATCCGAGCTACGGTTTAAAAGTTATTAATTTTTAAAGATTATTTGAATTTCTGGAATTATTTTTATTTATCAGAAAATGAATTATGACGTCAGCATGACGTGCTGCTGACGTCAGCAAGTCAACAGGACGGTTGACCAGTCAAACCTGACATGTGGGTCCAGTGGGACCCACATGTCAGCCTCTATTTCTTTATCCAGTGAATTAGTTTAATTACCAGGATTAATTAGGGGGGTGGACACCACATGTCAGTGAGACATTAGGTTAATTAGTTTATTTTTATTTCTAATTTGTTTTAACTAATTAAACAGGAAGGTGGGGCCCGCCTGTCAGCGGCTGGGCCGGTCCAGTCAGCAAGGCTGACTGGTCAACTGGCCGGCCGGGCCCCTGGGACCCACGGGTCAGTGACCCAGGGGTGGGCCCCGCCTGTGCCACGTCAGCGGGGCCGGCGGCTGGTCGCCGGCGACCAAATCGCGCGGCGGCGCGTCGCCGGAGTTGGCCGGAATCGAGCTATAGGGCTCGGTTCGAGCCGGGCTTGGATGCGTTCGAAAGCTGGCGTCCTCGCGCATCTAGCTGAGCCAACAGCCGGGCTCGGAGGTGGCCGGAACGTCGCCGGCGTTGAGCGAGGCGGACGTCCGAAGCTCGAGCTCATCGGGTTCGACATCCTAGCGCGCGGGCGACCTAACTAGCTAGCTGTGCGGGGCCTACGGCTCACAGGGAGCTCGCCGGAGGAGTCAAACGAGCTAGCAACAGCTCGGGAGCTTGGCTGCAGCGGCAATGGCGGCGGTGACTTTCGGGTCTCCGAGGTGCCGCGGCTACAGCGTGCAGACGGGCTACCAGAGAGGCCAGAGAGAGAGGGAGAGTGCTCACCGAGCGGCGCAAGGTGGCCCGTGTGAGGATTAGGAGCTGCAGGGGTCGAGGTCGCCGGAACCGCGCCGGAGATGCAGAAGAGGGGCGCGGCGCGATCCGCGCAACGTGGAGCTCCTCGGCCCCAATCAACGGCGCCCAAGGCCGTGGCAGTCCATGGCGATGGCGCAGGACATGGCAGAGCGGCAGGCAGGGCTCGGTGGCCGCGGGGACGAACGAGAACGGCGGCGGTGGCGCTCGGATGCCTCGGATCTGAGGAGGAAGGAGGCAGAGCGAGCGAGGGAGAGAGAGAGATGGGGAATGCCAGGGGAAGCCAGGGGGGTCGAGTGGCTCCGGCCTTATCTCCTCCTCCTCCCTGTAGCGTCGGTGGCGCCGCGGTGTCGCTGGCCGACTGGCACGCGCGCGCGCGGCCACGGCGGGGACGACACGGGGAGGAGGGAGACGAGGTGGGCCTGCTGGGCCGCGACTCGGGGCACTGTGCACTAAGGCCCAGTGCACAGTGTCCCGCTTTTGATTTTCTGTTTTAGCTTCTCCATTTTCTTTTATCCTTTTCTGTTTCAAAATGTTTAGGGCACTTGTGCACTTTCGAAAAATGTGGGAGTTGGCCCAAATATTGCAGTGCAATATTAGCTCTCACCAAAAAGTGGTTTGGACAGTTTTGGAGTTCATTTGAATCTGCAATGATTTTAAATGAATTAATATTGCTGTTTTGGGTGCTGTTCCATCTTGTTTGACTCATCAATCATATTCCAAAAATGTTGGTTATGATTTTGCCATGACCACTGGATTATTTGCTAATTAAATAACATTTCTCCAGCAGAGTTTGATCAACCTTATATTTCACTTATGAATTTAAGTTGATTTTAAAAATGGAGTTGATTTACTTTGGTTAACCACTATGTTTAATCACTGCATATGATATGACTTGGCATTATTAACAGCTGATCATGGTGGCTATTACATAGGGGTGTTACAGCACCGTTTGAAGTTCTTTACGGACGTAAGTGTCGAACCCCTCTGAATTGGTCAGAAACTGGGGACCGTTCACTCGTCGGACCGGACATTGTTCAGCAAGCTGAAAAACAAGTCCGCATCGTCCGTGAACATCTGAAAACTGCTCAGTCTCGTCAGAAGAGCAACTATGACCGAAAGCACAAGGAAATGGTCTATCAGCCTGGCGAGCAAGCTTACCTCCACGTCACTCCGTTGAAAGGCACTCATCGATTCGGAATCAAAGGCAAGTTAGCTCCTCGCTACATTTGCCCGTTCCGTATTCTTGCCCGTCGAGGAGAAGTGGCATATCAGTTGCAATTGCCGCCAACTCTTTCTCAAGTGCATGATGTCTTTCATGTATCCCAACTTCGTCGCTGCTTCAAGGATCCTATTCGAGCTGTGGATCACGAAATGCTTGAATTGCGGGAAGATCTGTCCTATCCAGAATATCCCATCCGTATTCTTGATCATGCTAAATGCCGGACTCGTCAAAAGTCAATCAAATTCCTCAAGGTTCAGTGGTCGAATCATTCTGAAGATGAAGCTACTTGGGAACACGAGGATCGTCTTCGCGAAGAATACCCCACTTTCTTCCAGTCTTCCTCTTAATTCTCGGGACGAGAATTCTTGTTAGATGAGGAGAATTGTAACACCCCATGTACATAGCCACAGCGATCACCCTTAATTAAGGCCATGTCAGCAAGTTCAACAGTGCATAATCATCATTTGCATCATATTGAATTTCAACTTCTAATTCAAACTTCAATTAAATTCAAAGTGGAAAATAAAAGTTGTTCAAATCAGAATCTAAAATGTTCATTAAATAACAAATATTCCAGACACAATGCTAAAATTGTAACCAACATTTAATAGATAAATTAAGTGACTCTAACAGTACCAAAACAACAAGGGTTAATACATTTTATTTAATACAAAATTTGTGTGAACTCCATTTTCCTCCAAACCAATTTTTAGCAGTACAAACTAATGCACTATATGTATTGGAACAAGTAACCTATATTACAAAACAGTGTTTGAGGCCACACATTATTGCAAAAATAGAAACAAAAGAAAAACAGAGAAAAGAAAAGAAGAAAAAGAAAAGGCCCACTGTACCTGGGCTTAAGTGCTACAGCCAGCGGCCCAGCCCACCCCGCGCCTCCTCCCACCTCCCGCACTGCTCATCGCGGCCGCTGTCGAGCACCTAGCGCGTGCAGCCAGGCCCCCCCCCCCTCCGTGCGGTCGACAGCGCGCCGCGCTCGCCGGGGAGGATAAGAGCAACTCCCCGCACCCCCTGGCGAACCCTAGCGCCCACCAGTTCCCCTCTCGTCCCCTCCCTCACTCTCGTTCGAGATGCCCGAGCGCCACCCTCGCCGCAGTTCACCGTAGCCGCGGCCACCGTCGCCCGTTCGCCGCTCCGACAAGTCCTGGAGCACCGTCGTGGGCTACTGCTTCGACTCCGCAGCCGGATCGAGCCCGGGAGCCCCTCGCGTCGCCGCATTCTTCCTCGCCTCCGCCTCGGCCACCGCATCGACCTCGCCGTCGATCTACGCCACCGGACCACCCCGAGCCCACTGCCCAGTCCCCACGCTCCCCCGGTGAGCTCCTGCGCGTGACGCGCCCTCCCCTGCCTCCTCGAGCCCTCCCTAGCTGCTGCTCCGCCGAGGCCGAGCCCCTGCCTCCGCCACTGCTCATCGCCGACGTCGATCCGGCGACCAAATGGCCTCGCAACCGAGCCCGTTGCAATCGCCGCATCAAGTAGACGCTGTAGCCATCTCGCGCTGCTCGTTTTGCGCCTCCCAGCTCCGATCCCGACGAGTACCGAACTCCGGCGACCGCCTCGTCGCTCGTCGTCGACGATACCGACCACCATAGCCCCCGCCGTCACCCCAGATCGCTCCGCCGCCGTCTGCTCGTTCGAACGAGCTCGGCTGCGCTCGAAATGGCGCAGTGTGGACAAATCCTGACCCCTCCCCAATCGCGCCACCGTCAATTTTGGTCACCGGCGACGAGTCGCCGGTCAACGCCGACGTGGCCGGTGGGTCCCCACCTCTATGCCACTGACTTTGGGCCCCCGCGGGCCCCTGTTGACTCGCTGACTTGGGTCAACGCTGACTGGGCGCCCCTATTTCTATGACATGCGGGCCCCACTCCATTAAACTGTTTAAAATAAATAGATAATTAGTTAATTAGTTACTTAACCACTCACTGACAATAGGACCCACCCGCTAAATAATCCTATTTAGTTTAAATTAACTCTGTTTAAACTAACCAGAGGCTGACATGTGGGTCCCACTGGACCCACCTGTCAGGTTTGACTCCGGTCAGCCCCTGTTGACCTGGTGACGTCACTCTGATGTCATGCTTGCGTCATCATTTACTATTCTGGAGAATTCGAATTTAAATGAATAATTAAATTCAGAAAATGATTAAATCTTTAGAAAATCATATAAAATAATCCGTAACTCCGATGAAAATAAATTATATATGAAAGTTGCTCCGAATTTCGATACGAATCCGAATACATGGTCCATTCATCTATCAGATGCCCCTAGCTACCTAAACGTGGAAATTTTAGACCGATTTCGATAAATGAATAGTGCTCAACTTTAATTAAATAAATTCAAATAAATTCCTAAATTAACTAACTCATTTAGTTAGGCAGTAGAACACCTCGGCTTATCATTTAGGCATGTCATACATATTGTTTGCATTTTTGCCGTGAATTTATTGTTTCTCTCCCCCTCCTTCTCTCTCAATAGAGGCCGAGACCGACGCCGTTGCAGCTGGGTATGACTACGCTCCAGACGAGCAGCCCGTTGACGACCCCTCCTTCTTGCCAGAGCAACCAAGCAAGCCCCCTCCTGAGCATCCAGATATCGCCCATTCCATTTCTCTTGCTTGCATTAGATTTTGCTACTGCTAATGTTTGCTCCTATTCTGATGCATAGCCTGCTTTTGTAACCTGTTTATTGTTACCTTACCTGCCTATGTTAAACTGTTTGTTATGGGTTGGTAGTGAACCATCAGTGACCCCCACCACCTTACCCTTGTTGCCCCTGCTTGATCATCGACGACTCGATCAACGTGATCGTCGACCAGAGACCGACACATCACTTCACCCCCTTAGTTGTGCGACTCTGCATAGTTACTATCGAGTGCCGAGGGTGATACCTCGTAACACACTCCTGATGAATACTCTGCAGTGTAGCTGTTCGGTCGTGGTCATCGAGGGTGATTCCTCCTTCTCCACTTCCGATACGACCATGTCGTGCAACCCCTCAGTGTGAACCTCGAGGGTGATGCCTCATACGTTCACCCTGATGATTTCATCGAGTGGAATTCACCGAGGGTGATTCCTCGGGGTTTCCCCCTTGATGCTATGACCACACGGTTACCTTGACCTTTGTTACAGGCGGGTCGGCCCTGATGGGTACCCGCAGGGGATCTATGATGTCGGGTGTGCTGGAAGGGCACTCGAGTGTGATATTGTGGCGGAGCTTCAGAAACTCTGATCGTCTTCGCGTTTTACTAAATCAGCCTATCGGATTTGGGTATTTGATCTGAGTGGGTCGACGTGCCCTATACACACTACCACCACGCGGGATTATGGTTTATGGGGCCCTCTACGTCGTACGTTCCTCCCGAAAGCTCTTCAGACGTCATGGTTCACCGTGCGCGCTGATTGTTGGGAATGGGCTGGATACTTCACTGACGAGTTCAGTGTCGCGCCTGCACCCCGGCCAGTCTCGCAACGCACAGGGTGCCCAGGGCGATGACCCAAGACCTCTGGGTGCATAGGTTAGTCCGGCGTGCTGACCTCTCTGCTAAGCCTAGGTAGGGCGCTGCTTCATGTTGATCTCCCGAGGCCGGGCATTACCCAGCAAGTGTGTCCGGCCAGAGGTGATCGAGCGTGTTGGGTAACAGTAGTGCACCCCTGCAGGGAAGAATAATCTATCGATAGCCAGTCCTACGGTAAAGGACGCTCAGTTTGTTTATCCCGATCTATTACTTGAACTGGATACTTGTTACTTAATTGAAGCTTCGGGATCGCTTTCTCGCAGGGAGTCGAGGAAGGATCTTTAGGCTTTACTTCAACATGTTTGCTTAATAAAATGCTATTCTAATCTCTTCTATTGCTGCAAGACGGTGGCTTCGTGAAGATGTTTGAAGATGCTAGTCTTCGATAGGACTAGGCCTTCTCTCTATTCTGGCAATTCTGCAGCCCAATCCACATATACAGCCTTTCCCCTTTGATAATGTTGCATATGTAGTGTAGATCCTTGCTTGCTGAGTACTTCGGATGAGTACTCACGGTTGCTTTGTTACCTCTTTTTCCCCCATACCCCATTTGATGATACATCAGACGATGGTGCCCCGGAGCCAGATGCCACTGCAGGAGCTTACTACCAGATGGGTCCAGACGCTACTTACTACTGGATCGAGCCAGCCGATCAGGAGTAGGATCGGAGGCTCCCAGGCAGGAGGCCTTCGCCTTTCGATCTAGAGTCGTTGTTTGTGCTAGCCTTCTTAAAGAAATACTTGTCTAACTATGTCTGTACCCAGATATTATTTGTATGACTGACTCATGTATTCGGATCCTCGTGATCCCTGGTCTATAATATGTGTGGATCTCCATTTATTTGTGTTAGAGTTGTGTTGTGATATCTTCCCATGAGTCCCTGTGCTTGATCGTGCATGTTTGCGTGTATGATTAGTGCACGATTGAATCAGGGGCGTCACAGGTTGAAAGTTGGCATGGTATCATCATTTCACCCACATAGCATGTGCTAAAAAGTTGAGAGGGTTACGGTAAAAGCTGGATGCACTTCGTGTACAAAATGGACAATCTCTTTCGAAGTATCAGGGTTTCGGACGAAAACTCATCTGTTACAAAGGGATTTCATTTTTTTGAACTTATTTGAACTCCAGACTTTTTGTGTGTTCAAAATGCACCATTCAAAGCCACATCATCAATTTTCAACCCTTTCTGACTTCATTTGGTATTTTTCATGCATTTACTGATGTTTTTGAGCTAAATGACCCTGAAATTGAAAAACACTACAAATGAACTCTGAAAAGGTTGAAAGTTGGCATGGTATCATCATTTCACCCACATAGCATGTGCTAAAAAGTTGAGAGGGTTACGGCAAAAGCTGGATGCACTTCGTGTACGAAATGGACAATCTCTTTCGAAGTATCAGGGTTTCGGACGGAAACTCATCTGTTACAAAAGGCATTTCATTTCTTCACATGTAACTGCAGTGATATTCTAGATCAAAGGCATCATCATAATAATTGTGGAGAGAAAGTCTTCACTTTTTCTTCGCTTGTGTCCTTTGCTTATTGCGCCGTAACCATGGATAATCTTCATCGTTTAACAGGGTGCTTGGGTCAGCCTTGACTTTGAAGGGAGGAATTTCATGAAACTTTTCATAAGCTTCAGACATGTCTGTCTTGCCCTCCAATCCCATGATGTCTCTTTTTCCTGAAAGAACTATGTGGCGCTTTGGCTCATCGTATGATGTATTTGCTTCCTTATCTTTTCTTTTTCTCGGTTTAGTAGACATGTCCTTCAAATAGAAAACCTGCACCACATCATTGGCTAGGACGAATGGTTCGTCTGTGTACCCAAGATTGTTCAGATCCACTGTTGTCATTCCGTACTGTGGGTCTACCTGTACCCCGCCTCCTGACAGATTGACCCATTTGCACTGAAATAAAGGGACCTTAAAATCATGTCCATAGTCAAGTTCCCATATATCCACTATGTAACCATAATATGTAACCATAATATGTGTCCTTTCCCCTCTTGGTTGCTGCATCAAAGCGGACACCGCTGTTTTGGTTGGTGCTCTTTTGATCTTGGGCGATCGTGTAAAATGTATTCCCATTTATCTCGTACCCTTTGTAAGTCAATACAGTCGAAGATGGTCCCCTGGCCAACGAGTACGGCTCATCAGAAACAGTGTTGTCACCCCTGAGACGTGTTTGCAACCAACTGCCGAAAGTCCTGATGTGTTCACATGTAATCTAGTCGTCACACTGCTCCGGGTGTTTGGAGCGCAGAATGTTCTTGTGTTCATCGACATACGGGGTCACCAAGGTAGAATTCTGTAGAACTGTGTAGTGTGCTTGAGACCAGGAATGCCCGTCCCTACATATTATTGAGTCCCCTCCTAGTGTGCCTTTTCCAGACAGTCTCCCCTCATACTGCGATTGAGGGAGACCAATCTTCTTAAGGTCAGGAATGAAGTCAACACAAAACCCAATGACATCCTCTGTTTGATGGCCCATGGAGATGCTTCCTTCTGGCCTAGCGCGGTTACGGACATATTTCTTTAGGACTCCCATGAACCTCTCAAAGGGGAACATATTGTGTAGAAATACAGGGCCCAGAACGACAATCTCGTCGACTAGATGAACTAGGACGTGCGTCATGATATTTAAGAAGGATGGTGGGAACACCAGCTCGAAACTGACAAGACATTGCGTCAAATCACTCCTTAACCTTGGTAGGATTTCTGGATCGATCACCTTCTGCGAGATTGCATTGAGGAACGCACATAGCTTCACAATGGCTAATCGAACGTTTTCCGGTAGAAGCCCCCTCAATGCTACCGGAAGCAGTTGCGTCATAATCACGTGGCAGTCATGAGACTTTAGGTTCTGGAACTTTTTCTCTGTCATATTTATTATTCCCTTTATATTCGACGAGAAGCCAGACGGGACCTTCATACTGAGCAGGCATTCAAAGAAGATTTCCTTCTCTTCTTTGGTAAGAGCGTAGCTAGCAGGACCTTCATACTGCTTTGGAGGCATGCCGTCTTTTTCGTGCACACGTTGCTGGTCCTCCCGTGCCTCCGGTGTATCTTTTATCTTCCCATACACGCCCAAGAAGCCTAGCAGGTTCACGCAAAGATTCTTCGTCACGTGCATCACGTCGATTGAAGAGCGGACCTCTAGGTCTTTCCAGTAGGGTAGGTCCCAAAATATAGATTTCTTCTTCCACATGGGTGCGCGTCCCTCAGCGTCATTCGGAATAGATAGTCCGCCGGGACCCTTTCCAAAGATTACTTGTAAATCATTGACCATAGCAAGTATGTGATCACCGGTACGGATGGCGGCCTTCTTCCAGTGATCTGCCTCGCCTTTGAAATGCTTGCCTTTCTTTCGACATTGATGGTTGGTCGGAAGAAATCGACGATGCCCCAGGTACACATTCTTCCTGCATTTGTCCAGGTATATACTTTCGGTGTCATCTAAACAGCGCGTGCATGCGTGGTATCCCTTGTTTGTCTATCCTGAAAGGTTAGTGAGAGCAGTCCAATCATTGATGGTTACAAACAGCAACGCATGCAGGTCAAATTCCTGCTGTTTGTGCTCATCCCACACACGTACACCGTTTCCATTCCACAGCTGTAAAAGTTCTTCAACTAATGGCCTTAGGTACACATCAATGTCGTTGCCGGGTTGCTTAGGGCCTTGGATGAGAACTGGCATCATAATGAACTTCCGCTTCATGCACAGCCAAGGAGGAAGGTTATAGATACATAGAGTCACGGGCCAGGTGCTGTGATTGCTTCTCTGCTCCCCAAAAGGATTAATGCCATCCGCGCATAAACCAAACCATACGTTCCTTGCGTCACCTGCAAAGTCCTCCCAGTACTTTCTCTCGATTTTTCTCCACTGCGACCCATCAGCGGGTGCTCTCAACTTTCCGTCTTTCTTACGGTCCTCTCTGTGCCATCGCATCAACTTGGCATGCTCTTTGTTTCTGAACAGACGTTTCAACTGTGGTATTATAGGAGCATACCACATCACCTTGGCAGGAACCCTCTTCCTGGGGCGCTCGCCGTCAACATCACCAGGGTCATCTCGTCTGATCTTATACCGCAATGCACCGCATACCGGGCATGCGTTCAAATCCTCGTACGCAACACGGTAGAGGATGCAGTCATTAGGGCATGCATGTATCTTCTGCACCTCCAATCCTAGAGGGCATACAACCTTCTTTGTTGCGTACGTACTATCGGGCAATTCGTTATACTTTGGAAGCTTCTTCTTCAATATTTTCAATAGCTTCTCAAATTAATAGAGGCGGGGGTGTCCCGATCTTTTGATGAGATGATAGCTATCAATTTGATGGAGTCGACTTTGATGATCCGACTACAAACGTGCACGACGTTGCGCCTTAGCAATCACTAAACCAATCTCCCGAGGTTACTGACGATGCTGAAAGCACGATCAGCCTGACCACGAAGGTCTATTCCTGCACGCAATCGAAGAACAAGCAAGAATATGATAATGCAATCTGAATATTGCGAATATAGATGAAGTATTGATAAAGATGGGGATCCGAAAGCGGTCTTGGTCTGGTAGTTGGACACAAACAAAGTACACGAAGTTACAATGGCTAACTTTTAACTAAACAAATCCCAAGCAAAAAGCTACTAGATGGATCTACTTATATAGGAGCAAGGGGTGGCGGCCAAGGAGGTGGGAGGACGTCCCAAGGTAGCCTAAAACTAACCCTAGGTCGTACAAGGCCAATGGGCCCAAGTGGAGGTGATGCAACACCTTTGGACTTGTAGTTTGACTCGGATTCTGCTACAGCGTCAGATTGTTTCGACGACAACTCAACGCTCCTGATGAATTTGACGGTGAAACCAATTGGGTTAGAAAGAGCACGAAATCTACTTTCCAACAAAAAAAGAATCACCCAATTCGGAGTCCGTATGAAATAGTTCTTGGCGTTTTGAGTCAGGTATGTCTGTGCAGTCCGAATCTGAATCCAGAACGTGAGAGACTTGGACTCTATCTTCTCTTGGCCCAAAAGTGATGTGAAAGGACTTTTTGAACAGCACATAAACTTCTCTTTTTCCCTTATGTTCATATGTGGATTGTACAAATGTCCCATACACCTGCAATTAGACATGGCACAAAAGTTTGTGAAGTATTTTTGTCTTGGATGACATAAATAAATTATTGCATAGTTTGCATTAGAAATCACCTCACAAATATACATGTATGCAATATTTTTGGTCGTACCCAAGGTAGTCATGTCCTCATCATCCTCCCCTTCTTGAAAACAAAGCCGTCCTCGGCGTTGCTTAATCTGAAATGTGGCTAACAAAAGAGACAAGGTGTACATGTTGTATATGTATATGTTATCCATTTTTACTTCCCTTGATTTTTGCACATACGACACATGTATACATGAGTAACTTTCATAGTTCATAAAATGTAAAGCCAAAATATTATCACAAGTATTAGAAGACATAAAAATATTGCAACTCAATTTGCACATATAAGTGAAGCTCTTATTCATATCAAAGGATTGACAATGTTCATCATTAAACCATCCCAACATTGGTGAATAAACCTTACTTGCATCAAATTTACATGCTACAATATGCTTAAATAAGCAAACATGCAATAAGTCATTTGACACAAAATCATCACCAAGATTAGAGGTCATATCAAAATGATTAAACATTGTTTCTTTTGCATCAACAGTTAATTCATTGGGTGCACTCAAAATTGTTGATACTTCAACTCTTTGATCACATGACGCATTCATGACAGTAACACAATTCTCTAAAATAGCTGGTGTGCTCAAATCAATAGGTAACACAACACATGATGTATTCAAGTTAACTAGGCATGCATCATTCTCATGTGAAAGTTGAAAATCTGTACCTTTGTCATTACCTCTTATGATCAACTCAGACGATGTAGGCACTCTTGGAGGTGATGTGTCACATGATGGAGATGATGTAGTCCTCGCAACAAAGGATGTGGTTGTCATAGTATGCCTAGTAGTTGAAGAAACATCTGTATCAACACTTGGAATGTGCACCGTGCGCTTGTTCTCCTTGTGGCCAACACGTCGTTTTATTTCCTGTTCATCTTTGCAAGCAAGACGAAACAAATGGTCCATAGGATAACACTCTTCATGAATTAGAATCTCTTGAATATCACAGTTTAATCCTCCCCAAAATCTATCCATAAAATCTTCTTCACTTTCTTCTAAAAATGAGTGCAATAATGTAGTTTGTAAATCATCATAGTATTTTGTTACCGTGTCAGTGCCTTGTTTTAAATGTTGTAATTTTTTAATCATGCCACGAGTATAATAAACATCAACGAATCTATCTCTCATGACAAGTTTTAAATCATCCCAAGTAGTAGGTATAAGATCAGGGTTTAACCGACAATATTCACTCCACCAAACTAAAGCAAAGCTACTAAAAGTACTAACCGCAGCTTGAAATTTTTCACGCTCATCAAAATTATGGGAAGCAAATATAGCATTTATTTCGTACTCCCATTCAATATATAAATTAGGCCTAAAACGACCAGTAAATGGTGGCATGGAAACCTTAACCTGATTATGTGCATTCTGATGTAATTGCTCCTCTTGTGGCAGTTGTTGTATTTTCTTAGGTGATGGCAAATCTCCCACGATCGATGAAGCCCAAGAACTAACAACTCCGGAACCTGCCATAGTTAGTAGAAAACAAGAAACAAAATCCAAGAATAATGTTCCTATGAACTACTAGGATGTGGTGGTAAAACGCTCACAGTGTAGCAAATATCAATATCTTACAAGTTCTTACCATGCAGCAGGTGGTGACAGGCAACCAGCGGTGTCAAATAACTCCGAAGATTGAGTAAAGCGATTGCCAGGGGAACGTACGTATACACGGTATAGAAATATGTGGAGCTTGGAAGGATTAAATATTTGGTAGCAAAAGATTAGCAATAATCAATTCAGAGATGCAATGTTGAATAAACGCTCAACGACGGTACTGTGCTGGTCCTAGGCTAGACCGGACTAGAGACGCGAGCCTAGAACACTAATGAGGTCACGGCGTTGCACAACTAGCATTAATAAAGGATATGAAGTAGCTCTGGACAGCAAGATATAAGTGAAGATCACAATGGCAGTAAAGATAATGATGAGAAACAACTACCAAGTAGGATATACCAACAACTTTCTCTCCAACTTTCCTCTGGAAAAGTTTTTGCCAATTTTCTGATAATTTTTTCTCAAGAATGGCACTGACTCAAGCTTTCAAATGCAAAAAGAATCACTCAATTCCGAGTTGATATGAGGAGTCAAAAAATTCTAAAACTGGCCTGAAAAACTGGAACAAGCTGTGTTCATGAACTTCGGAGGGCAAAAAGACCTATTTAGAAGCCGATTTTGAGGTGTCAAATATTGAACTAGCTTCTGCAACTATTTAGATGCGGCTCGTCGCTAGCTTTAATTTGAGTACTCAAGGAGCCAAAACGGACTTCGTATGAGGAAGATACGCCTATTTTTACTAAACAGTGCGCAAAACAGATTCGAATCCGAATTCAGGTACGAGAGTGAGTCTAGATAGATCCGAATTTTGTGTTTTTTTTCCTCTCTTTTTTTTCTCTCACTTTTTTTCTGACTTTTTTTTTCTCTCTTTCCAAAACAAACTAGATAAGATGCAGATTGGATCAAGCGAAGATATGAACGGCGTCAGCTATGAAAACTCTAAACGATGCAGCGGCGGCGTGACTAATGTGAACAGAACTCGAAACTCTAAACGAACTAGACACTAAGACCAGCAACTCAACACGACGATGCAACCGATAATTCAATAATGCAAACAATGAAAAGAAATTTGCGAAGGCTCGGACTGGCTTGGACAAAGGATGAATAGATATAACTTTTTTTTTGTGGTTTTTTCTTTGGACAATAGGTAAGAAAATAAATCTAATCTAGGGAAAACTGAAAATTCTCACCGAGCAACCTGGAAACTGATACCACTTGATAGAGGCGGGGGTGTCCCGATCTTTCGATGAGATGATAGCTATCAATTTGATGGAGTCGACTTTGATGATCCGACTACAAACGTGCACGACGTTGCGCCTTAGCAATCACTAAACCAATCTCCCGAGGTTACTGACGATGCTGAAAGCACGATCAGCCTGGCCACGAAGGTCTATTCCTGCACGCAATCGGAGAACAAGCAAGAATATGATAATGCAATCTGAATATTGCGAATATAGATGAAGTATTGATAAAGGTGGGGATCCGAAAGCGGTCTTGGTCTGGTCGTTGGACACAAACGAAGTACACGAAGTTGCAATGGCTAACTTTTAACTAAACAAATCCCAAGCAAAAAGCTACTAGATGGATCTACTTATATAGGAGCAAGGGGTGGCGGCCAAGGAGGTGGGAGGACGTCCCAAGGCAGCCTAAAACTAACCCTAGGTCGTACAAGGCCAATGGGCCCAAGTGGAGGTGATGCAACACCTTTGGACTTGTAGTTTGACTCGGATTCTGCTACAGTATCAGATTGTTTCGACGACAACTCAACGCTCCGGATGAATTTGAAGGTGAAATCAATTGGGTTAGAAAGAGCACGAAATCTACTTTCCAACAAAAAAAGAATCACCCAATTCGGAGTCCGTATGAAATAGTTCTTGGCGTTTTGAGTCAGGTATGTCTGTGCAGTCCGAATCTGAATCCAGAACGTGAGAGACTTGGACTCTATCTTCTCTTGGCCCAAAAGTGACGTGAAAGGACTTTTTGAACATCACATAAACTTCTCTTTTTCCCTTATGTTCATATGTGGATTGTACAAATGTCCCATACACCTGCAATTAGACATGGCACAAAAGTTTGTGAAGTATTTTTGTCTTGGATGACATAAATAAATTATTGCATAGTTTGCATTAGAAATCACCTCACAAATATACATGTATGCAATATTTTTGATCGTATCCAAGGTAGTCATGTCCTCATCACAAATCCTTTGTCAGGTACACCATTCTCTGACTTCCACTGCAGCAATTTCAGTGTGGTACCGAGCTTTGTGTTGCCATCTTCGCAATTTGGGTACAACCCTTTTTTGTGATCCTCTAACATGTGATCGAACTTCAACTTCTCCTTTTCACTTTCGCATTGTCTCTTTGCATCAACAATGACCCGACGAAGATCATCATCGGGTACATCGTCTGGTTCCTCTTGATCTTCAGCTTCCCCCGTTGCAGCATCACCGTATTCAGGGGGCACATAGTTGTCATCATCCTCTTCTTCTTCGCTGTCTTCCATCATAACCCCTCTTTCTCCGTGCTAGGTCCAAACATTATAGTGTGGCATGAAACCCTTATAAAGCAGGTGGGTGTGAAGGGTTTTCGAGTCAGAGTAAGACTTCGTATTCCCACATATAGGGCATGGACAACACATAAAACCATTCTGCTTGTTTGCCTCAGCCACTTCGAGAAAATTATGCACGCCCTTAATGTACTCGGAGGTGCGTCTGTCACTGTACATCCATTGCCGGTTCATCTGCGTGTATTATATATAATTAAGTGTGTCAAAAACCATTACAGAACATCATGAATACAGAAGTGACCAAATTAATTAATAGAAGTTCATCATCACATTAAAACCAAAGTACATACATAGTTCTCATTGAACAACATATAGCTCTCCAGAGCATCTAATTAAACCATACATTGAAACTATCTAAAACATTTCAATGCAACAACAAATGCGATCATAATCGCAACTAAGGTAAGTGACACCCCCAGCATCATGCTACAGTAATCCCCTTTTGATAATGCCATGTCATCATGATCAACAGTGCATAATCATCATTTGCATCATATTGCATTTCAACTCCTAATTCGAACTTCAATTAAATTCAAAGTGGAAAATAAAAGTTGTTCAATCACAGAAACTAAAATGTTCATTAGATAACAAATATTCTAGAGGCAATTCTAAAATTGTAACAAACAATTAATAAATTAATTAAGTGACTCTAACAGTAGCAAAACAGAATTGGTTAATACCATTTTATTTGAATAAAGTCCCTATGAAAACATTTGGCCCTAAAACCTTTTTATATCAGTGTTGAATATTGCACTGATGTTATATGGGCAAGTTTCATATTTTACAAAAGTCATTTGGATTAAAAACAAAAGATAAAACAGAAAACAAAAAGGAAAAACAGAAAAGGAAAAAAGGAAAAATAGAAAAAGGCCTAAAGCTCTACTGTGCACTTAGGCCTGTTGCTACAGCGCGGCCCAGCCCACTCCGCGCCATCCCCCACCTCCCGCACTACTCACTGCCTCGCTGTCGAACACCTCGCGCCCGCACGCGCGCGCGCACCCGGCCCCCTCGCTCGCCGCTCGACAGCGCGTCGCTGGGGATAAGGGCACGCCCCCCCCCCACCCCGCCGACCCTCCCTGGCATCTCCCTCGCCACTCCCTCACCCTCTCTCCCCCTTTCCCCATCGCAGCCGAGCCCCGCTGTCGCCATGCCCGCCGTCGCCCACGCGTTCTGCGGCCTCCCCGCCACCTGAGACCGCGCCAGGAGCACCGCCTGCGTCGACTACGAGGACGCGCTCGAGCTCGACGCCCCGCAATGGCCGCATCGCGCCCATCCCCTTCCTCGGATCACCGCCGCTGCACCGCCTCGACCCACGCCGCCCCGAGCTCCCCTTACTTCCCCAGGCCTTCCCTGCACCGCTATGAGCCACCCGGTCCTCCCCGACCTCTCCTTTCTCCTCCCCGCGCGCCATAGATACCTCCCCCGCGTGCTCAAGCTCCGGTCGCCGTCGGTCGTCGTCGCAGTCGACGCTGCGGGCCGTTTCAACGCCCGCTGTTGTCGCCGTTCAACGCGGTGTGAAGCCCGCGTTCGAATGCGCCCAGTCCCGCACCGAACGAGCCCCCACAGCCCACTTCTCCTCGTGCCACCGAACGCCACCGCCGCCTTTCCCATCTCCGGCGATGTTCCGGCCATCTCCGGCGCCTGCTGAGGGCACCAACGCACGCGCGGCGATGGGCCGCATCGAACGCGCCCAACCCCGGGTCCGGAAACCCACCGTAGCCGAATCCCGCGCCACGCCGGAGCTCGCCGCCGCGTTTTGAGCTCGCTGGAGTTACCCCGGCGCCGGCAGCCGACGTGGCGGCCACGTGGCATTGCCTGTGTCGCTGGCAGCTGGGCCCCGTGGGCCCCCTTTGACCAGTTGACGGGGTCAACCACGCTAATTGGGCTGGCCCTTGTCAATGACATGTGGGTCCCGCTAAATAAACTAATTAAATAAATAAATAAACTGTTAATTAGTTAATTCAGTTAATTAGTAAACTAAACACTCACGGACCAGTAGGCCCCACCTGCTAATTAGTTTAGTTAGATTAAATTAACCCTGTTTAGTTAACTCAGTCAATGACATGTGGGTCCCACTGGACCCACCTATCAGGTTTGACCCCGGTCAGCCCCCGTTGACTTGCTGACGTCACACCTGGGTCATGCTGACGTCACCTCTCACTGTTCTGGATAATGTTGGATTAAATAAATAATTAAATTCAGAAAATCAATTAAAACTTTGAAAAATCATATAAAATAAATCGTAACTCCGATGAAAATAATTTATATATGAAAGTTGCTCAGAATTTCGATACGAATCTGAATACGCCCTCCGTATTCCTTTTAGATGCCCCTAGCTAGATGAACATGGAACTTTTAGACTGATTTCAATAAATGAATAGTGCCCAACTTTAATTAAATAAATCCGGATAAATTCCTAAATTAACTAACTCATTTAGTTAGGTAGTAGAACAAATCTGCATATCATTTAGGCATGTCATACATATTGTTTGCATTTTTGCTGTGGATTTATTGTTTCTCTCCCCCTCCTTCTCTCTCGATAGACGCCGAGACCGACGACGTTGCAGCTGGGTACGACTACGCTACAGACGAGTAGCCTTCCGACGACCCCTCCTTCTTGCCAGAGCAACCAGGCAAGCACCCCCCCCCCCTTGAGCATACCGATATCGCCTATTCTTTCTCTCTCATGCTTGCATTAGAAATGCTGCTGCTACTGCTTTACCTATTCTGATGCATAGCCTGTTTATTGTAACCTGCTATTGATACCTTACCTGCTTATCCTAAACTGTCTAGTATAGGCTGGGTAGAGACCTATCAGTGACCCCACTTGTCCCGAATGCCCCGCTGGATTATCAGAAGACCCGGTTAACGGGATTGAAGACCAGGCCCCGGCACCGCACATCACCCCCCTTAGTTGTACGCCGCTACTGGGTTACTATCGAGTGCCGAGGGTGATACCTCGTCAGCACTTCTAATGTTAATCTGGTAGGTTAGTTCATCGGTTGTGGTTACCGAGGGTGATTCCTCCTTCACCGCTTCTAATAACGACGCTGTCGGGCAACACATCAAGTGTGAACCCATCGAGGGTGATTCCTCCGAGTTCACCTTGACGGATACATCAAGTAGGAATCCAACGAGGGTGATACCTCAGATTTCCCTGATGTTATGGACACACAGATACTTGGACTTTGCACTGTTACTTGGAAAGGCGGGTCGACCCTGAGGGGTACCCACGTGTGATGTGAAGACGGGTTGACCTGGATGGTGCCCGAGTGAGAATACGAGGCGTGGCCGGGCATTCTTGGCCCTTGCCGCAAGTCCTCGAGATGGGGTGACGGGGTCACATCGATCGTGAGTCTCTGCTCGTTACCGCACCCCCAAGGTACTAACGATTTGGATATTTGATTCGAGTGGGCCTTTGGACCGATAGCACTAACCATCACGTGGAAAAAGTTATGGGCACTCTGCATTGTATGCATCTACCGAAAGCTCTGTCAGACATCCAGTTCAGCATTGCGGCCGGGACGGACCGGCGCCCCCCTGGTGCCTGGCTTCCCCCTGCACGCAACGACTCGGAGTGCACAGGGCGATGGCCCAAGACCTCTGAGCGCTTAGGATGTAGACCGACGGGGACCTCTCTACTGAGCTCTAGGTAGGGTTGCGGTGTGTCATTTGGCAGAGGCCGGGCATGACCCGGAAAAGTGTGTCCGGCCGGAGTTAAGCGAGAGTGGTGGGTAAGTTGGTGCACCCCTGCAGGGAAGAATTAATCTATGCATAGACGGATCCTCGGTAACGGACACTCGAAGTTGTATCCCGATCGACACAACTAGAATTGGATACTATGGCTCTGGGATTGCTTCTCGCAGGGAGTCGAGAAGGGATCTCAGGACGTGGTTGATGACTACATGGCTCTGGGATTGCTTTCTCGCAGGGAGTCGAGAAAGGATCTCTGGGTGTGGTTGAGACTTAATGATACTACTCTATATATTGTACTAATCTACACTCTTCTAATGCTGCAAGACCTCTGAAGATGCTAGTCTTCGATAGGACTAGACATTCTCTCTATTCTGGCATTTCTGCAGCCCAGTCCACATATACAGCCTCCCCTTGATAATGTTGCATATGTAGTGTAGATCCTTACTTGCTGAGTACTTCGGATGAGTACTCACGGTTGCTTTGCTTTCTTTTCCCCCCATATCCTTTTGGTGCAACCAGATGACGGAGCCCCTGAGACAGTTGCCCCCGCCAACAATCGCTACTACTACCTCGAGAGCGATTACTGCTACGAGTTGGCCGACGACCAGGAGTAGGATTCGGAGGTTCCCAGGCAGGAGGCCTGCGCCTTTCGATCATAGTGTTTTCTTTTGCCCCGCCTTTTAAGGGCCTATCTGTGTTTTCTTTTATATCTGTACTCAGATATCTGATGCTTCCGCTGACGCTTGTATGCGAGCTTATGTATTCGAGCCCTCGAGGCCCCTGGCTTGTAATATAAAGCTTGTATGACTTTAATTATGTTTTAGAGTTGTGTTGTGATATCTTCCCGTGAGTCCTCAGGCTTGATCGTGTGCATTTGCATGTATGATTAGTGCATGATTTTGTACCGGGGACGAGGAATAAAAGATCCTGATACCACCCATCCGAGGACGAGGAATCTAATTGCACCAAAAGGATATGGGGGGAAAAGAAAGCAAAGCAACCGTGAGTACTCATCCGAAGTACTCAGCAAGCAAGGATCTACACTACATATGCAACATTATCAAGGGGAGGCTGTATATGTGGACTGGGCTGCAGAAATGCCAGAATAGAGAGAAGGTCTAGTCCTATCGAAGACTAGCATCTTCAGAGGTCTTGCAGCATTAGAAGAGTGTAGATTAGTACAATATATAGTAGTAGTATCATTAAGTCTCAACCTCACCCAGAGATCCTTTCTCGACTCCCTGCGAGAAAGCAATCCCAGAGCCATACAGTCATCAACCTCGTCCTGAGATCCCTTCTCGACTCCCTGTGAGAAGCAATCCCAGAGCCATAGTATCCAATTCTAGTTGTGTCGATCGGGATACAACTTCGAGTGTCCGTTACCGAGGATCCTTCTATGCATAGATTAATTCTTCCCTGCAGGGGTGCACCAACTTACCCACCACGCTCGCTTAACTCCGGCCGGACACACTTTTCCGGGTCATGCCCGGCCTCGGCCAAACGACACACCGCAACCCTACCTAGAGCTCAGCAGAGAGGTCCCCGTCGGTCTACATCCTAAGCGCTCAGAGGTCTTGGGCCATCGCCCTGTGCACTCCGAGTCGTTGTGTGCAGGGGGAAGCCAGGCACCAGGGGGGCGCCGGTCCGTCCCGGCCGCAATGCTTAACTGGACATCTGACAGAGCTTTCGGCTGATGCATACGATGCAGAGTGCCCATAACTTTTCCCACGTGATGGTTAGTGCTATCGGGCCAAAGGCCCACTCGAATCAAATATCCAAATCGTTAGTACCTTGGGGGTGCGGTAACGAGCAGAGACTCACGATCAATGTGACCCCGTCACCCCATCTCGAGGACTTGCGGCAAGGGCCAAGAATGCCCGACCACGCCTCGTATTCTCACTCGGGCACCATCCAGGTCAACCCGTCTTCACATCACACGCGGGTACCCCTCAGGGTCGACCCGCCTTTCCAAGTAACAGTGTAAAGTCCAAGTATCCGTGTGTCCATAACATCAGGGAAATCTGAGGTATCACCCTCGTTGGATTCCTACTTGATGTATCCGTCAAGGTGAACTCGGAGGAATCACCCTCGATGGGTTCACACTTGATGTGTTGCCCGACAGCGTCGTTATCGGAAGCGGTGAGAGAGGAATCACCCTCGGTAACCACAACCAATGAACTAACCTACCAGATTAACATCAGAAGTGCTGACGAGGTATCACCCTCGGCACTCGATAGTAACCCAGTAGCGGCGTACAACTAAGGGGGGTGATGTGCGGTGCCGGGGCCTGGTCTTCAATCCCGTTAACCGGGTCTTCTGATAATCCAGCGGGGCATTCGGGACAAGTGGGGTCACTGATAGGTCTCTACCCAGCCTATACTAGACAGTTTAGGATAAGCAGGTTACAATAAACAGGCTATGCATCAGAATAGGTAAAGCAGTAGCAGCAGCATTTCTAATGCAAGCATGAGAGAGAAAGAATAGGCGATATCGGTATGCTCAAGGGGGGGTGCTTTCCTGGTTGCTCTGGCAAGAAGGAGGGGTCGTCGGAAGGCTACTCGTCTGTAGCGTAGTCGTACCCAGCTGCAACGCCATCGGTCTCGGCGTCTATCGAGAGAGAAGGAGGGGGCGAGAAACAATAAATCCACGGCAAAAATGCAAACAATATGTATGACATGCCTAAATGATATGCAGAGTTGTTCTACTGCCTAACTAAATGAGTTAGTTAATTTAGGAATTTATCCGGATTTATTTAATTAAAGTTGGGCACTATTCATTTATTGAAATCGGTCTAAAAGTTCCATGTTCATCAAGCTAGGGACATCTGACAGGAATACGGAGGGCGTATTCAGATTTATATCGAAATTCTGAGCAACTTTCATGTATAAATTATTTTCATCGGAGTTACGGTTTATTTTATATGATTTTGCAAAGTTTTAATTGATTTTCTGAATTTAATTATTTATTTAATCCAACATTATCCAGAACAGTGAGAGGTGACGTCAGCATGACCTAGGTGTGATGTCAGCAAGTCAATAGGGGCTAACCGGGGTCAAACCTGACAGGTGGGTCCAGTGGGACCCACATGTCATTGACTGAGTTAACTAAACAAGGTTAATTTTATCTAACTAAACTAATTAGCACGTGGGGCCTACTGGTCAGTGACTGTTTAGTTTACTAATTAACTGAATTAACTAATTAACAGTTTATTTATTTATTTAATTAGTTTATTTAGCGGGACCCACATGTCATTGGCAGGGGCCAGCCTAGTCAGCGTGGTTGACCCCGTCAACTGGTCAAAGGGGGCCCGCGGGGCCCAGCTGCCAGCGACACAGGCGATGCCACGTGGCCGCCATGTCGGCTGCCGGCGCCGGGGTAACTCCGGCGAGCTCAAAACGCGGCGGCGAGCTCCGACGTGGCGCGGGATTCGGCTACGGTGGGTTTCCAGACCCGGGGTTAGGCGCGTTCGACGCGGCCCATCGTCGCGCGTGCGTTGGTGCCCTCAGCAGGCGCCGGAGATGGCCGGAAGCCGGAGACGAGCAAGGCGGCGGTGGCGTTCGGTGGCGCGAGGAGAAGTGGGCTGTGGTGGCTCGTTCGGTGCGGGACTGGGCGCATTCGAACGCGGGCTTCATACCGCGTTGAACGGCGACAACAGCGGGCGTTGAAACGGCCTGCAGCGTCGGCTGCGACGACGACCGACGGCGGCCGGAGCTTGAGCACGCGCGGGAGGTATCTATGGCGCGCGGGGAGGAGAAAGGAGAGGTCGGGGAGGACCTGGTGGCTCACAGCGATGCAGGGAAGGCCCGGGGAAGTCAGGGGAGCTCGGGGCGGCGTGGGTCGAGGCGGTGCAGCGGCAGCGATCCGAGGAAGGGGATGGGCACGATGCGGCCGTTGCGGGGCGCCGAGCTCGAGCATGTCCTCGTAGTCGACGTAGTCGACGCAGGCGGTGCTCCTGGCGCGGTCTCAGGTGGCGGGGAGGCCGCAGAACGCGTGGGTGACGGCGGGCATGGCGACAGCGGGGCTCGGCTGCGATGGGGAAAGGGGGAGAGAGGGTGAGGGAGTGGCGAGGGAGATGCCAGGGGGTCGCGGGGGGGGGGGGTGCCCTTATCCCCAGCGACGCGCTGTCGAGCGGTGAGCGAGGGGGGCCGGGTGCGCGCGCGCGTGCGGGCGCGAGGTGTTTGACAGCGAGGCAGTGAGCAGTGCGGGAGTTGGGGGATGGCGCGGAGTGGGCTGGGCCGCGCTGTAGCAACAGGCCTAAGTGCACAGTAGAGCTTGAGGCCTTTTTCTATTTTTCTATTTTTCCTTTTCTGTTTTTCGTTTTTGTTTTCTGTTTTATCTTTTGTTTTTAATCCAAACGACTTTTGTAAAATATGGAACTTGCCCATATAACATCAGTGCAATATTCAACACTGATATAAAAAGGTTTTGGGGCCAAATGTTTTCATAGGGATTTTATTCAAATAAAAAGGTATTAATCAATTCTGTTTTGCTACTGTTAGAGTCACTTAATTAATTTATTAATTGTTGGTTACAATTTTAGAATTGCCTCTAGAATATTTGTTATCTAATGAACATTTTAGTTTCTGTGATTGAACAACTTTTATTTTCCACTTTGAATCTAATTGAAGTTCGAATTAGGAGTTGAAATGCAATATGATGCAAATGATGATTATGCACTGTTGATCATGATGATATGACATTATCAAAAGGGGATGGGTGTCACAAATTGATCCAACCGCATAATGATACCAAGCCTCAGTATGAATGGCATATTTTCTATACTTTCTAATCTTCAAGCGCATTGCAATCATCTTGATCTTGTGATCATCGACGACATCCGCAACATGCAACTCCAATATCATCTTCTCCTCCTCAATTTTTTTCAATTTTTCCTTCAAGTAATTGTTTTCTTCTTCAACTAAATTTAACCTCTCCACAATAGGGTCGGTTGCAATTTCCGGTTCACATACCTCCTAGATAAAAAAATATATGTCACGTTGGTCGGCATAATTGTCATAAACACTAAATGAAACTAATAGTTATAAAAGATAATATATATACCACATCCGAATCATAGACAGGACGAGGGCCGACGGAGGCGGATACCAAAACCATCGCACTATATAATAACAAACAATAATAAAAGTAAGAAAATTACACAAGTATCTATCTAAATCATACAAGTAAGAACTTTTTTCTTTTAGAAAGAAGATAAGAACAAGAGGCTCACCACGGTGGTGCCGGCGACGAGATCGGCGCGGGCGATCGACGGCGGTGAGGACGGGGACGGGACAGGACGAACCGCCAAACCTAGACAAATCTTGAGGAAAATAGAGTTTGGACAAGGAGCTTCGAGAGGAGAAAGCTTAAGTGTGGCTCGGGCATTTCATCGAACACCTCATGTGCATAGGAGGTGAGCTAGAGCACCACAAAGCTCTCCCACGGCCGGCCAAAAAAACAGAGCACTCCACTGCTCTGCTCGCGGGGTATATATAGGCATCTCTTTGGTCCCGGTTTGTGGCTAGAACCGGGACTAAAGGACCCCATTTGGTCCCGGTTCCAGCCACCAACCGGGACCAATGGTTGTGGGTCAGGAACGAGGCCCATTGGTCCCGATTCGTGTCTGGAACCGGGACCAATGGGACCAGACGAACCGGGACCAATGGCCCACGAGGCCCGATCGCCCCCCTGGCCTCATGAACCGGGACCGATGCCCCCATGGGTTTCGGTTCGTGAGTGAATCGGGATTAATGGGCTTACCCGGCCTGGACCAAAGCCCTATTTTCTACTAGTGATAGGTGGTAACATCACACATCTTTAGGCAAAACAAATGATGTGACGAGTAATTAATAAGGAAAGAGAGCCATGTGATAACATAGCTAGTTACTGTAACATCACACATACCAAAACAAGATGAGTCTACAACTTAATAAATGAAGTGTTACATGACACCACACATATGTTACTCCCCACTATAAAGGTAGTAACATAGACTAGTAACATATGCATGTTACTAGTCTAAATTACTACCCATTGTGACTGGTCTTAAAATATCAGCATATGCTAGAACCTATCATAAGCGGCGGCGACTTCATTAACTATTTCACGATTTGACCATTTCTGAAACGTCAGACCTCATGGTGTTACTGTTCAAAATAAAAACGCCATACTATTCAGCGTTGCTAGCCGGCCACGTGGCAAGTCGAAGTGCCGAAGTTGGCCGCGTTGGTAGAAACGCCAGACTTGTTGGCGTTGCTGTTGGACGTGAAAACGCCAAAGTCCTAGGCGTTGCCCTCCTGGTCCACCGACGGAATCTTCAAAACGCAGTGGTCAGCTGCCAGCTACACAAATCGCAGTAGTGACCATACGTTTGAGTTTTGATTTTGATGCATATATAAACATGCGCTAGAGAACAATCTCTGCTGATTTCACAGAGAAAACGACGCCTACCTGCATGCAACATGCATGTGATCGACCCTTCCGTTCTCTTAATTAAGAGCAACTCCAATGCGTCGATTCATTTCGTTCGCATGTGTCCGTTTGAATCGCCGCAGACAGAAAACATACCGACTCAAATGAACGCGCCTTCGCTTTCCGTCCGCTTGTCGATTTATTCCCGGCCCAATTTTGGGCCTCATTTGCGTCGGCGCGGACACGAAACGAACGCGCGCGGCGCGCACCTACTCCTTCCCCTGGCCCGCCAGTCGGTGGCAAAGCGAACATGCTTTCCCTCCAATTCTCCAAAATCTCCCGCCCGCTCGCGCTCCCAGCCGCGAGCCATGGATGACGACCTCGATGCCGCCGCCGGCCTCGCCTCCCACGCCTCGTCCGGCCTTCCCCCTCACCCCGCCACCCCCCCCCCCCCCCCAAGAAACACTGGCAAGGGTTTAGAGCATCTCCACTCCCCCCCCCCCCCAACAGGCCCCCCACGGTGTCTTTTTTAGCACCGGCGGCGCAAAATCGGCCCTGTCGCGCCCTCAGGTCCTTGTTTTTCGCCGGTTTGGGCAGAAATAACAGCCGGTGAACCCGAGCCAAATCCAGCCCCCCGGGGGGCGCCTGGGGTGCCGGCCGAAGCGAAAAGGCGCGTGGGTCCGCTCTATCGGCGACAGACAGGCCTTTTCCCGCCGTTCCTCCCTTTCCCTCCATTTTCTCATTGCTTCCCCCCTTCTGTCCCGCCACTCCCGCCATTCTCCTCCTGCTCCCCGTCATCCGGCGCCACCCTGCCATGCCACCGAAGAAGTATTCGGCCCCTCGCTCCGCTGCCGCTGCCGATTCCACCCAGCCGAAGCAGAGGAAGCTGAGGGCGCCGACGGCAAAATCACCGGGCATGTCCAACGCCGAGTGGAGGGCGGAGGTTCAGCGCCGGGAGGCTGTCACCACCGACCGGCGAAACAGGCTCAACGCCAAGAAGGCCAGGGACGCGGCCACGTCGGCGGCATCGGCGGCAGCGGCGGAGCAGGCAGAGGTGTCTCGCGCGGGGATGATGAATCCGCCCGGCGGCCACGGCCCGCAAGCTACGTGGATCCAGCAGAGCGTCACGTCGCCGACCAATTTCTCGCCGCCGCCGCCGCCCTGGGGGTACGCACCCTCGCCTGGCTACTCCGACGGTGACACGCATGGTGGGTTCAACCCTAACATCACCTTCCCACACGGCGCGCCGCCACGTGCCTCACCCTCTCGTCTGAACCCCGACCAGCGCACTCCCTCGCCCGCGTTCGCCAGCCTCCACACCCAGTACAACTACTCGCCGCCGGCGTACACAGCCTCGCAAACGCCGGCTCTACGCCGTGGCGCCCTACCCTTCTCACAAGCCTCGGCGGCACATTTCGGCAACCCCGACGCAACCGACGCTGACATGGAGGAGATCATCACGAGCGGCTCGGTCGCCGCCGCCTCCTACCCCGGGTTCCACGCGCAAGACGACGCAATGGACACAGCCGTCGACATGGAGGACGAGCTCGACGACGCCGAGGAGGAGGAGGAGGAGGAAGAGGAGGAGGAGATGGAGCCGGCACCGGCGTCGGCGAGGAAAGGAAAAAAGAAGAAGCGGGGGGCCAATGCTAGGACGGGCGAGCCGCGCGTCAAGTGGTCGTCCAAAGAAGACGAGTGCCTCGCCGAAGCATGGAAGACCGTCAGCATGGACCCGGTCACCGGCGCGAACCAGAACGCCGACACGTACTAGACGCATATCAAGTCGGTGTTCGATGAGCGAAAGCTTGTCGACCCCTACTTCGCCACCATCCACATGCAGCGCGGCTCAAAGGCCATGGCGAACCATTGGGTGATCATCCAGACGGCCTGCAACAAATGGCATAGGATCGTCGAGGAGATCGTGGCTCGCCCGAAAAGCGGCGCCAATGTTGAGGGTCAGGTATGTCCCGCCGTCGGCTCAATTCTTTCGCCGTGTACATCGTCGACACTTGTTCTTCGGCTGCGCAGATGGTTCGGATGTTCACCATGTACCGCCAGGACAGCAGCGATCAAGAGTTCAAGTTCCTTCACGTGTTCTCCCGGATCGAGTCGTGCGAGAAGTGGAGGGATGTCCGGCTCACCCTCGCCAAGGCCAAGTAGACCTACAAGCCGGACGCGTCCACCTCGGGCACGGCGGATGGGCACCCTGATGGCAACAAAAGAGCCAAGACGGCGAGGGACGCGGCACCGGCTGCCGAACGGCTGCAATCATCGATCGAGCAGTGCATCGCAGACGCTAAGAGCAACGCCGCAAGGAGGAAGGAGAAATCCGACGCGCGGTGGTCGGTGTTGATGACGACCAGCGCCGTCAAGCTCGACCTACTCCGGACCAACGTTGCCGTGAAAAAAGAGGAACACCGACCTGGCGTTCTTGATGGGGGCGGACATGTCGACGATGGACGAGGAGGTCAAGGCGTGGTACCTGGCGGAGCGCGGCCTCATCTTGAACCAGATGCCTTCGACCACCGTGCCTACGCCCACACCGACCCCAACGCCTACGCCCACGCCAACCCCGACGCCGACGCCCAGCCCGAGTGATGAAACCACGCCGACGCCCAGCACAGAAGTCACGCCGACGCCGACCAGCCCGAGCACAGAAGCCACACCGACGCCGGCCAGTCCCACGCCGGAGGAGCCCGTCGTTTGATGCATTCCTTTGTCTACGCGTCCTTCCTTTTGAACGCCGAACTTTCGTGTATGTTTGATCGCTGAACTGTGGCATGGTGATCGCCGAACTTTGTGGCATGTCGTCTTTGATCGCCGAACTTGTGATGTTTTTTTGGCAGTGGGAAAGACAAGTTTGAATTTATGTGCGTCTTGGGGCCGAAACTTGGGCCCGCGGCTGGGAACTGGATTGCCCTCAGGGCGAAAAAACCGCCGACGCATAGGCCAAAACGCAATCGCCGAATGCGCTGGAGGGCCGAACGAGTGGAGATGCTCTTATATGTATGATTGGCACAAACTCAATATTGTTGATGACATATGCACGACTTTTGTTCTGTAGGCTTCAGAAGATGCATGCTTATGCTACGTACCGCGTTGATGTTGCTTTGCCACAATTGCTCCTCGGTTCACCGCACCCGTCTTTTTAGGTGCTATATTGTTTTCGGATTTTTTTTTTAAATAGTTTGAATTACTTATCACATGTGTCACGTGGTAAAATCTTCTCATTTTTGAAAAATTCGTTGGTGATGGCTGTGTCGCGAGTGGTGTCTGCGTCCGAGCCATTAGGCAGGCACGTGAAACGGAGCTTAACCGGATGGCTGAATCGTGCAAGTGCCGGCATGGAGCAAGGCAATTGTACATACCAAAAACAGGCTTTTACATCGCTTTAGAGCAACTCTAGCAGACCCTGTATATCTCGCGAACCCGCATAATTCCAGCGAGTATACGGGCTCGACCCAATTTTCTGGCCAGAACAGAGCCCGTATACTCATCCGGCCCGTTAAATTTTTTACCGCGGCCCGCATACCACCACCCCCCCCCCCCCCCCCCAAGCCGTATATCTACGGGTTTGCGGGGCAGATACGGGTTGAAACCCTATCCCCCTGCCACCGTGTTTCCCCGCGATTCCCCACACTTTCCCCCGCATTTCTCGCCGCCGGTGAGCCCTCTTCCGCCTCCAAATGCCATGTGGCGCCGTATGTGGAACTCCGGCGGCAGCGGCGACCCCGAGCGCGAGCGGTGTGTTCGCGCGGACGGCGCGAGGAAGTGGACGAATCAAGGCCTCGAGCCGCCGTCAAGGCTCCCTCGTCACGAGACGGAGGAGTACGACCGTCGGCACGGGCGGTCGCTCTCCTCGGCCGCGGGCTCTTCCTCGGTCGCGGGCTCTTCCTCTGCCGCGAGGGGCCCTTCTGGCGCGGCGCTTCTCCCCGTGAAGAGGGAGTGGTCGGAGGAGCCGGAGGACCGTGAGCTCGTCCCCGTCAAGCAGGAACCGGAGGAGATCAAGCGCCGAGGCGGCATCGGGCCCGAAGATTTCGTGGCCGATGTCGACGCGGTCGCGGCCGCCATTGCCGAACGGAGCTTGCGCGAGGAGGCGGAGCGCCGGCGCCACGACGAGGAGCTCGAAGACCTCATGCTCAAGCAGGCGGTCGCGGCCAACCTTGCCGCGAAGGACAAGGACGACGAGTGGCTGCGCATCCACGAGGAGCAGAGGCAGAAGTTCATCGATCTCGTCAGCTCCGACGAGGAGGACTGAGCTCCTCCACCGCGTCGTCCTCGGCCGCGAGCTCATCCATTTTGGTACATCGACCTCGGCCTCGCCGCCGCGAGATCCCCCACCCCCCTCTAGTAGTAGTAGTAGAATGTAGTATGTATGATCATGTAGTATGTGATGAACTAGTGTGTGATCATGTAGTATGTGATGAACTAGTGTGGTTGCAATTTCTTCCGCGAAAGTTTTTTTCAAATTATACAGTTTCATATACGGGGTCTACTCTGCCGCGCACGATTTTGACCCGCAAAACATATCTTCGTCGAACTGTAAACGTCTTATACGGGTCGGCATTATATAAGGTCTGCTAGAGATGCTCTTAGACAAAACGTAGCAGGAAAAGCAACACCTGATATGGTAACTGGCCTTTTTTTTGCCGTTCGTTTGCTTTGCTTAGCTTGTTCATCACTGGTTGCTGACACAATGGTTGCCCATTCACGTGTGTTACTCTCTGTGCGCGTTGGTGTGATGGCCCCGAAACAAAAGAAAAAGCTCTTTTTTTCTAAACATAATTATCTTTACCTAATAATAATAAAGGACGAAAACTTTCATAGTTCTCCATCCGTCATCTATTTATATCGGTTAGATTTCGTGTTAATCATAAAGATTGAGGGCTGAGATCTATTTAACTTTTTATATAAAAAAACATTTTCATAGTTCTTCATCCGTCATCTATTTATATCCATTAGATTTCGTGTTAAATGTAAAGATTGAGGGCTGAGATCTATTTAACTTTTTATAAAAAAAACGTTTTGACCCGAAAAATTATTGCTCCTGTCAAGTATCGAACCCGCAACTCCACTCTTCATCATAGTTAAGGCGCAACAAGTAAAGCTAGCGTTGGTGTTGGTTATAATTAAGGATTCTCCTATTAATAAGCAGTCCCATCTCATTACGTCGTGGTACGAAAAAGAGGCCCAGTCATCGTACATCTAATCTTTCCACGAGCTTTCCCCTGTGTGTCCATCGCTCGGCTGGGACTTTGCCTGTGCTTTGCACCTACACTCCAGAAGGCCAACAAAGCCACCGAACCTGTTCCTCAAAAAAAAAAAAAAACACTGAACCTAAACCGTGTCCGCATGGGAAACTGCAAACAGCCATGAACGTACGTAATAAAAGGAGAATAGGATTCCCTATAAAAAAATATGAATAGGACGGACGCAGCAACCGACGCCACGAATTTTAGTTCCGCCAGCCGCCGATCGTGACGAGATAAACCGCGGCGGGGGCTCCTCTAACTCCTACCGAAAACCCGCTTCGCCTAGCAGTTGTCTCGCCGATGTGCCGTCTTGAAGGAGCTTAGCCTCCCCCGCGGCCGCCAACGCGACCTCCATGAGCGCGCACCTCCCTGACGTCGTCAATGGAGACAGAAAGCTCCGACCGGGCTGGCCGGACAGATCGGAACTCGACTCTCTGCTCTCTTCGACTCTCCCTCTCATCCGCCAGGCCCAACACGCTCGACAAGAAGATCGACCTGGCCGACACCGGCTCAGATGCGATGCAGAGCGGCGGCGCACTAGCTAGATGTGGGCGGCGTGCACGGCCTGTGTGGGAGGCGGCGTGCGTGTTCCCAGGTTCCAGGCTCCCGGCGAAGTCACAGACAACAGTTGACGGCAGAGGCCTTGGCATTGTACGTGTCGTTGGCTATCGCTCCAGACCACGACTGCCTTTTGTGCTACTGCCTGCCTATGTTTGCTGCTGCTGAAGAGAGAAAGTGAGAGACTGCCTTTTGTGCTACTGCATGCCTATGTTTGCTGCCTATGGGAGGTGCTGAAAGCTTATACGGGGAGCGACATATGTGAGAAAAAGATCGATCTGCTCCCTGGTACATGCACAAAGCTGGCTACTGGATTGACCCTTCTGGTCGTGATAACCTGCATCAACAAGCTGGATAGATGGAAAATGAAGCAGTGGCACGGGAGATTGATTAGTTTTCATATGATCTCTTTCATTATCACAAAAATAGTACAGGTTGTTCCTTATCCTTCTATGTCGCTGTGTACCTTTGGGTGTTTCTTGTTAATTTTGGAGCACTATCTCTTTCATCACCACAAAAATAGTACAGGTTGTTCCGTCTAATTTTATATCGTCGAGTAGCTTTTGCTGTTTCCTGTTAATTTCTATTGTGTGTTTCTACTTTGGTAGATGATCATAAACGATATTATATATTAGGCTACTAGATGTAGAGTTTGATATTGCCACCGTCAGCCTCTGGATATTGTTCTTCAGTTTATGCTACCTAGCATATGTTGCAACACAAAAAAATGATGATCAATTTCAATCGTGCAGATATAGGATATGCTTGATCGGCTCACTGATCTCAAGACAAAGGTATGCTCTTCACAAAATAAATTTGATCATAATTTGTATTGATAATTTTTCTTACTGTTCACAACAATACACTGAATAATTTATTACAGTCCTTTAGTTTGCTGCAATTCACCCTGTGAAATTCTTTTTGTACGTCAGAAGTTTGTTTAGGTTTTGAAGAGATATTCTGTGTATACTTTCCCTGAAAATAAATCCTGGCATCCATACTCGCGAATAAGCTAAAATAACAATGACTTTTTTTTTTGAAACGGAGGCAAAAGATTTGCCTCATCTATTAAATAAGAAGAGAATAGAGTTTGTTACAAGGGCACACTTTTACACGGCATGGATGATTACTCACACAAAATAATGTTCCCTAATTTCTTAGCTCCGGCGGTGATCCAAAGGTTTGCCTCGCAGATGATGTTGTTTAGCAATATTGGTGGTGGAGCGCTCTTGTTCCGGAAAACATGGGCATTCCGCTTGTTCCAAATGGTCCATGACACGAGCATGATTAGAGAGGCCATGGCCTTCCTGCTGGGGACTCCGGCGCCGGTCCTATTTGTCCACCAGTCCTTGACCGAATTCTCAAGATGCCACATAGAGGTGTCCATATGATGAAGCCCGAATTTTGCAATGACCAAGTTCCATAGCCTAATAGTGAAGCGGCATTTGAAGAAGAGATGCGGTCCACTTTCTTGCTCTCGCTTGCAAAGAGTGCAAAGTCCACAATTTGGCCATCCACGTTTTTGTAGTCTATCCGCGGTCCAAATTCTGTTTTGGATAGCCAACCAAGCGAAGAATTTAGCCTTTGGTGGCGCCCAAGTTTTCCAAACCATTTGGTCCATGGGAGAGAGAACCAAGCCAAGGAATTGGGCCTTGTAGGCGGAGGCCGCAGTGTAGTGCCCGCTCATCGTATGCTTTCACACAATAGTATCTTCAGAGAGTTCATCCAGATGCACATCATCCACAAGTGCCCATAGGGTGAAGAATTGTCGGATGTGCTCAACGGAGACAACCGTGGGGGTGTTGATCTTGAGGATCCATGCATTATTTTGTAGGGCCTCCCTCACCTTCCAATTCTTCCTTGAGGAGGCCGCAAAGATGAGCGGGGCAACATCCTTAGGTTTGCACCCATGGAGCCAGGGAGAATCCCAAAAAGGTGTTTTAGCGCCATTCCCCATGGTGATGGTCGTGGACGCGTAGAAGAAGTCAAGGTCCTCCTCATTACATGGATTTCCCAAGCCCACCCACAACTTTTGTGGTGCCGTCCATTCGAACCATGGCCATCTCAAACGTAAGGCCCGCGCAAATTTATCGGTGTTGAGAACCCCTAGGCCGCCATATTCGCACGTGCGGCAAACCATCTCCCAGTTTACCTTGCACTTGGCGCCCGTCGTCTTATCCGATCCCGACCAAAGGAAAGCACGCTCAAGTTTGTTGATATTGTGAACAATGCCCGGCGGTATGACCAATGATGTGATGAAATAGACCGCTTGCGAGGTGACGACAGACTTAACAAGGGTCATGCGTCCAATGGTGGTGATATTTTGCCCTTCATAGGTGACCAACTTGCCCGCAATCTTGTCCTCAAGAAATTGCAAGTCCACCTTCTTAAGCTGCCAAACAGACAATGGAAGACCCAAGTATCTTATGGGGAAGGACGCCCTGTTAGCCGGCAAGCCTTGCAGAATGTGCTCCAGGTTCAGGTGATTGCATCGAATGGGCACAACCGAGCTCTTGTGAAAATTGGTGTATAGTCCGGTGACCTCCCCGAATCCGCGCAAAATGGCTGAGAGGTTGTCAATATCTTCTTTGATTGGAGCCATGAAAACAGCCGCATCGTCTGCATAGAGTGAAGTTCGCACCATGATCCCTCTCCCACGAATTTTGTGGAGCAGTCCTTTTCGGGTTGCCAGCTCAAGTAGTTGTTGGAGTGTGTCAATTGCGATGACAAAAAGGAGCGGGGAGAGGGGGTCCCCCTGCCGAAAGCCCCTACCGTGCTTGATGGGGTTGCCAGCCACCCCATTCAACAGAATCCTAGAAGATGATGTGCAAAGAAGAGCCGCGATCCAATCCCGAAACTTGGGGGGAAACCCCCTCCGCCGAAGGAGGTCGAGGATGTATTCCCATCTGACCGAGTCGAAGGCTTTGCGGATATCCAGTTTGAACAGGAGAGACGGAGTCTTGCATTTGTGTAGCCTTCGGGCCAAGTTCCGGACACACATAAAATTATCGTGGATGCTTCTTCTCTTGATGAATGCACTTTGGGTGTTGGACACCAAGTTGTTCATGTGCGGGGCGAGACGGATGGAAAGAATTTTTGCGATAATCTTGGCGACGGCATGAATGAGACTAATGGGCCTGTAGTCAGCAATCCCCTCCGCGCCCTCTTTCTTGGGCAACAGCACCACATTTGCGGAGTTGAGCCAATGGAGACTAGATGTGTGAAGGGAGTCAAATTGGTGTATCACCCTCATCATGTCGAACTTAATGACGTCCCAGCACTTCTTAAAAAATGCTCCCGTGAAGCCGTCCGGCCCGGGCGCCTTGTCACTTGGCATGTCATTGATTGCCTCACGCACCTCGTCCACAGTGATGGGTGAGTCGAGGCCGTGCAAGTCATGTACCTCTAAGTTGAGCTCCTCCCAATTTAGATCCTTATTGCATGTGTTCCCTTTTTTCATCACTTCAGAAAAGTGGTCCAGAATGAGCTTCTCCTTAGCGTCATGCTCGGTGATCCACCCTTGGTCATGCTTTAGCCTATGAATATGATTTTTCCTCCTTCTAGCATTAATCCAGCGATGGAAGAACTTGGTGTTGGCATCACCCTCCTTGAGGTTAGCAATTCTCGCACTTTGCTTTTTTCGAGCTCTCTCAAGCACGGCCAAGCTAATGACCCTCCTTTTAAGCCTCGCCCTAAGGTCGCTCTCCTCGGGGGAGAGTTGTCGGGTCTCTTGAGCGATGTCGAAGCGGAGGATCACCAAAAGGGCGGCATGTAGGTGAACCTTTGCCTTAGAGAAAAGGCCCCTACTCCATTCGGAGAGGCGGAGAGCCACCTTCTTGAGACTTTGGAGTATCTTGGATAATGTACATGTCTGGTGCCTAAAGTGTGTACTTTTTTTGCGGAATACTCAAGTGTGTACTCTTTGGAAATAAGTTAGTTATATATACATTCACGCATCTAATTATTTAAACAGTACAGTTCAAGTTGCATTTTTTTTCATGTGGGCTATTCTTACAGAAATTAAATGCACATCGAAGGTACGATTGATCTTATGACACAAAATATGATTTAATTTATTTATAAGGATTTATTTTTTCGGGCTCCTTGATAAAGTTTGAGCTTTCTTTTAGAAGGATTTATTTTTTGGCAAGTGTTTAGTCATCTTAACCTATTTTCGCCGGCTGTGGCATATCTTTCTTGTTTGTTTGAGATTTGTGTTCAGATCATGTTTGGGTCTTGGATTTTTTAATAATTTGGTTGTGTGCATCAAGAGATGCAGAGGCCGGGGTATTCCTTCTTTTCGAAAAAAAAACCTCCTCAGCAAACAAGCTTCCAGAAAGTATGTATCTGACTATTTTAGAATCATCGCTCAATCCTAGGTCTATAAATTTAATTGCAGATTTACTTGGCAAATTATATTTGCAATGCCGGCAGCAGTTCAGTTGACGGAGGAGGTGACTATAGGCGAGGCACTATCCGACGATGCCCACCCTACATAGCCGAGCCCTCCTGCTGACAATCTCCTCCCATTATTGATGGTTGCCGCCCACGTCGTTCCACCAACACAAGGTTGAACTGCCACCACTGGCGAGGCATGAGGGAGGATAATCAGCGATATAGATGGGGCGTTGTGTTGACATAGAGGATATGGACCAGTGTGTGCGGGGGTGGGGGAGGAGGCTAAGGTATTTTTTTCTCCCATTGCAATGCACGAGCATATTTCCTAATATTCACTCAAATGCCGATCGATCGATCCGACTCACCTTGCTTCGGAAGGTGAGCTTGATGGGCTTGAAGGGGTAGTCCTTGGGGTACGTGACGTCGACGGGGAACGTGCCGCCGGCGTAGGGGCTGCTGTGGGGGCCGTCGATGATCACCTCCCAGTGGAACAGGTCCATCACGGGCAATGCGCCGGGCCGGCAGAACGCCGGCGGGTCGATCCAAAGCTGTTTCGGCTCCTTGCAGATCCGCCTGATCCCTATTCCCGTGTGCCCAGCCTCCGTGGGCTAGCTGTCAGCTTTTCATGAAAGTCAAACTTTATTCATTAGAGATAACCATTACATCGTTTATGAGAATTGGTACAATATTACTATTTGGCTCTTCAAACCATTCAGAAGTGAAAGAAAATCCAGCCAATTTGGCGAGTTCATGAGCGATTTTATTTGCTTCTCTATTACAATGCTCAAATCTAAAGGGTACCGCGGCCGTCCACATCGCCGGCGTCAAGATACTGGGAACGGCGGTCGTCCACATCGCCGGAGCCTTGCCGGTCGCCATGCAGTCTAGAGGGTACTGCCGAGGTTGGCGCGTCGGATCGGCCTGGTCCGTCGTCTCGATCGGTGACGGCCGGCACAACAGGCCGGAGATCGCCGTCCTCCCCGGCCGGGCTACGGCTGTCGCGCCCTCCTCGCATGGGTCCATGGCGAGGGCCACGGCCCCCACGCCAGAATACACCGCCGCCGGTGATGGGTCAGTTCCTGGCCAAGGCTGTGGACTCCAGGTCGGCCGGTCGCGGAGTCTCGCCGGGGCCGGCCGCCCAGTCAACGCCGGAGGCGTCGATCATGGAGGCGACAACCGAGGCGCAGATCGCGGAGGTTCAAAATCGGGACGAACTGATGCATGGGCCTGAGCCGCATGCAGGGTCTCACACGGGCCAGGTATCTCCGTGGGCCTACCTACGACGGCGACTACGGGCTCTTTGGGTAGGGCAGCCTAGCCTCTCGCGTGCAGAATCGATCGACGTCCACTCGTTCGCTACGTACGCGCCGCCAACGGCCGCCTGCAAGTCGACGACTACCACGACCTCTGTTCAACCCTCCACATCCATCTCCTCCTTGCCGGTGTCGCCGTCCGTTGCTTCATCTCCGGGCCGATCCTACGCGGCGGCTTCGCCGGGACCAATGACGGGTGCTCCTCCTCCTCCGCGGGGCGCCATGCCTGGGGGAGCGATCCATCCTAGGGGCCCCCCGACAGCAGGCGTGGCTCCTGGCGCTGCTCTTCCTCCAGCGGCGGGAACGGGTCTGGCCGGTGCGCCGGCTTTGCAGCATCAACGACAGGGGCAGGGTCCTGTGTATGGCTATGGTGTTCAGCACAATTTTCAGAACCAGCCCATGCAGTACACGGCGCAGTCTGGACAGCCTCTTCCATATGCAACTACGGTTCCGGGAACGGCCCATCCTCTACAGTTCATGCCAGGGAGGGGTCCGATCTTGCAGCAGCAGCCGAATTTCATTGTGGGCCAACAGACCGCAGCTCATAAGCGCTAGAAAAAGAAGAAACCGCAAGTTCAGCAGCAGCAGGCCGGGTCTATGTTGCAGCAGGGTTACCAGTATCCGCAACAGTATGCACCGCCTCAGCAGCAGTTTCGGAACCAATTGGCACCGCAACAGTTTTTTCAACCACAACAGTATGGGCAATTTCAACAAGTTGAGGCACAGACACAGACTACTCAGTAGTCACAGCTGCCACAGCTGACGCAGGGACAAGTACAAGACGCTCACGTGGATGCACCATCTACCTTGGCTCCTATGGCTAATTCACAGGGTGAACCGCCCGCGGCCAAGGGTAAAGCTAAAAAAGGTGTTCGGTGTTGAAAGTGTGCAGTTGACACACATACTGCGAAGGATTGCACATTTCAGCACTATTGTTATATTTGCGACAAGATTGCTCTTCCGATGTTGAGGTGTCCCGTTCTTAAGCTCCCTAGGCCCAATGCTTTTGTGTCAGGATTGGGCGCTGAAGAGACTTATTTTGCTCAGTTACCGGATAGTGTGGTGAAGGATCATTTGGCCCCAACGCAGACTGCTATCGCCTGTATTCGAGTTACTGGTATGATGATTCCTGCTGCTATTGTTGAGAGTCAGATTGCTAGAAGATGCCCGATCCAGACCCACTGGAAGTGGGAGGCTATTCAGCATGGGGAGGATGCCTACCTTGTTAGTTTTCCCTCTTCTGTGGATTTGGACAGAGTTGACGGTATTCAGATGAATGTGCCATCAGTTAATGCTCAGATCACGATCTCTGCTTGGAAGTCTCAGGAGATTCCACATAAGCTCGAGCTCCAGCAGATTTGGCTACATGTTGACGGGGTTCCCCATATAGTGCGCCATTTTTTGGGTCTATGGGCTGTTGGTACGTTGATGGGCAAGACCCTGGATGTCGACCTCATTAGTTTGCAACGACGTGGGGTGGTCCGTATTCTTGTGGCTATGACGAACACTCAGATTTTGGCAAAGGACAAGGATGATGTCGGGCCGTTCGTTGCAACGGATGTGGTGGTTAAGCTCAAGGGCTATGCATTTAGGTTTAGTAGAGAACCAGCAGGTTATGTTCCGGATCCAGACTTTGTACCGTTCATTTGGAGATGCAAGGGTGATGATACTGACGATGATAGCGGTGTGAAGGAGAAGGACGATGACATGGACACCTCGGATAACTCCGGAAACCCATCCAACCAACCCTCGTCTAATGCTGCTCCTACAAGTGACAGTCATGCAAACGTGGTCTCTCGTGGTGCTCCGGGAGGTAGTTCTATGATTTTGGCAGTGACCCCGTTTAACTCCTCGCCGCGGACACCGAGGGGCATGGAGCTCGCCGCGGAACATCGAGCTAATTCCACGTTGCGTGGTTGTCTCGAAGTATCTCTGCGGATGCATCAGCAGGAGTCCTCGCTGCATGCCACTCCGCGGACTCCGATCGTGTCGCAGCCATCGTCGCCTACACGGTCGGCTGCATCCCAGGCCGCTTGCGCATCGGTACAGGCCACCGGCGGCCCGGTGGAGCGATCGCTCGCATCTCCAGAGCGACCGCAGGCGGAGGCTCAGGTGGAGGCCACCCAGCCCTCGGCTCTGGAGGAGCCGGCCTTGGGTGTGCAGCCGCGGGCTACCACACCGGTGGCGATCCGCCACCCGGCTCAGGAGGAGCCGTCTTCGGGGCTGCACCCACGTGCTACCGCACGGGAGGCTATCGACATGCCGGCCACACTAGCTGCTCACGGGCTAGGACCAGTTGGCTCGCCTTTGGATGTGCAGCCACGTGCCGCTACGCTGCTGGCCTCGTCGCTCGAGCCGGCGGTAGACACTGTCGGGGAGGGGGTTGCTACTCCACCATCATCCCCTCCTCCGGCAGCAGAGCCGGCGCCATGACCACCGCTGGGGGTGACACCTACACGCCAAAGTTGTCGGCATACGGTTGCCGACGACGGTACTATGGACACAGATGAGGACTCCTTGGCCAAGGCTATGCGGCGTAAAGCAACACAAAACCTCGACAACCAAGGTATTACGTCATCACCCAAATCCTTTTTAGCCTTTTCGAATACATCCATTGTTTCTAAGTTGAATAATGTGGGTGTTAGTCTTGGAAAGAATGAGAAGGATATTTCTATTTCGACTAAGGCTTTGAAACATTTGGAATATGACCGGTTAAAAGTTACTCCACGTGTTTCTAGCAAGTCTTATGCCTCCGATACTAATGAGGAGGAGCTGCATGCCACATCAGATGGTCAGCTACTCTCTCATTTAGTAGGAGCGGTTTCGGACATGGGCCTAGATGAACCCGGGCTTAGCTCATTGATTGAGCTTACAGCATCTGGACGTAAATCAAAGACCGCACGTTCGAAAAAAGATAATAAGTCCCATAAGAGGGCGAAATGTTCTAAATCTCTATTGTTTCCTCATGAATGGAATGTTTTTTAATAGCAGAGGTCTTCGTGACTTGGCTAAACATTTATTCATTGCGGAATGTAATAGGGAATACAATTTAGATTTTTTGGCTATCTCAGAAACGGGGAGACGGGATTTCTCAGTAAGTCTGCTTAACCGCCTTTCTGGCGGGATAGACTTCACTTGGGTTTCACGACCGCCTAGAGGTCGTTCTAGGGGCATTTTACTTGGTGTAAATACAGGGACTATGGATGTTTTGGCTAGTTCGGATGGTGAATTTCATGTTAAACTCCATATTCGCACCAAAGCCGACAACTTCACATGGACCCTCGTCGCCGTGTATGGGGCAGCCCAGGATGAGTTCAAGGCCGATTTTCTCCGTGAATTGGTTAATCTGGCGAAAGATAATCCCTACCCCATTCTTACAGGTGGGGATTTCAATTTGCTTAGATTTCCAAATGAGAAAAGCCGCGGTAGGTTTGATAATCATTGGCCTTTCCTTTTCAATACTGTCATCGACAGTCTAGATCTGCGAGAGGTTTCCATGATTGGAAGGCAATTCACTTGGGCGAACAGTCTTCCGGAACCGACATATGAGAAACTAGATCGCGTTTTAATGGATACCGACTGGGAATCTGAATTTCCTATGGTGTCTGTTCGTGCTCTACCTCATATTGAGGCTATATCAGACCACACACCCATTCTCCTAACTACTGGTTTGCCACGACCACAACATAGACGCAAGTTCAAGTTCGAACTTGGGTGGTTGCTTCGGGATGGTTTCCATGACATGGTCAAGGAGGTGTGGGAGAAACCGGTGGGCGGGCATACCCCAATTCACAAATGGAATAACAAAATGCGTGCTTTACGCAAATTCCTTGGTGGTTGGGCTAGGCACACGGTGGGTATCCTCAAAAAGGAGAAGCTTCGTATTTCATCTATCATTGATGAATTAGAAGCTTTGGCAGAGGTTAGACCTCTATCTAAGCATGAAATCGAGATCAAGAGTCATTCGAACGCACAGATAGCTAGCATGCTGCGTGAGGAGGAACTCAAATGGTACCAACATAGTAACTCTCAGTTTATCCTGAAAGGTGATTCGAATACTAGATATTTCCATGGAGTCGCCAATGGCAGACACCGTAAGAAAATTATTCATTCCCTACAAAAGGATGAGGGCACGATTGAGGGGCTTGAGCAACTTAAATCTTATATCACTAATTATTATAAAAATTAGTTCGGAGCCCCAGAGGAAGGAAATTTCTCAATGGATGAGTCCCGAACAGATGACATCCCACAGGTCTCTGATGAGGAAAACGGCCTTCTAATAGCCCCATTTACCGAGGAGGAAGTTAGAAAGGCGGTTTTCCTAATGGAGCACAACAAAGCCCCGGGTCCATATGGTTTTCCCGCTAAGTTCTATCAGAACTTCTGGGAAAGTCATCAAGCCGGATCTCCTACTTTTGTTTAGCGACCTACATGCTGGCCATCTAGAATTGTTTCGCTTAAACTTTGGTGAGATTATTTTATTTCCTAAGGTTAATGAGGCTGAAAGGATACAACAATATAGACCTATTTGCCTCCTTAATGTTAGTTTTAAAATATTCATGAATGTTGCGACTATTAGGCTAAATTCGGTTGCTGAACACGTGGTTCGTCCTTCACAGACTGCTTTTATGCAAGGAAGAAACATCCTAGATGGAGTTGTTATCCTTCATGAAACAGTCCATGAATTACATCGGAAAAAGTTGAATGGGGTGGTACTCAAAATAGACTTTGAGAAAGCTTATGACAAAGTCAAATGGCCGTTTCTTCAACTGACTCTCAGAATGAAAGGATTTTCTGCAGAGTGGCGCGCTATGATCCATAGCTTCGTTTCTGGAGGTAGTGTTGCCATTAAGGTCAATGATGACATTGGACACTATTTTCAAACGAAGAAGGGATTGCGACAAGGTGACTCGATATCGCCAATGCTATTCAATATAGTGGCGGATATGCTAGCGGTCATGATTGAGCGTGCCAAGGTTGATGGCCAAATTGATGGGGTAGTAAGTCATCTAGTTGATGGTGGTCTCTCTATACTTCAATATGCCGATGATACGATTCTCTTGAAGGATCATGACCTCGAGAAAGCGAGAAATCTGAAATTAATTTTATCAGCATTCGAGCAACTCACAGGTCTCAAGATCAACTTTCATAAAAGTGAATTGTTTTGTTTTGGCGAGGCTCAAAACGAGGCCCACCTGTACGCTGAACTGTTCGGGTGTGGGTTGGGTCAGTTTCTGATCACATATTTAGGGATACCGATACATTATCGGAGACTCACAAATGCTGAATGGAAACATGTCGAGGAGAGACTACAAAAAAGACTTAGCAGTTGGAAAGGTAAACTGCTGTCTCTGGGTGGAAGATTGGTCCTCATAAACTCAGTACTAAGTAACATGATACTATATATGGTTTCCTTCTTCCAGTTGCCGAAAGGAGTTTTACATAGATTGGATTATTTCCGATCAAGATCCTTTTGGCAAGGAGATAGCGAGCGAAAGAAATATTGACTGGCTAAATGGAGTGTGGTTTGTCGTCCCAAAGACCAAGGCGGGTTGGGCATTCATGACCTTGAGGTTAAGAATAGGGCCCTCCTCGGCAAATGGTTATTTAAATTACTGACGGAAGATGGTGTATGGCAAACCCTCCTAAGGAGGAAATATGTGGGTTCCAAGGCGGTATCCCAAGTATACTGGAAGCCTGGTGATTCTCACTTTTGGGCGGATCTAATGGCTACGAAGAAATATTTCTTCTCCTATGGATCCTTCTCGATTAAGGACGGTTCGGAAATTAGATTCTGGGAGGACAAGTGGCTAGGAAATGCCATACTCCGGGAACAATATCCGGCTCTATACAACATTGTGCGTCACAAGGGTGATACTATCGCCGCGGTAATGGAATCATTTCCGCCAAATGTGACGTTCAGAAGAGATTTAGTTGGACCCAGACTCCAATCGTGGTACATCCTGCTTCAACGGTTGTCCACGGTGCAATTGTCACATGGGTCTGATGTATTTCGATGGAACCTACATGGGAATGGACAATTCTCAGTGAAGTCTATGTATAGAGCGTTAATCCAGTCTGATGTGCCAGTTGATAATAACAAGAAGATCTGGAAGATGAAGATACCTCTTAAGAATAAAATATTTGCATGGTATCTTCGTCGCGGAGTCATTCTTACTAAAGATAATCTTATCAAGAGGAATTGGCATGGAAATCCGCAATGTGTTTTTTGTCATCATGATGAGACAATAAAACATTTATTCTTCCAATGTAAATTGGCTCGGTCTATATGGTCAGTCATCCAGATAGCTTCTGGCTTGTATCCTCCTTGTAGTGTTGCTAATGTATTTGGCAACTGGTTACATGGGATTGGGCACAGGTTTAGAACTCTTCTTAGGGTGGGAGTGCTTGTCGTTATTTGGTCGCTTTGGCTATGTAGAAATGATAAGGTTTTTAACGATAAAAGTACTTCTCTAATGCAGGTTATCTACAGATGTACCGGGACTCTTCGTTTATGGTCCTCTCTACAACGCGTGGAGAATGAGACCTATTTACGGAGGTGAGTACACGATTGGAGGATACGGCGAGGGATGCTTTTACCCAACATGGGTGACAACATGATCTTAGGATTGGCCCACCTCCGCTTTAGGCGTTATACGGACTCTACATGTTTCTTTGTATTCCGCCTTTTAGTTTTCGTTTATACAAGAGGACTCTGTTTGGCTGTGTGCATCTTAGTTATGCAGAGGCCGGGTGTAATGCTTAAACCTTTTAAGTAATAAAGCGCCCCTTTCCGAAAAAACAATGCTCAAATCTGGAAATGAAAAAATCACAAGCTAAATGAAAACAATCATAAAAAATTGCTGTTGCTGCTGCTCCCGACGATCGTCCTCCTTCCTTCATGGTGTCGATCACCTCCGTATTATCTGAGTTAATAATAATGCGGTTGCATCCTGTCCTCTGCGCCAGTGATGGGCTAGCTGTCAGCTTTGTGGCGCAAGGAAATCTACACTAGCTAGATAGATGCTCACAGCTCCGGCTCGGATGCTTTATATGGATGGCTTTGGCCACTCCCGACTTCGGGAGACAGAACGCTGCGGCATGTTAAACATTGTTGCCCTAAAATTTGTCAGAGCAGATCTCCAGCTCCCCCCCTCTCTAAAATTTTACCCTTCCAACGACTCCTTAAATTTGAGGGGTCTTTTTGTAAGCTAATTTGAGGGGTCATTCATCCTGTTTGTTTTCTCATAGCCAAGTTCAGAGCACTAGTATAAAAAGGGCCTAATGTTCAGCTCATTAGTCCCGGTTTGTAAATGAACCGGCACTAATGGTACCATTAGTCCCGGTTCGAACGGCTATGCATTAATCCCGGTTCATTTGTGACCTATAGTCCCGGTTTGTGTCACAAACTGGGACTAAAGGGGTGGTGGCAGGCTGGCGTCAGGCCGGGGCCCCACGAGCCCCTTTAGTCCCGGTTTGTGACACAAATCGGGACTATAGGTCTACCCTTTAGTGCCGGTTCGTGTCACAAACCGGGACTAAAGGGGTCTAACCTTTAGTCCCAGTTGGAGACACAAACCGGGACTAAAGGGCAATTTTCAAACTCAACCCCCCCCCCCCCCCCCCCCCCCCCACCCCCCCCCCCCCCCCCCCCCGTATCGCCTTTTCAGTTTTGAAAAAAAAACCAATAGAAAATGATAAAAAACTTCAAAAATTAAAATTCTTCGAGATGTAGTTATGTTACTACATCTACTAGTTAGGTAAATTTAAAATCATAAATTTCGACATGTTTTGCAAAAAAGTGTTATGAAAAAGTAAAACGACTATATATTTTGCATACGATGTCGAAAAAAACGTATAATATATCAAAATGTTCAGCATGAAAATCCGCATCCGATTTTGACCGTCATAGGCCGTTTTGCAAATTTTTAGAATTCTCAAATTCTAAAAGGAAAAAAGTTATGCTCAAATTTCAGTTTTTTTTGAATTTTAGTTAAATCTGGTCAAAGTGTGGTCAAACTACTTATTCAAGAAATATTAGTGTTACTAAATAATTATTCAAGAATATTAGCGTTACTAAATAATTATTTTAATTTTTTGAATTTTGGTCAAACTGTGGTCAAACTATGGTCAAACTACTTATTCAAGAAATATTATTGTTACTTAATAATTATTGTTTTTTAGAATAATAGTTTCAAACTCAAACGGTGAAACGTGTGACTTCATGCTCAAGCTAAACTCCTGAGGGTTAATAGGATTGACAGCTTAGTATTGTCAGGAAAACAACAAGTGCAGACTTGAAAACTAGGGGGAATAGAACTCGGAAGTTAAGCGTGCTCAGGCTGGAGTAGTGAGAGGATGGGTGACCGGCCGGTGATTAGAGATTAAATCATCAAATAATTCAGAAATTTGAAAATCCGAAAAAAAATTCAATTTTTTTTTCAAAAAAAATCATTTTTTTTTTCAAATTAAAACCTTACCAACCGGGACTAAAGGTCCCTCAGACCCCGGCGCCTGGTCGTGCCACGTGGTGGCCCTTTAGTGATGGTTCGTGTTGAACCGGGACTAAAGGGGGGGGGCTTTAGTCCCCACCCTTTAGTGCCGGTTCCAGAACCGGCACTAAAGGGCCTTACGAACCGGGACTATAGCCCCTTTCTGCACTAGTGGATGACTTCTCTGAGCAGATTCGGGCAAAGGATCAGGAGGCATTCAGCAGCTATTTGCTGTTGTTTCTCTTTCCTTTTAGCTAAAATTTTCGGTAATAATATGTTGAAAACACAGTTGTTGGAGATCCTGACGACAAAAAATTTTGTTTAAATTATGGATGAAAATCAGCTTTGTGGTGTTTTCCGCTTGATCTGATGGCTGTTGATCGGGAAATGGTATCTCCGTGCATATCTGACTCGCCGTTCTGTGGGAAAGTGCCATGCGTAGGCATAATTTTTTTAGGGGATTAGGCATAGTTGTAATATAATATACTTGTATAGAGCTTGTGTCAATTAATTCGGATCGAAGGGAGTAGCTGATTTTTTTGCAAGAAATTATAGAGGTGAAATTTGGCTCCCACAGTTAAGAAAACTAAATGATACCTTGTGTGTTATTAGTTATGTAAATTGGTTGCAATATATTTTAATGAGAATTGATTATATGAAATATCATGAGAATTGATTATATGAAATATCATGAGAATTGATTATATGAAATATTATGAGAACAAAAACTAAAATAAATTAGATTTATTGTATATTTACTAGCAAAAGAGCCCGTGCGTTGCAACAGGAGAGTGCAAGGCCTGCGAATCAGGCTCGAAGGCATAGATACTAGTTAGGAAGTGCGGCTTGCCGCCGGGGCTGCCGGGTATAGTCATATCCAATCCAGTAATACAGTCATTGAAGCATTGCAAATATATATAAAAATAGCATAATACAGTTGTGTTTATCAATCTAATATATCAAGTTTATATCGCACATTTAGTACATAGCAATTGGTCCAGGAAACAACAAAATGTTTCGGTCCAAAAGCAAGATATATTGGTAGCAGCATTGGTAAGTTCAATCAGACACAAAAAATAGATCAGAAATCAAAAAGAGGATCAAAAGGCTCTACAGATTACACGATAGGGGCCAATTAACTATTTAAGAAATAGTCTGCAACAAATATACAGTTAAACAACATCCGTACGGAGTAGAAATTATGTAGTCCTCGACCACGCATTAGATAATGCCCTATTGCATCCCGTGAGGTAGAATGACATTTTATCAAAGAAATATCAAGCATGCAAGCATTATTGGTAAACATGGTAAACAAAAAAAGTTCATATAGTTATTGAAAGAGTAACACAGAGATTTCAGATACTACGATATCCAGGTCGTTGCACATGGATGCCCTCTTCCATCCCCACGAGTCCACCACACGGACGTCCTCTTCCAGCTTCATGCCGAACCCTGAACATCGTTGACCACGGACGCCCTCTTCCGTCCCCCCCGCCGAACACCGAATATGGATGACCAAATGAATTATTAGAATATGCTCTCAATAGTGGTTCATCAAATTGCTTTATTGCATCATGCAATTCCCAGGGGGTGAGATCATGTCCATTCTACATGACGACATTAGAATATCAGTTAGAATACTTTTATAACGAATTCAAAACTAAGGCGCTAAAATACAAACTATTTACTGCCATATATAGAGCAATCTATAAGGTTGAAAACTTCAAATAGCAATCTGGACAAAAAGGAGATGGCCACATATATGCATCTAATAAAATCAAGGAACATATAAGATCATCGCTTCCTGCATATCGTGTATTTAATGCAAACCAAGGTGGTCTCTGTCGCTATAGGTGTGCCAGAGTTCATGTTGAGAAAGAGTCTAAACCTTCCCTCTATATTAACATGACATGCATCATATTCTATATTGGCCAAAGGAGAGAGAAATTCAACAACCTGGCATAACTAATTATCTATACTGATGTACTGACTGATGATTGGATGTAATCTATCATCATAAGTAATCAACAGACTAAATGTTGGAATGAAGTGAGGAATAGGTTTCAATAAACTTGAAAGGAAAAAACACAGTGCTTGTAGATTAAGAACATCATATAAAACACATAATGACCAACAAGGGAATTTGTAATATACATATATAACGCACTTTGTACAGAAGGATAAGTTGATAATCACCTTAGCTGAGCATGATGCATCGTGTGTGAAGCCAAAGTGAGAAAATATGAGGAATCTAATTTGTATAGTACCTCTCTAGCTGATATTACACACGAGTTGTTTTGCTGCTGCTGGAACCCATGGCAGGTACTACAACTGTTCGGTGACACAAAAAAAGCTGGAGGCCACTGACCTTTGGTGAGGACACGATACGCTAATGAAGAGACATGTGTGACTCCCTAAACCCAGAACCCAAAGTATATAACGAACTCACCCAGACTACATCAAGGAAAATCTTCTTATGGCTTTATCTTTCATCAAGCCCTAGCCCAATTAATAGTGCAAATGAAAGAATATCTAATGCCTTAATTTTATATTTCACTGATGTAGAGTAAAAGAAAGACTATCAAACGCAATTGCATATACCCTATCATGAATCCCTCTAATGATTTTTCTTTGATAAATCAATATGTATATCATAACCAGTTTCAGATGAAGATAGCAGAATCACCAGCGGAAGAAAAAATATACAAAATCATTCGAGCTTGCATTTGCAACATTATACTAAGAAATTCACAATCAATCTATACTGATCCAATAAACAGGAAAGCTTTGCTTGCCGCCAAAAAAACGATGCTATCTATTTTTCAGCAGGATAAAAGGGATGTCACATGTGGAAAAATAATTAAAGAAGAAAGTATTCTGCGCATTTTCAAAACATCCATCCCCATGCTTCCATAATATAATCAGTTATCTAAGGAGGAGGGAGGGGGGTAAATCTATTACTATGCAGGCTTTCAGTAGAGAAGAAATCGGGTTGAGGAGGAGCTCACATGTAGTTTAGACCAGTCAATTTGAGCATACTCGATATTGCCGTTTTCCTCAGTGTGGACCATTTCGACAAGCTCCTGGCATCCATCTGCCGCCACCACTTCCATGATCCCTGATGTTGCAAAAGTCCTGTATTAATATCAAGCAGGTCCTCGTTAATATACCCAAGTGGCCTATTAAAAGAGTAGCTTCTGATCATCTACACGGAGCGTGGAAAACCTGGCCAACATTATTAAGGCAACACATGTATAGCCTGATAAGTATAAAGCGCCCTCGCCATCACAAGTCTTCACCAATATACCAATGAAAATAACTATTGACAGGTTTGTTACTAAGCTCCAGAATCTCACCTGCCTCAAAGTTCAAAGCTGCATCACTCCATAGTATAACAGTGATTTGGTGACCCCTGTGTCAAATAAATAGACAAAGTTCAAATATAAAATAAATCACGGCAGACCGGCTGTAACCAAGAAGGGGAAAAGGCCTCAGGATCATACATGGGATCTTTATGTAGATAACCCTCCTAGTAGAGTCTCCCGGCCTGCTTGAACTAACATATTGAGCAGCATGTATGTTTAATGGGTCCAATGTCAGTTCCACGGTGGTACCACAGACAAAGGGCTTAACTCCATCTGTGGAAACAAAAAGACCAGTTTAAAATAAACATATGGAAAACTGTCTAGAAGACACAATATCTATTGATGAAAAATGATGCACAATGCACAATAGACAATGTACATATATGCGCAGAAGAATATAATAAGATTCAGTAGACTACTCTTTTAATAGGAAGGAAATCATACATTCGAGTATATATTGTTAAAGATAATACGAGGAAAGGCGCAAGCTACTACTAATTATTATAGGGACATGTCAATAAACTTCAAAAGGGACCAGCTGAGGCATAAACCTCAGGGTAGATGATGTTCTGAGTCTCCGATGTACATTTTCCATCTTTATATTCGATAAGTAAGTTTAGGGATTTTCTCGACATGACCCGCGACACATACAACTGTCCATGGGTAAACACAAGGAAGAGAACATAATAGAATATGCAATATACCTGCCAAGCTGGACATCCCTAACCATTATTCTAGGTGGCTCGAAACGTGGCCAGTAACCTAAAACCAAAAAGCAGCCACAATAACTAAATTAGCCATGTAAGACACTAAATAAACAAAATGAGGAATAGATCAAGTGAACCAGACCAAGTACAATAGCAGTAGTAATAGAACAATTCATACATCATACATAGAAGCCACATTTCACAAAGGAATGGACCTTCCTGACAACACATCCATCCAAGTTGTATGATAACTAATTCTATAGACCCTACCTGCCACGCCATTGGTTTTCTTGGTAACACCAACAATAAGACGACATGGGTAAACAGCAAAACAAAATGAACCGGCAAGCTCCTATGAAGTTGTATGATAACTAATTCTATATTGTAGGTAGGAAGTGCGGCTTGCCGCACCAGGCAGCTGTGCTGCTGGGTACAGTCATATCCACCGCTGCCGAGTACAGTTATATTCAATCCGGTAAAACAGTGATGGGAGCATTGCAAATGTAAAAAAACATGATATTGGTTCAGGGGCACGCATCATCAAGACCACACTAATATCACAACCACAAAGCAGGATGCAAATAGAACAATAAAGACAGGCGGTCATATCACAAACAGATCCCATAAAACAACTCAAGACAACCAGCGACTTACATCTCACAGTCCACCATAGTAATACAACAGATACAGGTAGCAACAACATAAAGGCGAGAAAAATATAGCATGAGCGTACATAGCATGAGCGTACAACCTCTCCCTCCGTTCCTAAAGATAAGACCTTTTAGATATTTCAATATGTACTACATACAGAGAAAAATGAGTGAATCTATCTATACTCTAAAATATGTCTATATGCATCCGTATGTAGTCCGTATTGAAATATCTAAAAGGGCGTATATTTAAAAATCGAGGGAGTAGAACCTTAATAGACTCATCTTCGAATACCAGTTTAATCTTACAGTTAATAGTGTGTGCATAATGAATCTTGCAGCAGGCATAGGGAAAATGCATGTAGATGCTTCTATAACGTCTAACATAGACATACTCTTTTCCATGCAAAGAAACTTCAGAAAATCATTAACCACTGAAGAGAAAAGGTTGTTTAGTCAAGATCAGGTCACTCGCCTCCTTCATGTAATTTCTTCGAGGACTCGAGCATCAAGGAATAGCGCCATTCTTCTCCTTTCTTCTCTAAATTAAGTGGCGCTTCGCTCATTCTATTGATGGTTCTATGAGGATGGGTGCTGAGCTGAATAAGAAAACATATGCCCGAGTATTTCTCGTGAAGTTTGGTATAAGCTCTGAAGTACCGAGAGTTGCAAACTGAACTCAGAAATCGAAACAGGTCGTATGAACAAAACAAAATAAACCTCTATCTTCTATGAAAGCTGGGTGCAAAATGACCAATATGGTAAAGCCATGGGATTTCAATAATCTCTAATACATAAAAACATTATAGCTATGAACACTGCAATTCAAAAGCCAAGCTACTCCCAAGTAAAAGTAAGCAATGTTGATGAAGCAACAAAAGGTGTTGGCTTTGCTACCATAAATGAAACCATCCGAAGTTATATGCACCACAACACCGAAGGTTGCATAGCAAACCACATAACAAAAGAACTGAAGAAAAAAGATGCAGAGATGGCATGGAGAGTAAAATAATAGATAAACAACCTAGCTGTTTGAGAAGCTTTGCAAATTGAGCTCCTGAAATATAAGGGAAGCCACCGATGACATTTACCAGACAAACACTCTACAAATTCCAGAAACACCAAGTTATACATCAGTGCAGCATCAACTGTATATACACACACCATAATTAAACGACATGAATTTGCATTTACTTGTGTAAATAATACCACCTTTCTGAAGATCTCATATCCAATCACCCATCAAGCATAAATACAAATTTGAGTTAATTCATTTAAACGCAAAATCAGGATAAAACCAAATCAAGCAGACCAACAACATACTTGTATATGTACTTAGATAGATCCATCCCGACTACCCTGCCAATGACTCAGTACTGTCTTTTAGCACCTATGTGTCAAACAAAAGAACAAAAACCTCTTCTGCAAAGAGCAAGGACAGGGGTTGATACCAAATTTGTCTCCCGATCGACAGTGGAAAAGAGCAGCGTACCAAATAAATCAAGGAAGGCAACAAAAACACACCTTTTGCAGGGACCAAGGACATGCCTAGAATCTATATCTATCCATCTCCTTGACTGTAAGAAAGCAATAGCAGAATACACTATCAACCAAGACAGAGCACATGAAATATATTCTCTAGGAACGACCGAGTAAACAGACGAACATAAGAGAGCTCACCTTGTACAAACGCGAATGGCAGTCGTGGGAACAACAACCGCAAGGACATGTAAATCAGTAGAAGACAACATCACAAGAATGCATATTAGTAAATAAAAGAGAAATTCCAAAGCAGAAACACCAAGCTTTCTCTGATATTTGTCACTCCAGGCATTAAATTTTCAAGTAAAAGATATAAACGTCCAATGTCCAATAACAACTCACCTTTTTCTTCAGAATTCTGTAATACACACTATAAGTTGCCGACCAAAATCTTTGAGCATGCACATCTGGCATAAACAATTATGCCTTTCTTCTAATCGACCTGCATGATGATACCAGTAAAATCTAAGATCACATATGACAAGAACGATGGCTTGCAGACTATCAACAAGAAAAGCAGTCTATATGCGTTGAATGGATAATTCATTCAAAGCAAAGTGTCTTCAGAAAGAAAAAAATACGGATTAAATTCTAGGTATAAACTTCTCTGAAGTTCCTTGGTTGCAAAGAGGCGGAAACAGTTAATGAACAGACAAGAAATTAAAGAGCAGAGTCAGTAGACACCAAACTTAACCCATACACTTGAGTGATTGTTGAGGAGAGATAACTGGCCGTCTCTGCCGACATGACAATCCATTTGACATATAGATAGAAATATCAACAGCAGCGTGGTAGATAATGTTGATGCACACATTTTGCAATATATCAACAAACTAAAGCAAGGATGTATGCAATCATCATCATGACGACATTAAAGTAGTGATGCTCATCAGGTCTCATGATGCATTGTAAGACTAGAATCGTGGCATGAATCGAAGGAATCAAGAATTCCCGTGGTTTCTGCAGTGGATCTTGGGATCATCAGTACCTTTTCTTGGCCTCGACCTTGGCCTTGCTGGACTTGGAGGCCTTCTGGGCGTTGTTGGCGGCCCGCCTGTCCTTGTTGCTCTGGATCTTCATTTCTGCAGCCCGCCTCGTGGCTTGCCTGTCCCTCCGCACTTCTCCCATTGGTCGCTTCCTCCACATGGTCGCCGGCGTCCACGACGTTCTGCCCGGTGCCGCGTCCCACACCGCGCCCTGCGCCCTGGCCGCCGCCGCGACCCGCGCCCTGGCCGGCCCCGCGCCCCTCGCCCTGGACGGCTCCGCGTCCCGCGCCATGACGCGGCATGGCCGGCCCCGCGACACGCGCCGTGCCCGCCGCCATGTCCCGCGCCCAGGCCCGCGCCGCGCCCTGCGCCCTGGCCGCCGCCGTGCCCAGGCCAAGCACCGCGTCCCGCACCGCGCCCTGCTCCCAGGCCCGCCGGCAGAGAAGCCGCTGAGCGCCCAGTCAAAGGGAGGAGGCGGTGCGAGGGAGACAGGGTGAGCGCGAGGGTGGCGGTGCGAGGAAGATGGGGCAGGGCTGGCGGCGCGAGAGCGAAGGGGAGGGGCACGACGGGGATAGCGGCTAGGGTTTCACCCAATCGAGCTCTCTCTTCCCCTTACGCGCAGCCCAACCATCCACGGGACGCCACACAAGCGCCCTCATGTGAAATCTCGGAACTGCCCTCAGCGGCCACCGAAAAATACGGCGCGGTGGCATGACCCCTGCGCCTGTGTACAGCCACACCGGCCACACCCACACTCAAGGCCAATGACAATAGCGGCCCACGGACAAAAGACCCCACCTGTCATCCAGAGAGGGCATAAATTCGGAAGTAAGAAATAAGAAGCACTATTCATTAATTGTCACATCAGACTCGATCCAACGGTCCGGATCGTTTGGACAGGCAATCCGACGGCCGAGAATGCAAACGCCCTGAGAAGGCTCCATATAAGACTCCAATGTAACAATGGAATTCTAATGGTGCAGTATTATCAAACATGTCAAATATGTACTTTTAGGATCCCCGGACACGTCGGATAGTATTGCCGATTTTTGTTAACGTTTAACTCACCTTTCTTCTTCTTACTCCCCCCATTATCTCTGTCCCCCAATTCAAGATTTCGCTATAAGGAATGGCACATCCGACATGCAATACCGACGGGTATTGAGGAGGAAATATAGAAAATATAAAAAAAAACAGAGCATTCTAAGGGCATTGGAGTCGAGAAAGTCGATAAAATCCTGGAGATAAAATGTTACTTATGATATAAAAAGAGTCATTCTGCTTCCGCTCGTTTGATTCTCAAAGACGGGTCGCCGTTCATCATCATGGTGGTGACGTAACTCGGGCTCTGCTGCTCTTGGACCGGAAGAACAACCTGTTGGTCAGCGAGGGTTGCGGATGAGTATGGTGTCCTATGTCCGGGAGTGGCGGAGATAATAAATCTCATATACTTGTGTATGATGAAGCTGGTGCTCGACCCGTCTTTGTCGAGAACTCGAGATAGAAGGTTAGGTTGTGTAGCTTTGTACCTAATGTACACCTTACCGTTGCCGTCATCAGGGTGTAGCGCCCCCATAGGCCTTGCCTCTGCCAGGTACCGCCCCTGAGAATGCAATTTGTGGACGCCGTTTTCAAGTCCGTTCTATTGCAGACTCTCACCACCATCGCTCGCTCACAGAGGTCAGCGACATCTCCCTGACATGGAAAAGCATTACTACTTTAAATAGGTACTTCCGAGTCAATGGAGGAAAAACAGATGATTTATGCATTCAATAAGCTATTACTTTGAGAAGAGGGAGGCTGCAACGTCAGAGACTCAGAGTGTAGAATAGCGCTGCACCTTCTTGTTGGGCCAGTGCCCAAATCTCTTAGTCGGTTCATCTGCAAAGCATCAGCGTGCCATGGATCCAGCCAACAGTCCCGCGTCATCCTATTTGTCTTTCTTGACGTTGGTTTGCCTCGTACAGTTTTCCTTTTATAGATGAATCACACCTAAATCCATCAAATCTAGCTTCTTCCAGAAGACAAATAAGTCCCAAAAAATACAGAGCACCAGGTCATGTGGTACAGATGAATTGGTCTGGTACCACCAACGAAAAACAGAAGCAGCACATCGCTAGAGAAACTGAGAGAGTGGAGCATAGCCCACCCATTGTCATATCCTAGAAGTACGACAAAACTTAATCTCCTGGTTTCACCTAAATTACCTCGAAAGTATGAATCAGTACACTCCTGGGCGGAACTGGTGCATGTATCCAAAGGAAAAAAAACACATCTATATTGAGCAGCTTCATGGGTAATCAAATACGCAGATGGCTACGCCTCCGGTATATCAATCTCACAAAATCCACAACCAATTTCCCAAATCTGTACTCGATCCAAGGAACCCGCACACTATCTGTAGGAGTTGGCGTGCGCGTACCCTTTCTTGCTCCCGGAGGAGGAAATCCGGCGCCAGCGGTCACGGCGACCATGACGGCCACCATAGTCTCCGTGCTCTGCCCTGCAGGAACTCCATTGGTGCATGTTGCTCCCCCCGCGTGGATTCCCCCATTGGCCACAAGAAAGAGGGATTGAGGCTGCCTTGGCGTGCCGCTTGCTCCGGGCGTGGCCTGGTGAAGCGAGACGGACAGATGTTGAGGAAGAGGCGACCGAGGATGCAGAGGACCACGCCGTCGGAATCACGGGAATCGCTGAAGTGTAGCAGACTGCAACCACCCGTAAGCCAAGTACATCAAGGGGGCGGCGGTGGCGGCGAGAAGCCCTGTGCCTCGTAACCAAACCGGCCGGCTCGTATCCTGTGAGACCCGGACAGCGTCACGCCGCCGCTGCTTCCGTCGAAAAGGTTCGCGTGAAACCCGGAAGCGACGCGTGCGTGTCTGGCCGTATATTTATATTTTTTTTGCGAGAACGCATATGAGCATAGAAAATTTACGGAATCCCGAGTCGTAACCTTTTCAGTCACGATGTAGTCGATCGTTGGTTTTCCGAGTAAGCAACTTCCGATTTTGCATGACAGACGAACGGAACGACGTACAAGAATGGACGGGTGGACGAACGAAAAACGGACGAAATTACGGTGATAAGAAGCAATAGCCCATTTATTATTAGGGATAGATTAAATATAAGTAACACTATAGAATAGAAATGCTTGGATATTTTCACATGCATGATTGCTTGTAATGGCGGACTTTTTATTCTGTATAGTTGTACGTTGAAGTGACGTGCATACATATGTTGATAGATCACCCGTACGCTTTGTGGTGTGCACTACACCACGGTAGGAATTAGGAGGCATTAAAAGATGCCTTTAAAAGCTCAAAAATGCCTAGAAATGTCTAAGATGGCGTTCCTGATAAATGCTACGGATACTCACGGAAGGAAAAAATGTATCCCGGCGATTGTGGAAAACACCTCCGTTGATCAGACCTTTTAAGGGCGATCACAAGAAGGCCTCCAATGTTTTGTGGCGATTTTCAGAAATGCCTCTAAAGCTTCCACCTGGAAAATTAAGAAAGGCCCCACCCAAAGTAGGAACCCAACCCACTCAACTCTAGCACGACGACTGCTTTGCTTCCTTGATGGGCTTGCTTAACAATCTTCGCTGTCGACCAAGCCCCGGTTTGAAAGATAATCACTTTTGATCACCACCGTCCACATCATACGATCGATCAAGTAGTCACGTGAATCTCACCGCACAACGACTTTGATTTTTTGCGAACCAATCTGTGGTTGGGTGGTTAGAGGGACTGTGGTATCCCTAGCCCATCAGGGTTTAAGTCCTGGTGCTCGCATTATTTCTGGATTTATTTCAGGATTTCCGGCGATGCGCTTTCAGTGGCAGGAGACGTTCCCGTCGACGACGAGGTGCCTACGGTGACTTCGTAAATCTCAAGATGATATGCCGGCTCAGTCTCTCGGAGGTGCTCACAGGGGTAGGGTGTGCGTGTGTGCGTTCATAGGGGTAAGTATATGCGCGTATGTATGAGCGCTTGTTAAAAAACGACTTCGATTTCTGTTATTAGATATTATTTTTAGAGATATTACACGACCTTCCTTTTAAGCCGCACAGATTTCAACTCGAGCGGTATGAGACTAAATAATTTGGTACAAGTGTGTCTCGGCTCACACGAACTCAAAAAATGATTGCGCAGTGGTTCGATCAGGCAACCTCTTTTGCTTCTATCGTAGCTAACCTTCGCCAACCAATCAACAAAACTGAAGGTCTCGATCTATTTAGAAAATGTGGACGAGACAACAAAGCGTTTTGCTCTGGAACGCCTTCAAGTTTGTGCTGCCGGTTTTCAAAATGTCCCCTATGTTGTAACATATTACGGCGTTCCCCAAAACGCCTCAAAATGTAGCGGCGTTTCACAAAATGCCCTGCAAATTATGACATATTAAGGCATTTTCTCGGAATGCCCTTAATTGCCATTGTATTGAGGCGTTCTTCAATTGTGACCTTAAGAAAGCTAATCCAAGGCACTTTTCAAAACGCCTCCTGGAAAATGCCTCTACTACTCAACCGTGGTGTAGTGGTGGTGGCCGTAGATAAGTATGAGCTTGTCATTCTTAGCCATTCGGCTTCGCCTGTTAGCGTTGGTCGGCACAAACTCTGAAATTGCCGATGATTCATGCATGCATGACTTTTGTTCTGCAAGCTTCAGAAAGAAGATGCATGCTTATGGTACGTAGCGTACCGTGCTGCTGTTGCTTTGCCGCAATTGCTCCTCGGTTCACCGCGCCCTTGTTTTCGGAAAACCTTCTCATTTTTGACAAATGTGTTGCTGATGCTGTGTCGCGAGTGGTGTCTGCGTCTGAGCCATTATCGAGCCACCACCACCACCACGTCTAAATCCTATGAGTTGTGTCATGGAGCAAGGCAGGTGTATATGTTGAAATATTAGGCAAATTCATGATTAATTTCAGTAAATAATTCATTGAACAGAATGTGCGTGCTCCTTATTTCTTGGAATACACTCAACTCTAGGATTGAGTTGCTAAAATGGTGCTTGTTGTGCCCCTTTGGACTGCTTAGTGTGGAACTGTGAAAGGCAAATGATCCTCCTTTTATAGTGGGCACACACTTGTAACCGGTGAAGATAAGGTCACGTTAATCGCAATACATTAATATGATTCATGCTTAAAATGGGATCTACGATATTAATTAAGTTATATAAAAGGATAAACTTGATGGTATTAGTTCACGAACAAATTAACAAGAATTTAATCGAGGTGGGGTGTGCGAACCAACTTGTGGTTGGACTGTTAGGAGTATAGTGATATCCCTAGCTCACCAGGGTTCAAGTCCTCGTACTCGCATTTTTCTGGATTTATTTCAGGATTTCCGGCGATGCGCGTTCAGTGGGAGGAGACGCTCCCATCGACTACGAGACACCTATGGCGACTTCGTCAATCATCAAGACGATATCCCGGCTCAGTCTTTTGAAGGTCCTCACAGGGTTAGGGTGTGCGTGTGTGCGTTAATAAGATGAGTGTATGTGTGTATATGTGAGCACTCGCGTCTGTATTGTGTTAAATAAAAATCGAGGTGGGGTGTTGTGGTGAATTAGCACACACGGAGGATAATAACAGGAAAATGTTTTAAATAGTTTTTCTGTTTTTTTCCACCCCAAAACTAGGTGTGCAAGCACAAGAAGAGTAATTAGCTCTTCTTATGACATTGGCTATATGGCAAAGTAGGAACAGAATGACTTAAATCTCATTGCAAATGCAAAAGGCAATTATTTTCTTGGCAAAATAGAGTCTAAAAAATATTTTCTATCGGAATTACGAATTACTAGTACTTTAGATACTCAATGGACGCCGTCCAAGCATTCTTCCGGCGAACTTAACTTGTGCTCAGTCTTATTTTAGCAATCATCGCGGTGCATGCATGGCTGAACACATGCCCGTACTAGATGGTGCCAAGGAGGCGGGCCCCGAAGAAACGCCATTTCCCTGCTCCACAAGAACGACGGCGTACTACTGCCCCACTAGTTGCCGCCTCATCCAGCAGCTCGTCTCTGCTGGAAAGAAGGAAGCGACCGGCGCCGATGCGTGTCTGCGAGTCCAACGCCTGGCCTTCTGCTCAAAGAGATCTCGCTCGTGCTAGTACTACAGGGCGGCGTCGTCGCGGACGGGCAGGTCGAGCAGGGGGTCGGAGAGGACGGAGACGCCGGACAGCCAGACAGGAGGACCATCCTTATCGTGAGACGGACGCCGTATCCACCCCCTCCCAAAGATGTCCAGCGTCATCTTCTCATTTTCCAACTGCCGTATATCTAGTACTCCCTCCGTTCGACAATGCAGCGTATCTAGATTTTTCGAAAAGTCAAACTTTAACTAAATTTATAGAAAAAAACATATATATTTAGAATCCCAAACACATATCATTGGATACATCACAAGAAGTAGTTTCATATTATATATACTCCATTTGATACTTTAGATATAAATATATTTTTTTATAAACTTGATCAAAATTTATAAAATTTAATTTTTTAGAAAATTTATATACACTATGTTATGAAACGGAGTGAATAATATTACCCCTAATACGATGTCTTTCGTGTCCCAAAAGTTGGATTGATTCCTGACAAAACATGTACCTTGGAGGCTTGGACTGTACATTCCGTCGTGCACGCTTCTTCCAGCCGTGCAATTTGGAGGCCATTTTTTTTAGAAAAGGAGGATGACCTCCGGCCTTTGCGTTTGGACGATGTATGTAGTTATTTTATTAATTATCACAAAACCTTACAAAGTATTATATCAAGTCTGAAGTCATCATCTTAACAACATCTGTCGCTACTTCTAATCACCTGATGAATGTGTGCCGAATGTTCTAACCAAATATCAAACAGACCTCGCATCAAAGCCTAACATCTAAAACCGGAGGCCCCAACCAATCCTCTTGCCGGATCTGGGGCATACACCGGCCCGGCGCACTCTGAGAGGCCGTCGCCGCCGTTTTCCACCGATCCATCTTCAGAGCAGGTACTGACGCATCGACCTTGGCAGGTCCGCCGTCGACGCCACCACAGCGCTAGACAAAGCGCGCCCATCATCATACATTCGTCGCTGAGACCTTGCTGCGCCACACTGCCGAGACTCCACATCGTCGATGTGTGACATGCCGCTCCACCGCTAAAACCGTCCACTCGTCCCTCGAGACAATGCACACCTCCAGGAATGACGCCCCCAAGGAGGTAACGACACAAGAGCGCCGCCATCATCCGATCAACTGATCAAGGGTTTCCTACGGAGGTAGCGGGAGGAGTTGGAAGGTTCACCTCGATGATGCCTTCATGAAGGAAACGATGCCAAGGGCGTCAGCATCACCGGCCCCGGCCACCGGCCAAAGACCAGGTTTTCACTCGGATCCGTCCCAAGAACATCCAACCAACAACCTGTGCATCTGCAAGACCACCTTCAAAGCCCCGGAGCTGGCCGCCCAGATCTGATGATCATCCACAGCCGCACTGCCACCACGGTGTATCCTGATGCTCCGGCCACTGCCGAAGGGCACCGCCACTCGAACATGGAGAGAGGGCTGCCACCCCACTGCGCAATGCCGGAAGAGCCGTTAGTATGAATCCTAAGCACGCTCTTCACCGTCTCTGTACCGAACGGGATCCGGGATCGAATCCGCCGGACCGCTGGAGCTGCTCTGCCTTGGACATGGGTACGTCCATAATATGTACCCAAGGACAATCTGGGCCTCACTGTCCTCCACTGCCCGGGGCCGCCACCACCACCGCATGCACCCGGCCCGATCTGCCCAGTCCTCCACGACGTCCTCACCACGCTGCTACTTCTTGAGCTTGCGTTGATTTTTCCCTTGAAGAGGAAAGGGTGATGCAGCAAAGTAGAGATAAGTATTTCCCTCGGTTAAGAACCAAGGTATCAATCGAGTAGGAAGCACAAGCAAGTCTCCAATATATGCACCTGCACAAACTAACAAACACTTGCACACAACATGAAAAAGGGGTTGTAAATCCCTTCACGGTCACGAACAAGAGTGAGATCTAATAGAGATAGGTATAAAAGATAAATAAAAGAGCAAACTAAAGTAAATATAAATAAATTGCAGCACGGTATTTTTGGGTTTTTTTGGTTTATAGATCTGAAAATTTATGATGGAACATAGACCCAGGAGCCATAGGTTTCACTAGAGGCTTCTCTCTTGAAGATAGCATACGGTGGGTAAGCAAATTACTGTTGAGCAATTGATAGAAAAGCGCATAATTATGACGATATCTAAGGCAATGATCATGAATATAGGCATCACGTCCGTGACAAGTAGACCGACTCCTGCCTGCATCTACTACTATTACTCCACACATCGACTGCTATCCAGCATGCATCTAGAGTATTAAGTTCATAAGAACGGAGTAACGCCTTAAGTAAGATGACATGATGTAGAGGGATAAACTCAAGCAATATGATATAAACCCCATCTTTTTTATCCTTGATGGCAACAATACAATACGTGCCTCGCTACGCCTTCTGTCACTGGGTGAGGACACCGCAAGATTGAACCCAAAACTAAGTACCTCTCCCATTGCAAGAAAAACCAATCTAGTTGGCCAAACCAAACCGATAGTTCGAAAAGAAATACAAAGATATCTTAATCATGCAGAAAAGAGTTCAGAGAAGACTCAAATAATATTCATAGACAATCTGATCATAAATCCACAATTCATCGGATCTCAACAAACGCACCGCAAAAGAAGATTACATCGAATAGATCTCCAAGAACATCGAGGAGAACATTGTATTGAAGATCAAAGAGAGAGAAGAAGCCATCGAGCTACTAGCTATGGACCCGTAGGTCTGTGGTAAACTACTCACGCATCATCAGAAGGGCAGCAAGGTTGATGTAGAGGCCCTCCGTGATCGAATCCCCCTCCGGCAGAGTGCCGGAAAAGGCCCCAAGATGGGATGGCTTGCGGCGGCGGAAAAGTATTTTGGTGGACGCTTTTGATGTTTGGGGAATATTTGAGAATATATAGAGATGGAGTTAGGGTTAGGGGACTCCCGAGGGGCCCACAAGCCAGGGGGCACGCCCCCTGAGGGCTTGTGGCCTCCTCGGGAGTCCTCCGGCCCTCTCCCCAAGTCTTCTGGGTGTCTTCTAGTCCAAGAAAAATCATTGTAAAGTTTTATTCCGTTCGGACTCCGTTTGATATTCCTTTTCTGTAAAAGTCAAAAACAAGGAAAAAACAGAAACTGGCACTGGGCTCTAAGTTAATAAGTTAGTCACAAAAAAAATATAAAATAGCATATTAATGCATATAAAACATCCAAAACAGATAATATAATAGCATGGAACAATAAAAAATTATAGATACGTTGGAGACGTATCAAACATCTCCAAGCTTAATTCCTGCTTGTCCTCGAGTAGGTAAATGATAAAAATAGAAATTTTGATGTGGAATGCTACCTAACATATTTATCAATGCAATTTTCTTTATTGTGGCAAGAATATTCAGATCCATAAGATTCAAAACAAAAGTTTAATATTGACATAAAAACAATAATACTTCAAGCATACTAATAAAGCAATCATGTCTTCTCAAAATAACATGGCCAAAGAAAATTATCCCTACAAAATCATATAGTCTGGTTATGCTCTATCTTCATCTCACAAAGTATTTCATCATGCACAACCCCGATGACAAGCCAAGCAATTGTTTCATACTTTTGGTGTTCTCAAACTTTTTTAACTTTCACGTAATACATGAGCGTGAGCCATGGATATAACACTATAGGTGGAATAGAATATGGTGGTTGTGGAGAAGACAGAAAGAAGGAGAAAGTCTCACATCAACTAGGCAAATTAATGGGCTATGAAGATGCCTATCAATTGATATCGATGCAAGTGAGTAGGGATTGCCATGCAACAGATGCACTAGAGCTATAAGTGTATGAAAGCTCAAAAAGAAACTAAGTGGGTGTGCATCCAACTTGCTTACTCATGAAGACCAAGGGCAATTTGAGGAAGCCCATCATTGGAATATACAAGCCAAGTTCTATAATGAAAAATTCCCACTAGTATATGAAAGTGACAAAATAGGAGACTCTCTATCATGAAGATCATGGTGCTACTTTGAAGCACAAGTGAGGAAAAGGATAGTAACATTATCCCTTCTCTCGTTTCTCTCATTTTTTTTGTTTGGGCTTCTTTGGCCTCTTTTTTTATTTGGGCTTCTTTGGCCTCTTTTATTTTTTATAAAGTCTGGAGACTCATCCGAACTTGTGAGGGAATCATAGCTTCCATCATCCTTTCCTCACATGGGACAATGTTCTAATAATGATGATCATCACACTTTTATTTACTTACAACTCAAGAATTACAACTCGATACTAGAACAAGATATGACTCTATATGAATGCCTCCGGCGGTGTACCGGGATATGCAATTATCAAGAGTGACATGTATAAAAAATATGAACGGTGGCCTTGCCACAAATACTATGCCAACTACATGATCATGCAAAGCAATATGACAATGATGGTATGTGTCATAATAAACGGAACGGTGGAAGTTGCATGGCAATATATCTCGGAATGGCTATGTAAATACCATAATAGGTAGGTTTGGTTGCTGTTTTGAGGATGGGTATATGGTGGGTTTAATGCACCGGCGAAAGTTGCGCGGTACTAGAGAGGCTAGCAATGGTGGAAGGGTGAGAGTGTGTATAATCCATGGACTCAACATTAGTCATAAAGAACTCACATACTTATTGAAAAATTTATTAGCCATCGAAACAAAGTACTACATGCATGCTCCTTGGGGGATAGATTGGTAGGAAAAGACCATCGCTCGTCCCCGACCGCCACTCATAAGGAAGACAATCAAAAAATAAATCATGCTCCGACTTCATCACATAACGGTTCACCATACATGCATGCTACGGGAAACACAAACTTTAACACAAGTATTTCTACCAATCCACAATTAATCACTAGCATGATTCTATTATCACAATCTTTTTATCTCAAAACAAATGCAAGGAATCAAACTTCTTATATATTCAATGCTCTTTATATGAAAGCTTTTATTATATCCCTCTTGGATGCCCATCATATTAGGACTAAATTCATAACCTAAGCAAATTACCATGTTGTTCAAGACTCTCAAAATAATATAAGTGAAGCATGAGAGTTCATCAATTTCTACAAAATAAAGCCACCGCCGTGCTCTAAAAAGATATAAGTGAAGCACTAGAGCAAATTGCCTAGCTCAAAAGATATAAGTGAAGCACATAGAGTATTCTAATAAATTCACGATTAATGCGTGTCCCTCTCAAAAGGTGTGTACATCAAGGATGATTGTGTCAAACTAAAAAGCAAAGACTCATATCATACAAGACGCTCCAAGCAAAACACATATCATGTGGTGAATAAAAATATAGCCTCAAGTAAATTTACCGATGGATTGAAGACGAACGAGGGGATGCCATCCGGGGCATCCCCAAGCTTAGATGCTTGGTTGTCCTTGAATATTACCTTGGGGTGCCTTGGGCATCCCCAAGCTTACGCTCTTTCCACTCCTTATTCCGTTGTCCATCAAATCTTTACCCAAAACTTGAAAACTTCACAACACAAAACTCAACAGAAAACTCGTAAGATCCGTTAGTATAATAAAATAAATCACCACTTTAGGTACTGTTGGGAACTCATTCTAAATTTATATTGGTGTTATATCTACTGTATTACAACTTCTACTTGGTTCATACCCCCCGATACTACCCATAGATTCATCAAAATAAGCAAACAACACATAGAAAACAGAATCTGTCAAAAACAAAACAGTCTGTAGTAAGCTGGAAATTTCGTATACTTATGTAACTCCAATAATTCTGAAAAATTAGTACAACCTGGGAAATTTGTATATCAATCTTGTGTAGAAAATTCAGAGCAAAAGAACATTTCTGTGATTTTCTAAAATTCTGGCAATAAGCGCAAAATTTTCTGTTTTTCAGGAAGATCAAATCAACTATCACCGTAGACCATCCCAAAGGTCTTACTTGGCTCAAACACTAATTAAAAAACAAAAAAAAATTACTACAGAGGTAATAATGTGTATACTCATAAAAACAGAAAATAAAAATATTGGGTTGTCTCCCAACAAGCGCTTTTCTTTAAAGCCTTTTAGCTAGGCGTTGATAATTTTAATGATGCTCACATGAAAGATAGCAATTGAAACACGAAGAGAGCATCATGTAGCATGTGAAAAACAAGTTTAAGTCTAACATACTTCCTATGCATAGGCATTTTATAGGGAAAATATTTATCAAGACAAGCAAAAACTAGCATATGCAAGGAAGAAGAAAGAAACAATAGCAATCTCAACATAACGGGAGGTAATTTAGTAACATGAAAATTTCTTCAACCATATTTTCCTCTCTCATAATAATTACATGTGGGATCATATTCAAATTCAATAATATAGCTATCACATAGCATATTCTATACATGATCCACATGCATGCAAAGTTGACACTCTTCCAAAATAGTGGGATTATCATCAAATAAAGTCATGACCTCTCCAAAAAAGTTGACACTCCAAATATGTGGGATTATTTTTAACTAAAGTTGACACTCTTTCAAACCCACTTTCAATATTATTGCAAACATTATTACCAATATCATATTCATCACGAGGCTTAAATAAATTTTCAAGATCATAAGAAACGTTATCACCCCAATCACGATCATTGCAATATGTAGTGGGCATATCAAAATTAGTGTCCCCAAGCTTAGGGTTTTGCATATTATTAGCACAATTGACATTAATATAATTTATAATAACACCATTGCAATCATGCTTTTCATTCAAGGAGCTATCGTGAGTCACTTCATAAATTTCTTCTTTTAACACTTCATCACAATTTTCAGATTCACGAATTTCAAGCAAAACTTCATAAAGATAATCTAGTGCACTAAACTCACTAGCAATTGGTTCATCATAATTGGATCTTTTAAAAAGATTAGCAAGTGGATGATGATCCATAAACTTTTTGCTTTCTGATTTTCAATAAACACACAATTATACCAAGCGAACAAGCAAACAAACCAAGTAAGATATAAAGGCAAACGAAAAGAAGAACAGAAAGAAGGTGAATAAAAAGCCAAATATTTTTGTGTTTTTCTGAAAACGTTTTAGAAGTGGGGGAGAGGAAAACGAGAGGCAAATGGCAAATAATGTAAGTGCAAGAGATGAGAGTTTATGATAGGTACTTGGGTAGAGTTGATGTAGAACCTCCCCGGCAACGGCGCCAGAAATTCTTCCTGCTACTTCTTGAGCTTGCGTTGATTTTTCCCTTGAAGAGGAAAGGGTGATGCGGCAAAGTAGAGATAAGTATTTCCCTCGGTTAAGAACCAAGGTATCAATCCAGTAGGAGGCACAAGCAAGTCTCCAATATATGCACTTGCACAAACTAACAAACACTTGCACACAACGCGAAAAAGGGGTTGTCAATCCCTTCACGGTCACGAATAAGAGTGAGATCTAATAGAGATATGTATAAAGCATAAATAAAAGAGCAAACTAAAGTAAAATATAAATAAATTGCAGCAAGGTATTTTTGGTTTTTTTGGTTTATAGATCTGAAAATATATGATGGAAAATAGACCCGGGAGCCATAGGTTTCACTAGAGGCTTCTCTCTTGAAGATAGCATACGGTGGGTAAACACATTACTGTTGAGCAATTGATAGAAAAGCGCATAATTATGACGATATCTAAGGCAATGATCATGAATATAGGCATCACGTCCGTGACAAGTAGACCGACTCCTGCCTGCATCTACTACTATTACTCCACACATCGACCGCTATCCAGCATGCATCTAGAGTATTAAGTTCATAAGAACTTAGTAACGCCTTAAGTAAGATGACATGATGTAGAGGGATAAACTCAAGCAATATGATATAAACCCCATCTTTTTATCCTTGATGGCAACAATACAATACATGCCTCGCTACCCCTTCTGTCACTGGGTGAGGACATCGCAAGATTGAACCCAAAACTAAGCACCTCTCCCATTGCAAGAAAAACCAATCTAGTTGGCCAAACCAAACCGATAGTTCGAAGAGAAATACAAAGATATCTTAATCATGCATAAAAGAATTCAGAGAAGACTCAAATAATATTCATAGATAATCTGATCATAAATCCACAATTCATCGGATCTCAACAAACACACCGCAAAAGAAGATTACACCGAATAGATCTCCAAGAACATTGAGGAGAACATTGTATTTAAGATCAAAGAGAGAGAAGATGCCATCTAGCTACCAGCTATGGATCCGTAGGTCTGGGGTAAACTACTCACGCATCATCGGAAGGGCAACAAGGTTGATGTAGAGGCCTTCCATGATCGAATCCCCCTCCGGCAGAGTGCCGAAAAAGGCCCCAAGATGGGATCTCAGGGGAACAGAGGCTTGCGGCGGCGGAAAAGTATTTTGGTGGACACTTTTGATGTTTGGGGAATATTTGAGAATATATAGAGGTGGAGTTAGGGTTAGGGGACTCCCGAGGGGCCCACAAGCCAGGGGGCGCACCCCCCTAGGGCACACCCTGAGGGCTTGTGGCCTCCTCAGGACTCCTCTGGCCCGCTCCCCAAGTCCTCTAGGTGTCTTCTGGTCCAAGAAAAATCATCGTAAAGTTTTATTCCGTTTGGACTCCGTTTGATATTCCTTTTCTGTAAAAGTCAAAAACAAGGAAAAAATAGAAACTGGCACTTGGCTCTAAGTTAATAAGTTAGTCCCAAAAATAATATAAAATAGCATACTAATGCATATAAAAAATTCGAAACATATAATATAATAGCATGAAACAATAAAAAATTATAGATACGTTGGAGACGTATCACATGCCACCGCCACCGTCCTGCCACTAGACGGCCACACCGCCGCCCAAGGCCGCCACACGGAGTAAGCCACCTCGTTGCCAAGATCTAGATCGGCCGCGCCTCCTCGCGAGATGAGGTCCGCCCCACCTCCTCCATCGCGAGTAGGGAGGGGATCCCCCGCCACCGCCGTCCACCGGCGATGATGGAGGGAGAGGAGGATGGTGGGAGGAGCCCAACGGCTAGGGTTTGGGGCCATGGATTTAAATTTGAATGCTTGTTCTAGTTCGTTTGTAAACTAATCTAAAAATTGGCCGCAAAGTCCTTGATGTTGTAGGAAATCCTATAGTATTACAACAAGTTTATCAAGGTATCAAAAAGTTTTGTATTGTTTTGATTATATAATTTACAAGAAAAAGTTCTTCAATAATTTAGAAACAGTTTGACAGGAACAAAAAAGTCCTGCTCGAGAGGTCGAGCATGACATTCCGCTGGGAACCAAAAAATACCACACAGAAGAACTTGAAGTCCTTCAGGTATGCACATACTGTAATTCAGTTTCTTTCGCCATGAAATAAAAAAGTACCACAGAGTAGAACATGGGGTCCTTGAAGTATGAACATAAAGTAATTCACACTGTGACATTTTGCGTATAATGGTTTAGTAAGAGCATCTACAGCCGCGGACAACAAATCTAGGCCCTAAGAGGCCCGCGGATGTGCCTAGTGACACCTCAAATTAGCTCATCTACATCCAGATACCCCATTCTTCAAACCTTAAATTTATACAAAGCATGCAAACGAGAAAATTCCCGGCTACGTAAATCAATAACCTATACTACCCTAATCCACGTCGGAGATGTCCAGTATCTCCATGCCCGGCTCCGGGTACATGGGCGGCAACCACAACTCCGGCTCCTTCGGCTGCTCCTCGTCGGCCTCCACTTTCACGCTGAGTTCTGCGAAAAGCGCGTCGGTTGCCACACATTCCTGCTGAATGAATTGCCGGTTGTCCTCCACATAGGCCTCATCCTGGATGGACACCAGTATGGCCTGCTGCTCCGCTATCTTGGCCACTTCGGCGATCGCGAACTCCGCCTCCGCGTCCTCCATGCTGAAGCCCGCAGCCGGCGCCGACTCCTCCGGCTGCTTTGCTCATCCTCCTCCGGATCCACCACCTCCATCGAAGCCGACTGTTGCTCCCCTTCTTCCTCCTCCTCCATTTGCTCATCTCCTCCTCCGTCCCCGGGAAGTCCGAACACACGCCGGCTATGATGCAGGTGGCGCGCCTCGCCCAGATCTCCTCCTCGATTTGGAAGCGGTGCTCCGAGTATAGCATAGATCATCTTCTTTTGCTGGGCCATGGTGGACGGCAAGGGAAGAGGGAGTGGAGACAGAGAGAAATGTGCTCGGGCTGGCGGCGCGGGAAGGGCGGAAGAGGTTGTGACTAGGGCTGGGGACGCTGGCCTCGACGGCGAGCCAAAGCGGCGCCACGCGGCGTTCATACCCCCACCGAAGGAGGCGCCCGTCGGACTGTTGGGTTTCCAGGTGATTCTGTGTGGGAACCAGACGTTAGTCCGATGTGGCGGATGCGCCCGATCGCACCCGAGCCTCCCCATATTTGGCCCATATTTTGGCTGGATATCGGGAGTGCCTGTCAGCCAAGGTGTTTGAGGCACCCATTTGGGTCGGGTTTTTTGACCGGACATTGACCAAGCCGTCCGCCCGGGCGTTTGAGGCGGGTTTGGGGTGCCCAGCTATAGATGCTCTAAAGTCCTTGAGAAATTACATAGTTGCATGGCAAAAGAATTTAACAAAAATAAGTAATCCTTGTATAAGAATATGAATTAAACAATGCATTTGGACCGTGAACTGATTTTTTGAAAAAGGATTGCAGGGAAGCAAAAACATGACAGAGTGCGTACACATGAAGAATCACAAGGAAGCAAGTAGCATCAAGATTCGGGAAGGAAAATCAAGAAGAGCAACAATGGATATGGGCCCTCGGCCTTTCTTGAACTAAGCTCAGGGGAGTATCTGGTGGCGAGGATACGGATCCCTGTGGCTGCCAGCGTCCTGACACTGCATTTGTTCTTCTTCCCCTTATTGCTCCTCCTCTTCTCGCCTCCACATTTTGCATCTTGGTGAAGCGGTCGTCTCAAATCTCACGGAGGATCACGTCAGAGAAGTTGACCGCCCTGGATTTGGGAGAGTAGCAGAAATTCAATACCACTGGCAGTAATAGCATTTTGTGGCAGTAATAGCAAGGTGTACCAAGATAGCAATGGAAATTTCTTAGGATTGGTTCAAATGTTGGCTGAATTTGACCCAGTTATAAAAGAACATGTCTACAGCATCACAAATGATAAAATTTGTGATCATTATCTTGGTCCTTCTATCCAGAATGAACTAATAAATTGCTCACTGCTGCAATCAGGTCCGAAATCATTAAAAAGGTAAAAAAAGCAAAGTACTTCTCCATTTTACTTGATTGTACTCCCGATGCAAGCCACCAAGAGCAGATGTCTTTGATAATTAGGTATGTTGATGCATCTTCAGGTTCTTTTTGCATTGAAGAATCATTCTTAGGTTTTTTGGATGTGAATGATACCACTAGGCAAGGATTGTTTGATGTTCTATAAAATGAACTAAAAAGTCTTGCCCTTGATATTGAAAATCTGAGAGGGCAGGGATATGATAATGGGTCAAATATGAAAGGAAGACATCAAGGGGTACAAAGTAAAGTTTTGAAAATAAACCGGAGATCTTTTTATTCAGCTTTTGGTTGTCATAGTCTGAATTTGACCTTATGTGATATGGCAAAGTCTTGTCGTAAAGCATCCGATTTTTTGGAGCTATCCAATGCATTTACACAACATTTTATGATTCTACCAAAAGATGGCAAATTCTCAAATAACTTCAGAAACTAGCTTTTCAAAAGCATTGGAAGTTAAAAATTTGCAATGGAGATGGATATTAATCCAGAGTTCCACACCAAGCGTAAAATTAAGAGAAGGCAATATGATGAGGGTGCAGATGATACATCTATTGTTTCACAATCAGCAGATGAGTCATTTAGGGTCAATTATTTTCTGCATATTGTGGATCAATCTATAGTTTCACTAAACACGAGATTTGAACAATATGAGCGGTATAAAAAACATTTGGTGTCTTGTTTCCTTTAGATAGGCTCCGATCCTTGGATGACAAGAGTTTATTGGTTGCTTGTGTTAATCTCGAAGATGCACTTAAGAGTGGAGAACATAAAGATATTGATGGACTTGAATGGCTTGCGAGCTACTTTTTCTCCGGGACTCGCTTCAGAAATCTATGGGCCCACTTGATATTCTGAATTTTTTGAAGAAGTGCTCCTTAATCTATCCTAATTCTGTTACTACATACAAAATTTTGTTAACCATTCCTGTGACGGTTGCATACGAGAAAAGGAGCTTTTCTAAACTCAAGTTGTTGAAATCCTACTTGTGCTCTACTATGACACAAGAAGGACTCAATGGATTGGCAAAAATAGCACTTGAAAATAATGTCTTGGAGAAGATTAATATATATGAAGATTTGATCAAAGATTTCATTTCAGGAAATACTTGAAGAATGCTGATTTTTGGTAGAAAATGAGGTTAGTTTATAAGTTTATTGCTTTAGTACCATCTTTATTATATTACCATTAGTATTTGATGTATTTCCTAAATATTGTACCAAATAAGACATATTTGAAGTTAAATAATTAAGTGAGAATATGTTTTTCTGACACTAGTTCCTCAGTTATATGGTTTAAAAAAATTAGGGCCCTATTTTGATTTTTGTCCTGGGCCCCCAAATTTCTAGAGATGGCCCTGGGACCATGTACTGGCACTGCGAGTTGGAGTAGTCATTGCCTTCCATGCTGAGCTATGTGCACACCACAAAGTCGCACGAAAACGAGGTGTAGGTGGTGGAGTTGCTGGGGTCGAAAAGCGTCGACCCGACCATGGGGTTGCAGTGCACCCACGACACGTCGTTGCCGATGTCCATGACTTTGGTCTACTGCACCGCCGGCGAGTCGATGCCGACGGTGATGACGTACTCCAGCATGCACAGGGACAACCCGGTTTTGTCGACACCTTGACCTACACCGACTACTGGAGCCTACCGAGGAGATGTTGGTCGTAGGTGACCTGGAGCTTGTCACGATGGAGCAGCTCTTCGAAGGTAGGATCCTCCTTGGTGGGCACCGGCGAGCATGTGATATACCTGTGGTTCAAGGGAACCTTGTCTCCACTCGACGCCGATGGAGTTGGACTCACTGCAAAATCAACGCACAGATGGAACAATCATTAATGAAGTTGCAGAAAAATGCGCCCATTCGTCCACACCACTGATCTAGTACATACCTTTGGGGGCGAAATAATTTGCAGAGGATTCAGCCACCATCCACTCGCCAAAAAATTGGATAAGAAACCAACAGGGAAAGCTGTTGGGGCTGGGGCGAACCAAAAACTTGGACGAGATCCAAATAGAGGCCAGCGCTGTAGTCAATGCTGAATTTTTGACCGGGTTGCTAGGGGAATGAACCAAACAGACCCAATATCTTCCCGTGGAGGACGAAAGATAAACCATGAGTGTTTGGGGAGGGAAAGGACAAAGGCTGGAAAAAAATCCCATCTAATTAAGCCCTCCTAAATTAGTTCAAAGCTTGGTGGGGGGGGGGGCATTGGCCCCCTCATCTTAACACATAGCTCCGCCTCTGTTAGTATGTTGTATGTTTTATTTTTTATCTAAATATATATTGTATATTAAATGGACTACCCTGACCAAAAATCCTGGCTACGCCACTGGACGAAAGTTTGGCTGATAATGCACTGTGAGTTGGAGCAGCCATTGCCTTCCATGCTGAGCTGTGTGCAAGCCACGGAGTCACACAAAATCGAGGTGTAGGTAGTGGAGTTGCTGGGGTCGAAAAGCGCCAACCCGGCCATGGAGTTGCAGTGCACCCATGACACATCGTTGCCGATGTCCATGATCATGGTCTGCTACATCGCTGGCGAGTCCATGCCGACGGTGATGACATACTCCAGCGTGCCCAGGGGAGAACCCAGTTCTGTCGTCATCTTGACCTACACCGACTATTGGAGCCCACCCAGGCGGTGCTAGATGTAGGCGACTCAGAGCTTATCGCAATGGAGCAGCTCTTCGAAGGTAGGCTCCTCCTTGGTGGCCATCGGCGAGCACGTGACATACCTGTGGTTCAAGGGAACCTTGTCTCCACTGGACGCCGATGGAGTCGGACTCACTGCATAATCAATGCACGGATGGAACAATCGTGAACCAAGTTGCAGAAAACTGTGCATATTCGTCCACACCACTGATCAAGTACATACCTTTGGGGGCCAAATAATTTGCAGAGGATTTGGCCGCCAGCCACTCGCCAAAAATTGGCTAAGAAACAAATAGGGAAAGCTGTTGGGGCTGGGGTGAACCAACAAATTGGACGAGACACAAATAGAGGCCAGCGCTGAAGTCAACACCGATTTTTTTACCGGGTTGCTAGGGGCATCGAACCAAACAGACCCTATATCTTCCCGTGGAGGGCCAAAGCTAAACAATGAGTGTTTGGGGAGGGAAAGGACAAAGGCTGGAAAAAAATCCCATCTAATTAAGCCCTCCCATTCTTTCCATAAATTGGTTCAAAGCTGGGGGGGGGGCATTGGCCCCCTCATCTTAACACATAACTCCGCCTCTATTAGTATCTTGGTGTGTTGTATTTTTTATGTAAATATATATTTTATATTAATTGGACAACCCTGACCGAAAATCATGGCTACGCCACTTGACGAGATCATGGCAGATAATGCACATCATGAGGAAGAAGAGCTTCGAGACGAATGCCATGGCAACTCCTTGCTTCCTAGGGAAACTTGGAATCCGCTTGGTGCTGCGGGCCAGGATATGGATCTCTAGGTGGCAAGAGAAGGGGGGTTCAGGATAGGAATTGGGGAGAGACCAAGAGAGACAGAAGGAACTCGGAGGTTCAGTGAAGTGGAAGATTAAAGTGCTATTAATCCTCGGCTGGTTTTTGTAATTCATAACAACATATACGTCATTTAACTAATGCATATTCAAAGAATATTTTAGGAAAGTTCAATCTTGGTATGGCAATTGGATGTGAATGTGGGCCCCTCAAGATGCTAAGGACATGTGTTGGAAAAGCTTCAAGACTCTACAACTTTGGTTAGATCCAAGATCACATTGAGTCCATAGGAAAGCCAATACTATTAAAAGGGGATGATGTTTTGGAAATGATCTAACTGCTCAAGAGCTTAGAGATATTGCTCCAAAACCCTCAGCCACACTCTCATATTCCACAATGTCCAAAACCCTAAAGTCCATCTCGGTCCCACCGAAACACATACATCCAGATCCACCGAGATACAGTTGACATAGCCACTGCCTAAACCCTAGCATCTGGTCTCACGAAATTGGCCATTCGGTCCCATCGAAGAGCACTTGCCAACCTTCTGTTGCCAACTGAAATCGACTTGGAATTTTTGATCTATTTCAATCGGTGACACCGAAGTGTGGAAAGTGCTTAGGACAGCTTGACTCGGTCCCACTAAGAGGTTTCATCTGGTTTCACTGGAAATCCTAATGTTCAAACCTTTTGCACAGGTCGATCTCACCGGGTGTTTTCACCCAGTCCCACCAAAGTGTGCATAAAGGTGTGTAGTGGTTGGATTTTTGGTGATGGCTATATATACCCCCACCCATCCACCAACTCTCAGAGAGCAACCAGTTCGAAGCTTACACTTCCCATATCCATTTTTTGAGAGAGAACCACCACATATTCTTGTGTTGAGATCAAAGGCTTTCCACTCCAACCATAGAACTTTGATCTCTAGCCTCTCCAAGTTGCTTTCCACACAAAATCTCTCTGCGGACACATAGCCAAATCTGTGTGAGAGAGTTTGAGTGTTGAAGAGACTATCTTTTGAAGCACAAGATCATGGACTTCATCATCGTAGTGGATATAATTTTTTTCTTTTATTTATCCTTTTTAGGATGTTACAAATGAAATGCTCATGAGTCATTTTTTTGCTTTCTTTGTTTATAAATATGTAAACAACTATTTTTATGATTTCGCTCAACCAATACTCAGTGTGGCAATCTATGTATAATACAATAAAATTTACAACATTGACTCATTGCATATTTCCATTCCATATATTGCCCTCAGATGTATCTATATTGTGATCACATAGTTTGTGCTATTGTGGACAACGATTGAGACATGTGCCCTTTTTTAGCTTCGTCCTTGCAAATAAAGGAGATAGTAGAAATTTGCATGGGTATATGTTGGAATTACCAGGGTCTACTTATTTTAAGGCTCACATATAAGGCCTTCGTGGGTAAGGCAAGTAATGTGTCCACGTAATGGTATCACATCCCCGTCCCATTATTACCTATTGGGTAAGGTATTTGACCCAGCAACTTCCCCATGGGCATTAAATTGGCCCATCCCTAAACCCTAATGGAGTAATTACCTATCGGGGTGGATGTAATGATTAACCATTGCCAACTTGAGGTGCGAGGCAAAGAATTGGGGGCTAGCGGGTGCATCTCATTTTTGTAATATCATGCCGAGAATGGGCTTTTGTAAAACTGGTTACTTTCCCTCGGGCACTGAATCTTGTTCTTAACCTGCTCTTTATTAATGAATGTGGCAAGTCTTTGGCCCTTTTCCCAGAAATTTTAAAATTCTTCTTCTCCAGAAGTTCGGACCATCCATTAACGATGATACATGCATCTACACAAGACATGTACGTGCATGGGAAGTTGATATTGGGATGCAGAATAAGCCTCATTTAACCCTGTTTGTTTGTTAGTTAGGCATAGCACATTATGACAGTTTTTGTTGCAATAACAGAATTGTAAGAAAGTAAGAACAATATGTACTGTACGAAAATTATATTGAAAATGTGAAAGTGAATAAAATTATTACCATGAGTTTATTTTTAATATTGGACTTGGTCAAAGTTTGTAGTAGTGGCACATATAAATGATCGCTCGGTCCAGTACGGTGAGTGGTCAAAATGTACTGAATATGCTTAATGAACACTACTGCCTAGCCAATCTCTTGCCAGTTTGTTGTTGTCCCGTGTACTATCAATACTCCTCACAATTCTTTGTCGTGTTGGATCCAGCTTGAAATAAGCTAGTACGCAGTTTGAATAGAATTAGTGGTGAATGTGAAATTAGTACACATAGGAAGTAATACATACAATATGTGTACACGCAGGTAAGAGAAAGGATACTAAAATGCACTTATATTTCAGAAAGCATACATGGATGTGAATAACATGATTATTGGGCAGTTGGACATAGATGAAGTGATCCGATTTGCCATGTAGATTGAGGGACATTTGCATACTAACTCGAAGATCATAAAGTTTGTTAAATTTGTTCCAATCGCCGCCTATGAAACATGTTCTTTCTTCTTCATTCTCGACATGAACGCCGAACTAAAGCCCTCTCTTGTCTTAAGAAAACTTCTAAGTTCGGTTATGTCAAATTTTGTAATACCTAGATTATGCAAGCAAAGTTTCTTACAAAGTAGGGCATAACTTGACAAAAACCAAAGGAAATAATTGATTTTGTTATAGAGTATTATTAACTTATTGTTTGACAACACGTATGGTATTCTATTAGAGACATTATGGTCTTTACAAAGTATGTCTGCATAACCATATAGACCAGAAATTTATAAATGCAACAAGTCTGTTAGTTGAAAATGATAAATTGCTAAATCTTAATAGATAATTCATTTTAACAACAAGTTTTATATTCCACTAGTATGTTTTAGTAAAGTGGAGTTAACATAAGTTGGATGCATAACTTGTTCAGTTAATAAGTGAACAGATAAGCAGGAATATTGTATGGGGAAGTACCTAAAAATTTACGCAACCGATGATTAAGAAAGGAACAATTAGTTCAACATTACTGCCATGTGTTTGTAGGTTCTCTAAAGAATAGGCGGAAGGTGTTGCTCTTCAAAACATTTTCTTGGCTGCACAAGTGTCTATTGTCGTAACAGATTCGGCACTACGAATAGAAACACTAGATTGGGTAAAAAAGCATTCCACCCTATTTTTGAACTAGATTAAGGGTGATACATGGAAACTTGCCTTTATTTCATCTGCTACATCGATCCACCTCCATTTGGGTTTTATTGTGTACCATGACTAGGTACGGTAAAAAGGAGACGAGGACAGGCAGTAGGTGTCGTGGGTGACAATTGTTGAGACTGCGTAGTTGTTGCGACTTGGGGCACGAACGTATGGTACAAGTGAGCAGAGATTGGATATCGAGGATGCAACTGGGAACGAAGATCCTAGGCCAAAAAAGTAAAAAGGAATAAGTTTGTGTGTATGCTGCTGATGAAATGGAATTCCCAACGCAACATTAAATGCCTCATAAGTCAAACCAAGGAGCTATGCGGTGTGGTCACAGAAAAAAGGAAATTACAAATTTAAGGACGAAAGGACAAAACTGATTGACACGTTGCGAAGAATGTAAGTTTGAGAAAGGAAAACTTAGATGTGTGCATACACATGTACTAACAAGTTTCATTTTTCAGGCAATTGATTAACAGTAGAAGAGTATGTTAGAAAACAAATGGATGCAAGTTCGGTATAACATAACTTGAGAGGACAAGATCTAGTAGGATGCATAATGAAATAAGCTGCGAGAATCATTGCATAAACAGTGTATGGTTGACGATGGGGAAGGAACATGACATGAATTTGCAGTTAGCAAGATAATTGGACAAACATAAAACTAATTAAGAAAGAATAGGATCAAAGGATTTGAAGAGAGAAACACATATGACCCGAAAGGGAAGAGTATTGAAAGGTGTCACTGGAACGAAGGCACCAAGGAAGAAGAAGATGATGATTAATATGAATGGATGAAACATGATTAAAAAGAAGAACCAATTGAAGGAAAGAATGGGGTGGAACGTACAAGAAAAAGACGTACAATCATGGTTCGACGAAGTATTCTAGTACGGGATAAACATGTATATTATGTCATGTTGACAGGATTATGAGTTTTCATCTCTTTTTCAAGCAATTTCAGCTAAAAAAAGTTTCCTGACGCATATCAACGGATGCACCTATGTGCCCATGAATTTTTTTCCTACATAACATGAACTCAAAGGGAAAAGGAGGAAAAGAAAACATTGTGGATCGCACATGCCTGTTAACCTCAATGACATGTGGCCTCCTTATATATTGGAGTGTCCTATGCAATCAGATAACCCGCGTGGTTCTAATTCCATTTCCTTTCTTTCTTTTGTAGCGAAAAGGTGAATATGTTAAGTGGCAATAAAGATACACTTGGGAGTTGGGAGTACGTGACATATACGTATGTTGTTGGACACATTTTCCTTTCTTTCTTGGATACATTAAGGACGCTAATTGAGAGCTGGTGTTCCCTATGAAAGAATCCGACACGAACGAATATTCTCACCAAGGCTTAGGCAAGTAAACAATGATTTTCCTCGGTGTTTACTCAAAAAACAGCTCCTAAGGAGCATTTAGGAATTGGCATGTTAAAACAGAGAGATTTGCCACCCTATAACGAAAAGATTTGTTGTCAGGATTGCCATGCTAAAAAAAGAATTGACATCCTATGGTAGGAGAAAGTTGCCATAGAATCTGTTGGGAAACATAGCAGAAAATAAAAAGAATCACCCTACGATCACCCAGGAACACTATGAAGATGTGATAAATGGTTTTGATCAGATCGTTACTGACTCTGAGTTGCAGCAGAAGAAGACGAGTCGGTGTAGATCGTACTTGGGGTCCCTCGAACCATAGATTAATGATCCCGCAAACTGCCCACGAACAATCCCTCGAACGGAAGACTGAAACCACGACCTCTCTACGTGTTGCAAGCATACAGTCTTCAGGATCCGGTAGCGCTTCACCGTCCAGAGCTAATTGTCACTGAAGAATTAGATGGAGGAGATTAGAACCACACTGGGCTTCTAAGTATAAGGATTAGACAATCTAGGTCTAGCTCTAATTGATCAACTAGGACCAACTAGAAGTAGAACTAGAGAACTAGAGAGGCTCCAAAACTTGTATGTACAAGAGGCGCCAATACCTCAAGTATATGTAGGTTGGAGGGGAGAGGGAGGAGCGCCACAAGGAGGAGAACTCCTCCCCTCCTTGTGAGCTAGGGGGAGGAGGAGTCCTCCCCCACTCCAATTCAGCCTCCCAAAGAGGCTAAGGGGGGCGCCTCCTCCTATTGGCCCTTGTGGCCCAATTCTCTTTCCACCACTTGGCCTTTTAAGGCCCATTGATATTTCATTAAATACTCCCTTCGTCCCATAATGTAAGACATTTTTTCACACTAGTGTAGTGTCAAAAAACGTCTTACATTATGGGACGGAGGGAGTATAAAGCATCCTAACTATTATGAGAGCCTTTTATTATCAATTTAACATCTCTGGAAACATTTTCCACATATATATTATTTATCGGTAATACCCGGTATCGCCCGATAAAGTCCGAAACCCTACTGATGACCCCGAAATGCTTCCGGTTCCTCTTGAAACTATTTTGAATATTAATGAAAAAAATTCACAAATATTTCCTCAGTACTCCCGTCCTACTAACACTCAGCAGATCGTGACTAACTTAAGTTTGTGACCCTGTATGTTTGGTAAAATAAAGACCTGAACAAAACCCCTTTGTTCAATGACCAGAGCGGAATCATGGACATCCATATCGATCCCTATGAATACATGAATGACATTCGAACGAAACTTTGGTTATCATGTGTTATTGCCTTTGCTTCACAGTACTTTAGGAAACCCGAGGTGAGATATATCAGTATCCTGTTGAGTCATACACATGCTCATTATACCGGTCTCCTCGTTACCAGTTTAGTTCTTCTTTCTCGTTGACATGTTTTGGCATCCCCGTGACATAGTCACCTATATCTAGCCAGATGATGATGGATGCCATCACATTGAGAGGGACCTAATAATATATCTTCGGTGTCGAAGGAGCAAATACCACTCTCGAGTTATCTAGTCCCTCATCAAACTTTCTGATGAACCTGTTAGTTGTCGTTATGGTCACCGTGTTACGGATGACGTTTGAGCAACCCCAAAGTTCACCGTACTTTAAGAAGTGACTGCGATACTCTCATGGTCTAAGGAACTAAATTACGCAATAACAGTCCATGTTATAACAGTTGACTTCTATCGATATAATCTCAAAGTATACACTACAAACAAAACCACTTCCGTGATGATACGTGTTTGTCACAGTAGGTCACGTTTTCTGTCATGCATGTACATCCATGACAATTTTATGACAGAATCAAGATAGTCATACCTGTGCTGTCGTAGAAGTTTTCCATGACAACACCAAAATTATCATCACGGAAGTGTCCACTTCCATGACGATAAATGGCGCGTCATGGAAGTGCTTTCTTCAAGGGTAACCGACACGTGGCATCCACCGTAACGGGTCGCCGTTAAGCTATCGGGTTCCGGTTTGGATCCGATAACCCATTAACAACCCGGACCAATGGGGATTTTCCATGTGTAAAATTCTAATTCGCCGGAGGATCCACGTGTCAGCTCAGCGTTGGGACAGATGGCATCTAGCCAATGGATGGGACATGCCTATGATACGTCGACACGTGGCTCGGCCCAATAGTGGCCCATTCAGATCAAAAGGCCGGCCCGTTTGACTTAGTCAAAAGGTAGCGGCCCGGCCCACAGAAAGCCTGTTAACGGCCTGTTCGCATATAGCTTTACAGCCCGCTAACTGCTACTTCTTGAGCTTGCGTTGGTTTTTCCCTTGAAGAGGAAAGGGTGATGCAGCAAAGTAGAGATAAGTATTTCCCTCAGTTTGAGAACCAAGGTATCAATCCAGTAGGAGGTACACGCAAGTCTCCAATCTATGCACCTGCACAAACAATCAAACACTTGCACCCAACGTGATAAAGGGGTTGTCAATCCCTTCACGGTCACTTGCAAGGATGAGATCTGATAGAGATAGATATAAAAGATCACTAAAACGTAAAACAAAATAAATGTAAATAAATTGCAGCAAGGTATTTTTGGGTTTTTTGGTTTATAGATCTAAAAATATATGATGGAAAATAGACACGGGGGCCATAGGTTTCACTAGAGGCTTCTCTCTTGAAAGAAAATAATACGGTGGGTGAACAAATTACTGTCGAGCAATTGATAGGAAAGCGCAAAGTTATGAAGATATCCAAGGCAATGATTATGAATATAGGCATCACGTCCGTGTCAAGTAGACCGACTCCTGCCTGCTTCTACTACTATTACTCCACACATCGACCGCTATTCAGCATGCATCTAGAGTATTAATTTCATAAGAACGGAGTAACGCCTTAAGTAAGATGACATGATGTAGAGGGATAAACTCAAGCAATATGATGAAAACCCCATCTTTTTACCCTTGATGGCAACAATATAATACGTGCCTCGCTACCCCTACTTTGTCACTGGGTGAGGACACCGCAAGATTGAACCCAAAACTAAGCACCTCTCCCATTGCAAGAAGAACCAATCTAGTTGGCCAAACCAAACCGATAATTCTAAGAGAAATACAAAGATATCAAATCATGCATATAAGAATTCAGAGAAGATTCAAATAATATTCATAGATAATGTGATCATAAATCCACAATTCATCGGATCTCGACAAACACACCGAAAAAGAATATTACATCGGAAAGAACTCCAAGAACATCGAGGAGAACATTGTATTGAAGATCAAAGAGAGAGAAGAAGCCATCTAGCTACTAGCTATGGACCCGTAGGTCTGTGGTAAACTACTCACGCTTCATCGGAAGGGCAATTGAGTTGATGTAGAACCCTCCGTGATCGAATCCCCCTCCGGCAGGGTGCCGAAAAAGGCCCCAAGATGGGATCTCATGGGTACAGAAGGTTACGGCGGCGGAAAAGTATTTTGGTGGACGCTTCTAGTCGTTTGGGAATAATTGGGAATTTATAGGCCAAGAATTAGGGTTGGAGGAGTCCCGTGGGGCCCACAAGCCAGGGGGCGCGCCCAGAGGGCTTGTGGAGCCCTCGGGACTCTTCTGGTCCCCTCTCCAAGTTCCGTGGATGTCTTCTGGTCCAAGAAAAATCATCGTAAAGTTTTATTCCGTTTGGACTCCGTTTGATATTCCTTTTCTGTAAAACTCAAAAACAAGGAAAAAACAGAAACTAGCACTGGGCTCTAGGTTAATAAGTTAGTCCCAAAAATAATATAAAATAGCATATTAATGCATATAACAAATCCAAAATAGATAATATAATAGCATGGAACAATTAAAAATTATAGTTTCGTTTGAGACGTATCAAGCATCCCCAAGCTTAATTCCTACTCGTCCTCGAGTAAGTAAATGATAAAAACAGAATTTTTGATGTGGAATGCTACCTAACATATTTATCCATGTAATTTTCTTTATTGTGGCATTAATATTCAGATCCATAAGATTCAAAACAAAAGTTTAATGTTGACATAAAAACAATAATACTTCAAGCATACTAATAAAGCAATCATGTCTTCTCAAAATAACATGGCCAAAGAAAGTTATCCCTACAAAATCATATAGTCTAGCTATGCTCCATCTTCATCACACAAAGTATTAAATCATGCACAACCCCGATGACAAGCCAAGCAATTGTTTCATACTTTTGATGTTCTCAAACTTTTTCAACTTTCACGCAATACATGAGCGTGAGCCATGGATATAGCACTATAGGTGGAATAGAATATGGTGGTTGTGGAGAAGACAACAAGAAGGAGATAGTCTCACATCAACTTGGCGTATTAACGGGCTATGGAGATGCCCATCAATAGATATCAATGTGAGTGAGTAGGGATTGGCATGCAACGGATGCACTAGAGCTATAAGTGTATGAAAGCTCAAAAAGAAACTAAGTGGGTGTGCATCCAACTTGCTTGCTCACGAAGACCTAGGGAAATTTGAGGAAGCCCATCATTGGAATATACAAGCAAAGTTCTATAGTGAAAAATTCCCACTAGTATATGAAAGTTACAACATAGGAGACTCTATATCATGAAGATCATGGTGATACTTTGAAGCACAAGTGTGGTAAAAGGATAGTAGCATTGCCCCTTCTCTCTTTTCTCTCATTTTTTCTCTTTTTTTGTTTGGGCTTCTTTTGGCCTCTTATATTTTTTGTAAAGTCTGGAGACTCATCCCAACTTGTGAGGGAATCATAGCTTCCATCATCCTTTCCTCACATGGGACAATGCTTGAATAATGATGATCATCACCCTTTTATTTACTTACAACCAAGAATTACAACTCGATTCTAGAACAAGAAATGACTCTATATGAATGCCTCTGGCGGTGTACCGGGATGTGCAATGATCAAAAGTGACATGTATAAAAAATATGAATGGTGGCCTTGCCACAAATAATATGCCAACTACATGATCATGCAAAGCAATATGACAATGATGAAGCGTGTCATAATAAACAGAACGGTGGAAGTTGCATGGGAATATATCTCGGAATGGCTATGGAAATGCCATAATAGGTAGGTATGGTGACTGTTTTGAGGAAGGGTATATGGTGGGTTTAATGCACCGACGAGAATTGCGCGGTACTAGAGAGGCTAGCAATGGTGGAAGGGTGAGAGTGCGTATAATCCATGGACTCAACATTAGTCATAAAGAACTCACATACTTATTGCAAAAATTTATTAGCTATCGAAACAAAGTACTACACGAATGCTCCTAGGGGGATAGATTGGTAGGAAAAGACCATCGCTCGTCCTCGAGCGCCACTCATAAGGAAGACAATCAAAAAATAAATCATGCTCCGACTTTATCACATAACGGTTCACCATACGTGCATGCTACGAGAATCACAAACTTTAACACAAGTATTTCTACCAATCCATAATTACTCACTAGCATGACTCTAATATCACCATCTTTATATCTCAAAACAAATGCAAGGAATCAAACTTCCCATAGTATTCAACGCTCTTTATGTGAAAGTTTTTATTATATCCCTCTTGGATGCCCATCATATTAGGACTAAATTCATAACCTAAGCAAATTACCATGCTGTTTAGTGACTCACAAAATAATATAAGTGAAGCATGAGAGTTCAACAATTTCTATAAAATAAAGCCATCGCCGTGCTCTAAAAATATATAAGTGAAGCACTAGAGCAAATTGCCTAGCTCAAAAGATATAAGTGAAGCACATAGAGTATTCTAATAAATTACGATTCATGCGTGTCCCTCTCAAAAGGTGTGTACAGCAAGGATGATTGTGGCAAATTAAAAAGCAAAGACTCAAATCATACAAGACGCTCCAAGCAAAACACATATCATGTGGTGAATAAAAATATAGCCTCAAGTAAATTTACCGATGGATTGAAGACGAACGAGGGGATGCCATCCGGGGCATCCCCAAGCTTAGATGCTTGGTTGTCCTTGAATATTACCTTGGGGTGCCTTGGGAATCCCCAAGCTTAGGCTCTTGCCACTCCTTATTCTGTTGTCCATCAAATGTTTACCCAAAACTTGAAAATTTCACAACACAAAACTCAACAGAAAATCTCATAAGATCCATTAGTATAATAAAATAAATCACCACTTTAGGTACTGTTGTGAACTCATTATTTATTTATATTGGTGTAATATCTACTGTATTCCAACTTCTCCATGGTTCATACCCCCCGATACTACCCATAGATTCATCAAAATAAGCAAACAACACATAGAAAACAGAATCTGTCAAAAACAGAACAGTCTGTAGTAATCTAGAAATTACGTATACTTCTATAACTCCAAAAATTCTGAAAAATTAGAAAACCTGGGAAATTTGAATTTTAATCTTGTGTAAAAAATTCAGATCAAAAGCACGTTCCTGTGATTTTTTGAATTTTTGGCAATGAGCGCAAAAGTTTCTATTTTTCAGCAAGATCAAATCCACTATCACCGTAGACCATCCCAAAGGTCTTACTTGGCTCAAACACTAATTAAAACACCAAAACACAATTACTACATAGGTAATAATGTGTATTCTCATAAAAACAGAAAAGAAAAATATTGGGTTGTCTCCCAACAAGCGCTTTTCTTTAAAGCCTTTTAGCTAGGCATTGATAATTTTAATGATGCTCACATGAAAGATAGCAATTGAAACACGAAGAGAGCATCATGTTGCATGGGAAAAACAAGTTTAAGTCTAACATACTTCCTATGCATAGGCATATTATAAGCAAACAAATTATCAAGACAATCAAAAACTAGCATATGCAAGGAAGAAGAAAGAAACACTAGCAATCTCAACATAACAAGAGGTAATTTAGTGACATGAAAATTTCTACAACCATATTTTCCTCTCTCATAATAATTACATGTAGGATCATAATCAAATTCAACAATATAGCTATCACATAAAATTTTCTCTACATGATCCACATGCATGCAAAGTTGACACTCTTCCAAAATAGTGGGATTATCATCAAATAAAGTCATGACCTCTCCAAACCCACTTTCATCAAAAAATTCATAAGATTGATCACACTACAAATATGTGGGATTATTTTTAACTAAAGTTGACATTCTCATAATAATTTTTACAGCCATATTTTCCTCTCTCATAATAATTACATGTAGGTTCATAATCAAATTAAACAATATAGCTTTCATATAAAACTTTCTCTTCATGATCCACATGCATAAAAGTTTTATAATCTTCCAAGATAGTGGGATTAACATCAACTAAAGTCATGACCTCTCCAAGCCCACTTTTATCAAAAACTTCATAAGATTGATCATACTCCAAAGTAGTGGGATCATTATTTCCTAAAGTTGACACTCTTCCAAACCCACTTTCAATATTATTGCAAACAGTATTATCAATAACATAATCATCATGAGGCTTAAATAAATTTTCAAGATCATAAGAAACATTATCGCCCCAATCATGATCATTGCAACAAGTAGTGGACATAGCAAAATTAGCATCCCCATGCTTAGGGTTTTGCATATTATTAGCACAATTGACATTAATAGAATTTATAATAACACCATTGCAATCATGCTTTTCATTCAAGGAGCTATCATGAGCCACTTCATAAATTTCTTCACAATTTTTAGATTCATGAATTTCAAGCAAAACTTCAAAAAGATAATCTAGTGCACGCAACTCACTAGCAATTTGTTCATCATAATTGGATCTCTTAAAAAGATTAGCAAGTGGATGAGGATCCATAAACTTTTTGCTTTCTGATTTTCAATAAATACATAATTATTCCAAGCGAACAAGTAAACAAACCAAGTAAGACATAAAAGGCAAACGAAAAGAAGGCAAATAAAAAGGCAAATATTTTTGTGTTTTTCTGAAATCGTTTTAGAAGTGGGGGAGAGGAAAACGAAAGGCAAATGGAAAATAATGTAATGCAAGAGATGAGAGTTTATGATGGGTACTTGGTAGGCTTGATGTAGAACCTCCCCGGCAACGGCGCCAGAAATTCTTCCTACTATTTCTTGAGCTTGCGTTGGTTTTTCCCTTGAAAAGGAAAGGGTGATTCAGCAAAGTAGAGATAAGTATTTCCCTCAGTTTGAGAACCAAGGTATCAATCCAGTAGGAGGTACACGCAAGTCTCCAATCTATGCACCTGCACAAACAATCAAACACTTGCAGCCAACGCGATAAAGGGGTTGTCAATCCCTTCACGGTCACTTGCAAGGATGAGATCTGGTAGAGATAGATATAAAAGATTACTAAAACATAAAAAAAATAAAATTAAATAAATTGCAGCAAGGTATTTTTGGGTTTTTTGGTTTATAGATATGAAAATATGTCATGGAAAATAGACCCGGCGGCCATAGGTTTCACTAGAGGCTTCTCTCTTGAAAGAAAATAATACGGTGGGTGAACAAATTACTGTCGAGTAATTGATAGAAAAGCGCAAAGTTATGACGATATCCAAGGCAATGATTATGAATATAGGAATCATGTCCGTGTCAAGTAGACCGACTCCTGCCTGCATCTACTACTATTACTCCACACATCGACCGCTATCCAGCATGCATCTAGAGTATTAATTTCATAAGAACGGAGTAATGCCTTAAGTAAGATGACATGATGAAGAGGGATAAACTCAAGCAATATGATGAAAACCCCATCTTTTTACCCTTGATGGCAACAATACAATACGTGCCTCGCTACCCCTACTTTGTCACTGGGTGAGGACACCGCAAGATTGAACCCAAAACTAAGCACCTCTCCCATTGCAAGAAGAACCAATATAGTTGGCCAAACCAAACCGATAATTCGAAGAGAAATACAAAGATATCAAATCATTCATATAAGAATTCAGAGAAGATTCAAATAATATTCATAGATAATCTGATCATAAATGCACAATTCATCGGATCTCGACAAACACACCGCAAAAGAATATTACATCGGATATAACTGCAAGAACATCGAGGAGAACATTTTATTGAAGATCAAAGAGAGAGAAGAAGCCATCTAGCTACTAGCTATGGACCCGTAGGTCTGTGGTAAACTACTCATGCTTCATTGGAAGGGCAATAGAGTTGATGTAGAAGCCCTCCATGACCGAATCCCCCTCCGGCAGGGTGCCAGAAAAGGCTCAAAGATGGGATCTCACGGGTACAGAAGGTTACGGCGGCGGAAAAGTATTTTGGTAGACGCTTCTGGTCGTTTAGGAATATTTGGGGATTTATAGGCCAAAAATTAGGGTTGGAGGAGTCCCGTGGGGCCCACAAGCCAGGGGGCGCGCCCTGAGGGCTTGTGGAGCCCTTGGGACTCTTCTGGCCCCCTCTCCAAGTTCCGTGGATGTCTTCTGGTCCAAGAAAAATCATCGTAAAGTTTTATTCCGTTTGGACTCCGTTTGATATTCCTTTTCTGCAAAACTCAAAAACAAGGAAAAAACAGAAACTGGCACTGGGCTCTAGGTTAATAAGTTAGTCCCAAAAATAATATAAAATAGCATATTAATGCATATAAAACATCCAAAATAGATAATATAATAGCATGGAACAATAAAAAATTATAGATACGTTGGAGACGTATCACTAACTCACGGCCCGTTATAGCCTATCCGAATTAGGCCCAATAGCGTCATCTGGGCCGTCCAATATGATTCTAGACCATTGTAACTTCTGGCCCATGAGGTCTTTCGGCCCATATGAGGCCCTTTGTAACTCTTGGCCCATTAAAGGCCCGTGGTGAAACTGGCCCATAATGAACAATGTATCGCTTTATACCCATTAACGACCCATTATTTTATTGGGCCGTTTACAGCCCATGTTATCTTTCGGCCTTCTAAGGGCCCGTTTATTCTTGGGCTCATTTGCAGCATTCGATTACTTACGGTCCGTTACTCGCCTGCTCCGCTTGTGGGCCAAATTTAGCCCGTGGTTAAAGTCAGCCTTTTTGCGGCCCTTTAATCTGTTGGGCCGTTTCAAAGCGTCGTCAAATATGGCCCATTAATGACCCGTTATGCTTGTAGATAGAATTAAGCCTGTTATACTCATCGGCCTATTAACGGCCCGTTATAGTCAGCCCATAAACCCTCTAGCCCGTTTACGGCCCGTATTGCGGTCCGTTATTGGTCCAGGAATAGTATGACCCATGTTTGGCCAATCGATCATACGGCCTGTAGAAGGCCCGTAGGAGGCCCATGGTAACTATAGCAGATAGCGGGACCGTGGTTACAACGGTCCGTATGTTGCCCATGGTTATTGTGGCCCAGTTTTAAAAAATAGGTTATTGCGGCCACTAGCAAACCATGGAAAAAGAACTGCACTGGCTACAACCAAACAAATAAACAAGACAACAAGGAAATAAATAAGCAAGCAACTTACGCTAGGCTATTATGGCTATTAAACATATTACATCCACTGGGCATCAAAGTTCGCCACCAGTGCAAATATGGGGAACAAAGCAACATATTACATACACTGGTTGTCAAAGTTGGCGACCAGTGCAAATAAACGCCATGGCAAAAGAAATCCAGAAGTGAAACCACTTCAGAAGAGCTCAAGAAACAATATCCTGGGTATCCACCATGCTGGCAAGACGCTTAGCAAGCTTATTAGCTTTCTCTTGTTTGGCGCTTAAATCCTCCAGTGCTTGCTGTTGCACTAGAAAGTATGCATCTGAATTATGCAGGGACTTCCTTAGTCCTTCGGCTTCGTGTCGCAGCACATCTGATCGATGTCTTTCAACTTGAAGTTGAGACTCAAGAAGCCGAACTGATTCAGGCAACGAGTTCGAAGAGCTTGTGCCAGCAGTAGTGGCCAGTAACTCGTACACTACATCAAGACAGGACTATGGGGTTGTCTCACTGTCTTCAAGATAGTTTTTATCAGCTTTCTTGTAGACCAACAGGGATGTCTCACTATCTTGAACCTTATCTGCATTACTTTCTTTACCATTGCATAACGGGGTTCTCTTCTCCAATATTTTGTCCGCATTCTAAAAGAGAAACAAGCAGACACATCATAGGTTTACCATGTTATATATGAAACTCATTTTGGTAAACCAGTTCAGTAGTAAGGTGGACAGGATAACAGCATGAAACAAACATATATCTATGTACTATGGTCACTGTATGATCTATATCATTCTAGTTTATGTTGCCAAATCAAGATAGAGTCAGTTCAAATCATATCTGTTTAAGACAAAGCAGCATAGACAATATATAAGTGCGGGAAACTACACATCACTAACAACACTTGTAATGTGCATGAGATGAGAACATAACTGTTTATTCAATTGAAACTGAAATCGACAAAGAGCAAGTTAGAATAGCAAACCAGTTAAAGAAACAGGTTTAAAACATACCTGTTGCGCCATTGGAGTTTCAATTGCATCCTTCAAATTTGAAATTAGTTGGTATGAGTAAATACAGTGATGCAAGAGCAAAGAAGTATGAACCATAGCTACGGAACCTGACCTGAGAACAATTCTTCTTCTACTTTAAGTGTTGAGTTGGGGTTTGGAGTGGTGGTCCTCGTGCTTTGGTCACTGCAGTTGCCTTACTAACTGCTCGTGTTTGGGTGCTCTGTGGTGGAGACGGTGCTCTGTCAACTGGAACTGGGTTCTGCTGGGGTTGGGGTTAGAAGGGGTGTAGCTGGTTCTCTGTCCAACTGGGTAGGGCCGGGTACAATCTGCGTGAGTCTAGGTTATGTGTGGTGGGGCTGGTTCTTGGGCAAGTACAACCGTGGTTCTATCTGCATCGACGGGTAGCACTATCTTTTCTGAAGACCGTGTTTTTACTCCCATAGATACTGCCATCACCCCCTCCAATTCAAATGGCTGATAAACAAGAAAAGTAATTGAATGTACAGACATTGTATGGTAGACAGGTGCAATGGATAGTAGGGAATAAAACAGGGCATGAAATAATTCACATTTATGTTGTCTAACCAAACAGGATAGCATGACACAATTTCACATATATGATGGCTAACTAAATAGGATAGCATGGCACAATTTCACATATATCATGGCTAACGAAACAGGATAGAATGACATAATTAAAAATATGATGACTATGTAAACATGATGACATGATATAACTATACGATGTGTCTATTAAAGTGGTTGGCATGCCATAATTCACATACATGCCGTCGATGGAAACATGATGGCATGATATAATTCACGGATAGAATGACATAATTCAAAATATGATGACTATGTAAACAGGATGAGATAATATAACTATATTATGTCTTCAGAAAATGGGTTGGCATGCCATAATTCAGATGCATGCTATCTATGTAAACATCATGGCATGATATAATTCAAATATATGATTGATATACTAAGCAAGTAAGCAGAGGGCAATCGCATATATGATGTCTAAACTAAGCAGATGGCATTCAATATTGTGTGTATGATGTAAAAACTAAGCATTGCAAGACAACATATGCATTATATGAGTAATATAAGCCTACCAAGTTTGAGCATACACCTCAGGGGGAAAATAGGACTGGTCATCTATCTCTGAGTCCTCCTCTGAGGAGCTATCTGTAACCAGCAAGATATCTGCTTCAGCAGGTATCATTGTCTGCCTTGAAGACCTTGTTTTCACTCCAGATTTTTCCATCACCAATTCAAATGGCCAATGCACAGGAAGAGTAGTTGAATATACAAACATTGTGGACAAATGGAATACGTAATACAAAAAAAGGATGGCATGATATAACTCACATATATGATGCTTGGCTAAACAGCATGGCATTGCATAATTCACATATATAATTCCTTGCAACAAGATAGCATTGCATAATTCACATATATAATGTCTTGCAAAAATATGGCATTGCATAATTCACATATATGGTAATTAGACAATAAACAGGTGGCATTCACACAAAGCATGTCTAAACTAAGCAAATGACATAGCAATGCAAGACACCATATGCACGATATGAGCAATATAACCCTACCAAGTTAGAGCATGCACCTCGGGGGGAAATAGGACTGGTCATCTGTCTCTGAATCCTCCTCTGAGGAGCTATCCGTAACCAGCAAGACATGCGCATCGTCAGATAGCATTGTCTGCTCTGAAGACCTTGTTTTCACTCCAGATTTTTCCATGATCGTGACGAATGGCTGATGCACAGGAAGAGTAATTAAATGTACTAACATTGTTGACAAATTTAATACGTAATAAAAAAGGATGGCATGATATAATTCACATATAAGATGACTGGCTAACGAGGATGGCATTGCAAAATTCACATATATGATGCCTGGCTAAACAAGATGGCATTGCATAATTCACATATATGATATAGAAACTAAACAGATGGCATTCACACAAAGCATGTCTAAACTAAGCAGATGACATACTTGATGTATAAAGTAAGCAATGCAAGGCGCCATATGCATGATATGACCAATAGTACCATGCCAAGTTAGAGCAAAAGACCTCAGGGGGTAAATAGGAGTGGTCTGCTCCCTCTGAATCCCCCTCTGAACAGTTATCTTCCTCTTGATTACAGTCTAGAATGAGGGGAGGGGGGTTGCTTTTGCGCCCACCATGGAGCGACGTCTGCATGAATTTTTTTTGCCACGCAAGGCTCGTCTCTTTTGCTCTACATGTTCAGTACCATTGTGTACAATAACTGACATGCATAGGAATAAAACATAGTGAGATTATGTAAGGAGTGCATGCAGAAATCCAGAGTGATGGTAGCAACCTGTGGATAGACCCAAAACCAATGATAGCAGGCAGATAATAGCTTCAGTTAAAAAATACAGATAATGGCTCCTTTAATGTTTGTTTCCCACCCAACATGAAACTCATTGTAGACACCCGAGATTAACCAGATAGTAGACAGATACTATTGATTGCTGCCCCAATATGTACCCCACAACCATTTAAAAACTCAAGTTTGAGCATTAGTTTGGACCTGACTTGGAGTCTAATCGGGGAACAGGACGACAAATTAGGATGTAATATTAAGCCATGCATAACGTAAGCAGACATGAAAGAGTGCGATCTGTCTTGCGGACCCGTGTAGTCCTCAAGGTCATCTGCTCAGTTGATGATGGTAATGCAGTTGCCGTGGCTGCCGGTGGCGGGAAGAAGATCTGAGGCGGCGAAAGACAGTCTGGAGGGTGGATCCCTGCTGTGATGAACCCTTCCATCGTTGGAGCAGGAGCGGGACAAACCACACAAGGTTTTCTTTGACACATATCTGTAACAGAAGTAATTCTGTAAGGGCTTGTTTGAATTGTAGGATTCTAACAATGCAGGGATAGGAAATACACAGGAATAGGATAGGAATGCACGTGCAAAATAGAGAATTTAAAAACACATGATTTCTGTCAATCTGGGTGTTTGGTTCACAAGAATTGGAAGATCACAGGAATGCAAAGAAGCATGGTCAAATTAAGTCAAACCACAAGAAAATGTATAGTTATAATGCTATTATGCTACTATCTCTTAGTCTTGTGCTTCATGAATAGGAATTTGAAAAGGAGGCCAAGTGGATATTAAAATTCCTACATTTTTTCTTTGAAGGAGACACTAAAGGAAGAAATCCAACATTTTTCCTTTGCTCCATTCCTTTGAACCAAATGCATGAATAGTAGTACCATAGGAAACTTTCCAATTCCTATGTTTTTCCTTCATTTTTCCTTTCAAGCACTGGCGATTCTAGTAGGCAGGCTTGAATAGGCAAAAGCCTACACTCCAAAAATGTTTTTGTGCTACTTCTACTACTTTGGACCCATGCCACTGCCCTACTAGCTCAACTCCCAGACCCATCTACACATGCACAGCTCAAACGTGTAGAAATAAATAATGATGTCTTTCAAGAAAGTCCATCACGGATAGCTAAGTTGCCAGGTACCTCACTGCTTGTCATATAGTAGGAGAAACTAATTGTATTTCGCATTACTACGCGTGCTAAGTGGACAATATATATAACATGTAGAGTAAAAAAAGCGATGCACCAAGTGTACAACCTCTTTGGTGAAGCCATGTCAATTTCAGCATCATTAGGTTGGTCACTGAGGATGCTGCGGCTGATGTGGCTGTCGGAGGAGGAGAAGAAGATCTTAGGCGTCTGGAGATGGAGCCGAGGGTACTGCTTCGCTGTGATGGTGGGTTTCGTCGTTGGAGCAGCTCCGTGAGTTTTACGATTGTGATGACCCATAAGTATAGGGGATCAATCATAGTCCTTTTGATAAGTAAGAGTGTCGAACCCAACAAGGAGCAGAAGGAAATGACAAGCGGTTTTGAGCAAGGTAATTTCTGCAAGCACTGAAATTGTCGGTAACAGGTAGTTTGATAGCAAGATAATTTGTAATGAGCAAGCAACGGTAACAGTAAATAAAGTGCAGCAAGGTAGCCCAATCCTTTTGTGGCAAAGGACAGGCCAGAACGGTCTCTTATAATAAGCAAAGTGTTCTTGAGGGCACACGGGAATTTCATCTAGTCACTTTCATCATGTTGGTTTGATTTGCGTTTGCTACTTTGATAATTTGATATGTGGGTGGACCCGTGCTTGGGTGTTGTTCTTACTTGAAAAAGCCTCCCACTTATGATTAACCCCCTCGCAAGCATCCACAACTATGAGAAAAGAATTAAGATAAAATATAACCATAGCATTAAACATATGGATCCAAATCGGTCCCTTATGAAATAGTGCATAAACTAGGGTTTAAGATTCTGTCACTCTAGCAACCCATCATCTAATAACTACTCCACAATGCATTCCCTTAGGCCCAAAGATGATGAAGTGGCATGTAGTCGACGTTCACATGACACCACTAAGGGAATCACAACATACATATCATGAAAATATCGAACACATATCAAATTCACATGATTACTTGCAACATGACTTCTCTCGTGACCTCAAGAACAAAAGTAACTACTCACAAATGATATTCGTGCTCAAGATCAGAGGGGTATTAAATAGCATAATGGATCTGAACATATAATCTTCCACCAAATAAACCATATAGTAAGCAACTACAAGATGTAATCAACACTACTAGTCACCCACGGGTACCAATCTGAGGTTCTGGTGCAAAGATTGAACACAAAAGATGAACTAGGGTTTGAGATGAGATGGTGCTGTTGAAGATGTTGATGAAGATTGGCCTCCCAAAGATGAGAGGGTTGTTGGTGATGACGATGGCTTCGATTTCCCCCTCCGAGAGGGATGTTCCCCAGGCGGAATCGCTCCGCCGGAGGGCAAAGTGCTCCTGCCCATGTTCTGCCTCGAGACGGCGGCGCTCTGTCCCGAAAGTCCTCTTATTATTTTTTCTAGGTCAAGATACCTTATGTACCATAAGATGGGCACCGGAGATGGGCTGGGCTGGCCACAACCCACCAGGGCGCGCCTGGCGTGCCCTAGTGTCTTGTGGGCACCAGGTGGCCCCCCTCTGGTAGTTATTTGCTCCAGTATTTTTTATATATTCCAAAATATTTCTCCGTTAATTTTCAGCTCATTTGGAGATGTGCAGAATAGGTATCTCTGACATAGCTTTTTCTGGTCCAGAATTCCAGCTGTTGGCATTCTCCCTCTTTGTGTAAACCTTGCATATTATGAGAGAAAAGGCATTAGAATTGCTCCATAAAGCATTATTATGCATAAATACATTATAAATAATAGTAGGAAAACATGATGCAAAATGGACGTATCAACTCCCCCAAGCTTAGACCTCGCTTGTCCTCAAGCGAAAGCCGATATCGAAAATCATATCCACATGTTTAGAGAGAGAGGTGTTGATAAAAACAAAATACAGACATAGTAGCATCATGCTTATTATCATAACAGCAACAAACTTTATCATAAAACTTTATCATATAACTTCTCATGAACAAGTAACAATTCATCACAACATCAAAGTAAAAAGCATAAACCTTATTGAGAACCAACAACCTGTGTTCTCAGTCAATTTTGCAACTACAATTCATCATATTTTCTAGGAAGGGTCTCGTATCGGAGCCTTTTGGCAAGTCCACATACTCAACCATCATTTAATCTTCTATGATTGCTAACACTCACAGCATACATATGAGCAAAAAGTTTCAACCGGACACATAGGAAGATAGGGGCTTATAGTTTCACCTCCCAACTCATTCACCTCAAGGGTGATGTCAACAATAATAACTCATGATCACTCACATTCAACTGGATATATGTGCCTAGATCTTTCCTATCCACATGATGCTTGCAAAAGGACAAAATAAAAGGAATAGGGAAGAATACTTTGACTCTTGCATAAAAGTAAATACATAAAACTAAAAGATAGGCCCTTCGCAGAGGGAAGCAGAGGTTGTCATGCGCTTTTTGGTTTTGTATGCACAATCTCTTAATGCAAAAGAATGTCACATTATATTTCCCCTTATGATAGCAACCTTTATTATGCAGTCTATCACTTTTATTACTTTGCCATCACAAGTTCGTACAATGCTTAATTTCTCTTACACTAAATGATCAAACACGTTTAGAAGCAATTTTTATTGCCTTATTGCACCGATGACAACTTAGTTGAAGGATCTTACTCAATCCATAGGTAGGTATGGTGGTCTCTCAAAACATGAGTTTGGGTTTAGGGTTTTTGGATGCACAAGTAGTATCTCAACTTAGTGCGGAATTTTGGCTAGCAAAGATATTGAGCAAGCACCACATGTTGAAGGATCTATGACAATATAACTTCTATGTGAATATGAACAACCATAAATCATTACGTTGTCTTCCTTGTCCAACGTCAACAATTTTGGCATATAATAATTAATGGGGGCTCACAATCATAAAAGATGTCCAAGATAGTGTATTTGCATGTGAATCTTCTCTTCCTTTATTAATTCTTTCATGAGTTGCATCATTGACCAATGCTATGTTTGTCAACTTCCAATAAATTTTACCACTTATACTTTTCCTTATGTGGTGTCATTACTTACCATAAGATTAGCGTAATCCTTTTTTATTTATTTCATTTATTTGATTGCAACATAAAAGTAAAGAAGCAAAAGCTCAAACTAAACTTTATTATATAACTTTCACTCGATTACATAGATAGATAGATCATGAAACTAGCACTCAAAAATAGATCATACTGAACTTTTATTCAACTAAATCACGAAATAGCTAAGGATCGAACTAAGATAGGTAAATGTAATAAAAGTGATGGTGATACGATACCGGGGCATCTCCCCCAAGCTTGGCACAAGCCAAGGGGAGTGTCCATACCGGTGTACTCAAGTCTCCTTTGGTGGGGAAGATGATGAAGGTGGTGGTGATGAGGTAGTAGGTTTGTCCTCCGGCTTCCAGGGCAGGGGCTCACCATCAAAAGAGGATGCACGAGTCTCCCGAGTCCTGCAACTGGTAGCTAAACTCATACCTTTAAATCTTGCTTCATACTTGAAAACTTGGTTTTGAAGGTCACAGATTTGGCTTTGCAAAAAATTAATTTGCTCGTTGAAGGAGAAGACGATGTCCTTCATGGACCGCCCATCCACCATGTGGTCATGGGTGAATTCCGTGATCATGGAGTGATTGGCGCTGAGTCCACGCTCCACCATCCCTTGGCACTTGAAGATGTCTTGTTCCACCGCCTCGAGCCTGGCCTCCATGCTCCCCGTCCTGTTGGGCCCCTGAACATCCCAGATGTGGAGCACCCCCTCATGCATCTCAATGGCTTGAGGGTGCTTCATCACCTCTGACAAGTACGGGTTGATGACCTTCTTGAAGAACTTGTCCTTGGAGGAGCTTGGTGGAACCATGGTGATCTAGATCTGACGGGAAAACAACACGAAACAAGAACAAAGGATTTTTCTGTGATGCGATGGTTAAATCATCCGGGGGTATATGTAAAGCTTTTTTATCTTGGGAAACAAGCATATGGAAGGAAAATGGAGTTGGGAAGGCGCCCGAGGGCCCCACAACCCACCAGGGCGCGCCAGGAAGGGCAGGCGCGCCCTGGTGTATCGTGGTCACCTCGGTTGCTGATACGTCTCCAGCGAATCTATAATTTTTTATTGTTCCATGCTATTATATTATCATTCTTGGATATTTTACAATCATTTTATAGTCATTTTATATCATTTTTTGGTACTAACCTATTGACATAGTGCCAAGTGCCAGTTGCTGTTTTTTGCATGTTTTTTACATCGCAGGAAATCAATACCAAACGGAGTCCAAACGCAGCGAAACTTTTTGTGGATTTTTTTTGGACCAGAAGACATCCAGTGGGCCGGAGAAGCGCCTGGCGGGTGCTCTGAGGGGAGCACAACCCACCAGGGCGCGCCTGGAGGCCCAGGCGTGCCCTGGTGGGTTGTGCCCACCTCGGGTGCCCCCCGAACCGCCTCTTTGCTCTATAAATACCCCAATATTCCAGAAACCCTAGGGGAGTCGACGAAAATCAATTCCAGCTGCCGCAGAGTCCAGAACCACCAGATCCAATCTAGACACCATCATGGAGGGGTTCACCACTTCCATTGGTGCCTCTCCGATGATGCGTGAGTAGTTCTTTGTAGACCTACGGGTCCGTAGTTAGTAGCTAGATGGCTTCCTCTCTCTCTCTCCCTCTCTTGATCTTCAATACAATGGTCTCTTGGAGATCCATATGATGTAACTCTTTTTGCGGTGTGTTTGTTGGGATCCGATGAACTTTGAGTTTATGATCAGATCTATCTTTTTATCCATGAAAGTTATTTGAGTCTTCTTTGATCTCTTATATGCATGATTGCTTATAGCCTCATATTTCTTCTCCGATATTTGGGTTTTGTTTGGCCAACTTGATCTATTTATCTTGCAATGGGAAGAGGTGCTTTGTAGTGGGTTCGATCTTACGGTGCTTGATCCCAGTGACAGAAGGGGAGCCGACACGTATGTATCGTTGCTACTAAGGATAAAACGATGGGGTCTATTTCTACATAAATAGATCTTGTCTACATCATGTCATCGTTCTTATTGCATTACTCCGTTTCTCCATGAACTTAATACACTAGATGCATGCTGGATAGCGGTCGATGTGTGGAGTAATAGTAGTAGATGCAGGCAGGAGTCGGTCTACTAATCTTGGACGTGATGCCTATATAATGATCATTGCCTGGATATCGTCATGATTATTTGAAGTTTTATCAATTACCCAACAGTAATTTGTTCACCCACCGTTTGCTATTTTTCTCGAGAGAAGCCACTAGTGAAACCTACGGCTCCCGGGTCTCTTTTCCAATATATTTGCTTTCAAGATCTATTTTGCTATTCGCTCTTTTCTTTATTTGCAACTTTTATTTTCAGATCTATTAAACCAAAAATACAAAAATACCTTGCTGCACTTTATTTTATTTGGCGTTCGATCTATCAATATTTACTACTCTCTCACGTCCGTTTGCCAATTTCTGGCGCCGTTGCCCGAAAGGGATTGACAACCCCTTTTACACGTCGGGTTGCGAGTATTTGTTATTTGTGTGCAGGTGCTGTTTACATAGTGTTGCTTGGTTCTCCTACTAGTTCGATAACCTTGGTTTCATCACTGAGGGAAATACCTACCGCCGCTGTGCTGCATCATCCCTTCCTCTTTGGGGAAATACCGACGTAGCTTCAAGCCGCATCAAAAGGAATTTCTGGCGCCATTGCCGGGGAGGATCTTCAACATATACCAGGTTCCTAATCACAAATCTCATCTCCTCGCAATTTACATTATTTGCCATTTGCCTCTCATTTTCCTTTCCCCCACTTCACAAAAATTACCGTTTTATTCGCCCTCTTTTTCGTTCGCCGTTTTCCCGTCAGATCTATCTTGTGTGCAATTTTGTTTGCCACTTTTTATCGTTATGGATAGTTGTTCCTCTATTGCGTGCACTCCCGAGAACGAAGTTCTCAACTTTAAACAAAGGGGAGGAGAGAATTTAAAAGATGCTTGGTATAGAATTTGCAATGCTCATAATAGATCTATCCCTAAGCAATCTTCCATTGTTTTCTTCGCTGTTTTTATGTGGGCATCACCACTTGGTATAGATTCGTCCTTGATACGATTACCGGTGGAAATTTCTTGATGTGTCCCTCTCTTGATGCTTTTAATGCTATGGGAAATTTAGTAGGATCACCACCTCTTATGATTAATGAAACAACTTTGACTCTTGAGCATGTTATGGAAAGATTAGATGCTATTGAAAAGAAAATGCTTACTGAAGAGCATATTGAAAACTTGGATAAAAAGATGCATAATTTTGCCACTAAAATTGGGTCAAAAGCGGGAGAAGTTTTTAAGTTGCTAAAAGAAAAGGGGACCGTAATTCATAAAAAAAATTGAAGAAAGCCCGTCTCGGATTGATAAACTAGAAGAAATCTTTAGTAATCTAAGTACGGCTTTTGCTTCCGCAAAAACTCCCGTAAAAATTGGCAAGGCTACTCAAGTTACTAAAAACAAGGGTGCAACTTCTAGTAATGATAAAGGAGATCTTAAGATGATTAGTATCCATCCCAATTTTATTGAAGTGATAAGAGACCCTATTTGCAAGAATGAATTTTTCAATCTCATGCCTAGAAGTATTGTCGTTGAGAATTTATATGCTAAATCCTTGAAGAATTCTAAGTGTTTGTCTGAAGAATTGGAGACCAAAGACGACAAAACTTAGATCCTTGCTTTATGCCTAGCTAGGGGCGTAAAACAATTGCGCTTGTTGGGAGGCAACCCAATGAATAAAATTTATTTTTGCTTTTTTGCTTTCTGTTCTTGATTGTTTGCACAATTATGCTACTGTTATAATTGTGTTTTTTGTGTTTTAATTAGTGTTTGTGCCAAGGAAAGCCTTTAGGATTATGTTGGGTGTTAGTTGATTTGATCTTGTTGGAAAACAGAAACTTTTGTGTCCAGTAAAACAATTTTGAAAATTCACACAAGAGACGAAAAATTCTGAATTTTTTACACAAGATTGATATAAAAATTTCCTATGTTTTCCTAATTTTCCAGAATTTTTGGAGTTCCATAAGTATTCTAAATATTCAGATTGCTACAGACTGTTCTGTTTTTGACAGATTCTGTTTTCTTTGCGTTGTGTGCTTGTTTTGATGATTCTATGGTTTTCTTTGATGAGTTTTTGCCATAGAAAAGTTCGAATACAGTATATATAATGCAAGAATAAAATATGAATTGGTTTGCTACAGTACTTATAGTAGTGATTTGCTTTCTTATACTAACGGATCTCACGAAGGTTTTGTTAAGTTTTGTGTGATTGAAGTTTTCAAGTTTTGGGTTATCTTACGATGGATGAAGGAATAAGGAGTAAGAAGAGCCTAAGCTTGGGGATGCCCAATGGCATCCCAAGCTATTATCCAAAGAGAAGCAATCAACTAAGCTTGGGGATGCCCCGAGTGGCATCCCCTCTTTCTTCTAACGACCATCGGTATTTTACTCGAAGCTATATTTTTATTCGTCACATACTATGAGTTTTGCTTGGAGCGTCTTGTATGATATGAGTCTTTGCTTGTTTTGCTTTGTGTTCTAAGTTATGAATCCTTGCTGGACACACCTATTTGGGAGAGCCAAAATTATTCCATGACTTGTTAGAATTGCTCTCTATGCTTCACTTAAATTTTTATGAGCTATGGATTTGCTCTAGTGCTTCACTTATATCTTTTTGAGCACGGCGTGCTTTAGTATTTTTGAAGAAATGCTCTCATGCTTCACTTAGATTTATTTGGGAGTTAGTAATTTTTTTAAGAAATTCTCTCTTGCTTCACTTAAATTAATTTGAGAGAAAGAAGTATTATGCTCATGATCTTCACTTATATTTGTTTGAGCTTATCAAAAGCAACACATGAAAATTAGTTCCAAAGTGATAGATATCCAAGAAGGATATAATAAAAACTTTCATGAAGATCATTGGACAAAATAAACTTGATTCCTTGTAATAGTTTTGAGATATGATGATGTGATATGTGAGTTATGTTGATGAGTAATTGTGCTTTAGTAAGAATATTGGTGTTAAGGTTTGTGATTCCCTATGCAAGCACGAAAGTCAATAGTTATGCAATGAAATTATATCCTACTTGTGGTGCATTATTCGGTATTAATTATTCTTAATGCTTGCTTATGAGATTATTCGTTTTTTGGTTGGTTGCTTCTCAATCTTTTGGTAGCCTTCATTTTGCACTAAGTATGATCACTACTTGTGCATACAAAACCCTTTAAACCAGTTTTGCCACATGAGTCCACTATATCTACCTATATGCGGTATTCTTTTGCCGTTCTAAGAAAATTTGTATGTGCCATCTCTAATTTTCAAAATAAACTTCTCTTTTGTGTGTTCGTACCGCTCGCGAGGCGGTGAGGGGTGGCTAATATTTTCCATGCTAGATGTGTTATTCTCACGATGAGCGTTTGTTCACTTGTCATTGCATGAGAGTAAGGCAAATGTATTAGGGATGCCCAGTCCCAAAATAAAAATGAATTTACTTTATGTTGTCAAATAATAAATTGCTTGGAAAGTGTTGGTATGGAGGGCACCCGTGGATACGGCTAGCCATGGAAAGTGAAAGAAATGGTGGAAAAAGGAATAAACTTTATTTTCTGTTTGGGAACCGCCTATGATATATCTAGCATGGAAAGTGTTGGGAACTCTAAGTCGTTTTTGTTGGTGGAAAAAGCACACCTCCCAAAATGTTTTTATCTCTAAGTTTTTCGCTTTGAGCTCTGCCACCTCTACAAATCCCTACTTCCCTCTGCGAAGGGCCTTTCTTTACTTTATGCAATTTTTATTTTTAATTTGAGTCTCCATCTTCTCTTATAAAGCACCAACTAGGAGGCACTATGATCATACTTGAGCATTGGGTGTAGTTAATATGTGAGTGTGTTTCATGAATGGATCAATGGTTGAGCATGATGGGCTAGGGATAACTTATTTTAGCGTTGATATTTTGAAAGACATAGTTGCTTGTTGATATGCTTGAGTATTTAAGTCATCATGTCAAAACTAGACTATTGCTTTGAATCATATAAAAGTCCAAATGTCCATGCTATAAAGGAAAGAATATGAGATGACATGTTAGGCAGCATTCCACATCAAAAATTCTGTTTTTATCATTTACCTACTCGAGGACGAGCAGGAATTAAGCTTGGGGATGCTGATACGTCTCCAATGTATCTATAATTTTTGATTGTTCCATGCTGTTATATTATCATTCTTGGATGTTTTACAATCATTTTATAGTCATTTTATATCATTTTTTGGTACTACCCAATTGACATAGTGCCAAGTGCCAGTTGCTGTTTTTTGCATGTTTTTTACATCGCAGGAAATCAATACCAAACGGAATCCAAATGCAGTGAAACTTTTCGTGGATTTTTTTGGACTAGAAGACATCCAGTGAGCCGGAGAAGCGCGTGGGGGGTTGCTCCGAGGGGAGCATAACCCACCAGGGCGCGCCTGGAGGCCCAGGCGCGCCCTGGTGGGTTGTGCCCACCTCGGGTGCCCCCCGAACCGCCTCTTTGCTCTATAAATACCCCAATATTCCAGAAACCCTAGGGGAGTCGATGAAAACCAATTCCAGCCGCCACAGATTCCAGAACCACCAGATCCAATCTAGACACCATCATGGAGGGGTTCACCACTTCCATTGGTGCCTCTCCGATGATGCGTGAGTAGTTCTTTGTAGACCTACGGGTCCATAGTTAGTAGCTAGATGGCTTCCTATCTCTCTCTCTCCCTCTCTTGATCTTCAATACAATGGTCTCTTGGAGATCCATATGATGTAACTCTTTTTGCGGTGTGTTTGTTGGGATCCGATGAACTTTGAGTTTATGATAAGATCTATCTTTTTATCCATGAAAGTTATTTGAGTCTTCTTTGATCTCTTATATGCATGACTGCTTATAGCCTCGTATTTCTTCTCCGATATTCTGGTTTTGTTTGGCCGACTTGATCTATTTATCTTGCAATGAGAAGAGGTGCTTTGTAGTGGGTTCGATCTTACGGTGCTTGATCCCAGTGACAGAAGGGGAACCGACACGTATGTATCGTTGCTACTAAGGATAAAATGATGGGGTCTATTTCTACATAAATAGATCTTGTCTACATCATGTCATCATTCTTATTGCATTACTCTGTTTCTCCATGAACTTAATACACTAGATGCATGCTAGATAGCGGTCGATGTGTGGAGTAATAGTAGTAGATGCAGGCAGGAGTCGGTCTACTAATCTTGGTCGTGATGCCTATATAATGATCATTGCCTGGATATCGTCATGATTATTTGAAGTTTTATCAATTGCCCAACAGTAATTTGTTCACCCACCGTTTGCTATTTTTCTCGAGAGAAGCCACTAGTGAAACCTACGGCCCCGGGTCTCTTTTCCAATATATTTGCTTTCAAGATCTATTTTGCTATTCGCTCTTTTCTTTACTTGGAACTTTTATTTTCAGATCTATTAAACCAAAAATACAAAAATACCTTGCTGCACTTTATTTTATTTGGCGTTCGATCTATCAATATTTACTACTCTCTCACGTCCGTTTGCCAATTTCTGGCGCCGTTGCCCGAAAGGGATTGACAACCCCTTTTACACGTCGGGCTGCGATTATTTGTTACACGTCGGGTTGCTTGGTTCTCCCACTGGTTCGATAACCTTGGTTTCATCACTGAGGGAAATACCTACCGCCGTTGTGTTGCATCATCCCTTCCTCTTTGAGGAAATACCGACGTAGCTTCAAGCCGCATTAGTTGCCTTCCTAGTTATTTCTTATTTTCCTAATTTTTCTAATATTCCAAAACTGACGAAAAATATTTTTGCGGTTTTTTTGGAGTCCGTTTACTTACCGTATCACGTACCTCCTCTTTTCAGGGTTCTGGAGTGTTCTAGAAGGTTTCTTTTATGTGTTTCTTCGGTGTCATGATTTGGATAATATTGCTTTCAACATTACACTACTGCAGGATGCTGCTAACGCGACACTACGATCAGAGACCCTTCGACGAAATTGTGTGCGATGCATTAATCACAAATGGTGATGTAAAAAAACCGTCAAAAAAGATGCAAAACGTTTGTGATGGCAGATACATCAAACACGGTTTGGATTTTAGTTGCGTGTGCGATGCGTGGCAAACGGTTAATCCAGAAGAACTGTTTGCGATGAGGCAGAACAACAGAAACGGGAAGCCAGATGAGGGTGTGTGTGTGCGATATACGGCATACAGTTCACTAGGATGAATTGTGTGTGATTAGGCAACACAATATAAACGGTCAGCCAGATCAAGGTGTGTGCGATGGAGGGCATACAGTTCACTCGGATGAACTATTTGCGATGAGCCAAGACAACAGAAACAGTTCAACTAAACAAGATGTGTGGATATGCGGCAAACAGATCCGTAATCAGAAATGTGTGCGAAGACCAATAATAACACAGACGATTGCTGCTAATAAGCCGTGTGATTTGCTCTGTCTACAGAAGAATAACATATATATATATAACTGAAATAAACATCCAATTACATAAGTGACCATACAGATCATTCGCACACACCTCAATAAACAATTGCATGCATTCTAAACTAGGAGAAACGATCGTCTAGTCATCTACTTCTTGTGACGCTCCCGCCACTGCTCTGTGGCTCGATCGTCTGGGGCAGGAAGAAGACACTCCCTCATGTCAACGATCCGCATGTACATCTTGTAGCTTGTGTACGCGTCCTTGGCCACGTACTTAATGTTTTGTTCATCTATTCTCTCATGCCAGACACTGTGCCACGTATTCTTGTCCTTCTTGCTCTCATCCTTCATCTTCATGTAGTACGGGTCGATGATGGCCGAGGTGAGGTCAACCAGGGAGTTCTGTTTGTTGTTGTCGCTGCCCCAGACCTTGTAGTGGTCCTGGATGTTGACAAGATTCTAGCATTTTAAGCCCGAAACCTTGAGCGCTTTTAGATCGTTGGTGGTGTCCACTGTAGCCAAACTTTAGTCGGAGCTGTTGATAAACCTGGAGAAACGCTCGCAAGGCCTTGTGGCCAGGTGGTAGTGGTAGACGAGGACGTCTTGTCGCACGCACAACTGGGCGACGGCAACCTTCTGATCGTGCCCGGCACGATCGATGGTGTACTCGAGGTCGAAGCCGACCACTTGGTACTTGTCCTCAGCAAGCAACTGCTCCATGGTTTGGATGGAGCTCTCCACCGAGATCGGCTCGTTCGTGTACACCACCGAGAGGGCCTTCCCCCTCACGTGGGTGTCCACTACGTGATGCGTGGTGAACTGCCCGTCGTTGTCATCGTCGGCCGGTGGGAGCGCCATTGGAGCTACGGGGAGCGCCATTGGAACCGCTGGATGTCCTCTCTGTATCTGTCATCGTGGGTGTGCTTATTGTGTCGTGTGGCGCGAGAGATGAAGGTAAATAGCCGCAGGAGTAAATGGGGGCCGGGCAGCCTGGATTCTCGGCGCATCTGCATGGCAGTTTTTGCAGCGGGTAACTGCATCGTGGCGCCGCGCCCGGCGCAACCGCATGCACACGAACATACGTGATCGTGCGCCGGCCCCAAACATTGGCAGCGCGCGTGGAGGGAGGAGGGCAGAGCGCCCGGAGGGATGGGAGAGTAGAGCGCACGCGGCGGGACGCAAGCAGAGCGCGGCGCGGCCGCCTCAACCGCGAGCAACCACACGCATAGAGCAGTTGAACACGCAGGGAATGATCGCCTACAAGCCGACCGGCAGTTGCGTCGCTGCGTAGAGAGCGGCCACGTGCTACTACCTCCGTCTTGGTCTATTAGTCCCCTTTATATTCTGTGCCATACTTTGACCTTAAATTTAACCAACAAAATGTTAATGCATGTTATAAAAATTATATAATTGGAAACTATGTTCAAATACGAATCCAACGATATAATCTTTGGCGACATGCATTCGTATTTTATCAGTTAAATCCTACTTATAAACTAGGATGGGGGTATAGTAGGTAATTAAATCGCAAATGTTTTTTTATTAACCGTATGTGTACGTGTCCTTTCGTCCTCCTCTCGCACGTCTTTTCACCCCGCTGCCATAGACGGCTTCGAGCGCAAGCTTGAGCAGCGCGCGGGGGCATTGTTTTGGCCAAACGGTAGTGAGCCCGTTCCCGCGCAACCGCGTAGGTTCCCGCGCAAGCTTCTCGCCCGACTCGGTGAAATCCCACAAAATCCCAATGCTTACCGGCCTGCTATATAAACCCTCACGGCCGGCGAGTCCTGCGTGGCATTTTCCCCTCCCTCCCTATAGCATATCTGGTCAGCTTCTCCCACAATCACCAATGGCACCAGTATGTCATCGTCGCTCAGCCACTCCGCCGTCATCAGAGGACAGCTCCAGCTGGGAGGCTACACCGTGGCGGTGGCGCAGTCCCCGGCGTAGTGTAGTGCGCGTGGCGTCCCCGTTGGGTGTTCGCGGAACACCCACCACACGCTCCGTCACCGCTGCCTGTCGGCAGTTGTTGCCGGCCGCCGTGGCCTCCACACCACCGTCAAAAGCCAGGGCCATCGCCCGCTCCGCCGCGGCGGCCCGAAGGCGGGAGGTGGCCGTCGTGGCCGCCACCCCACTGGCGGCCACCGTGGCCATCACCCGCTCCGCCACCGCGGTCCGAAGGCGGGAGGTGGTGGTCGTGGCCGCCACCCCATCGTCGGCCGCCGTGGCCGCCAGCCCACCGTCGACCGCCGGGGTCATCACCCGCTCCGCCACTGCCGCCCGAAGGCGGGAGGCGGAGGCGGAGGCCCGCACGTGCGTCAGCGACCTTGCGCGCTACATTGAGTTCCTGCGGGAGGAGGAGGAGGAGCGCCTCGTCGAGCACGCAAAGAGCCTTACCGCTGCCGTGGTCGTAGCACACGCTGCCGCAGAGGCGAGGTATCAGGAGATCTACGAGGAGAACCACCACTTTGAGAGGGGTCGTCTGGAGCGGCAGAAGGCGTTTGAAGTGAGCGTCGTTGAAGGTGCAACAGCGGCAGGCACCATATTGCAGTTGTCCAGCTTGTCGGTAGGCTCCTCCTCCTCTGCCTCTTACTGAGCGCGCTCGGCAGAGGAGAGGCTTCCGGAAGTAGTACAAAGCCCCTCCGTAGTAGTAGTATTTAGGGGCTATTTTGTTCACTTCATCTGACTATAGATGTGGTGGAACTGTACAACATACTTAAAATTAGCTAGTATATATAGTTGAACTAGCTCTTTCAGTACGTGGTTGGCAACAATTGGGGAAAAGTTTGGTCGGTTTAGCTGTCGAGTTGAACTGTTTGTATAAAGAACGACTGCTTAATCTATAAATGAAATCTATGCTTAATTACTGAATTTTAGTTGCAAAAATTAGATAGTGCTAGTGATTTTTAGCTGCATATTTTGACAAATGGCAGTGTTACAATGTTGACAAATGGCAATGTTACTAGATCAACAAATGTCAATCTTTCCAGTTTGACAAATGGCAATATACCCAATATGACAGATGCAAATCTTACCAAATTGTCTGTACGTGGTTGCACACGGGTCATCCAAAAAAACTGTTTGCGTTGAAGGGAGGTACAAATCCTGCTCGACACATTTTCTCTTGGCTTAGCGCCAAAGTCCCGCTTTGCATATCTTATTCAATCTGAACCGTTTGCGTTGAAGAGATGCACAAATCCTGCGCGGCGAATTTTCCCTTGGTTTACTACGGAAGACCATAGCTCTCACTTTGCATACGGGTGTTCTATCTAAAACGTTTGCAATGAAGAGCTGCACAAATCCTGCTCAGCACATTTTCCCTTGGCTTACTGGGGAAGCTGTCGGTTTACATACGGGTGTTCTATCTAAAACGTTTACGATCAAGAGCTGCATAAATCCTGCTCGGCACATTTTCCCTTGGCTTCCTGGGGAAGCTGTCAGTTTGCATACGGGTGTTCTAACTAAAACGTTTGTGATGAGTGTTTTATATTAAAAACCGTATTAAATTGCGGCTTGGGCGCCATTAATGGAGAGGATGCGAGCAAGGCGGGCGGCCATGGAAGTCAAAGGGCTCGCATCCCAGTGAGCCTGCGCGGCGTACAACTCGCATGCTTCCCGGTGAGCCTGCGCATTGGAGTATAGCTTGCACGCCTCCCGTTCAGTCAAGCACCTATCCACACGGCACCTCCTAGCCATTAAAAGAGTGAGGCGTGGCGTCACGTGAATGGTTAACATAACGCACATGATTTAAATTATACAAAACATTTGAGATGTTACAGTGGCAGCTATTTGTTTCAAAATGCCTTTGTTGGCTGTTATTCGAGTGCGCCTTCTCTCAAAATGGACATGAAAAATAGCACAGCATGTCGGGTTCCATTCCATGATAGCATGCCAAGTTTCATGAATTTCAGACGAGTTTTGGATTTACTAGAATTTAAAAACAAAGTATCTCAACGTTTTGCTGGCAATCAACAGTGCACTGGTGTTTGAAATTCATTCCCATTTCTTGCATGGGACCTAAGCATGCACCCAAGGACACACATTTGACATGTCAACTCATTTTTCCGCACTGGAGCATGTGCATGTAGTTCAAATTTGAATTATGCACATAAAATGCCTAGAAAACCCAGTTAATGTATAAAAATATCGTAGCGAACCCCGAAAAATCCCAAAAATTGACACAACACTCCTGTTGTTCTATGTTGACACTAGAAAAATTTTGAAAGCAAGAAGAGGCAACGGATATCATTTCGTCCCCAAAGGTGGCACGTTCCCTACCAAAACCATCAGGCTTGTTGTGAGAAGCTCTGGTTTGCGAGAAGCTTAATTATACCCAAACCTGCCCCAAATGGGACAAAAATTTTACCACAGCATGTTGATGCCGCTCCATGATAGCATGCCAAGTTTCTTGAATTTCAGACGAGTTTTGGATTTACTAGAATTTAAAAACAAAGTATCTCAACATTTGCGGTCGAGCGACGGTGGCAATGTGCTTGACATTCATTCTCATTTCTTGCATGGGACCTAAGCATGCACCCAAGGACACAGATTTGATTTTTCAACCAATTTACATGCACTGGAGCATGTGCATGTAGTTCAAATTTGAATTTTGTCGGGGGGATGAACCCCGGGCAGGCAACGGAACCCGGATCCTTTTCAAAAACTTTAGGGCTAGCAACGCCCCTCAATTCGGCTTGTCCTTGGCCGGGTTCCTCAACCCGGCCAAGGCCAGCAACCTGGCCAGACCCGCTGGCGCATGCCAGCCGGTCCCGGCAAGTCAAGACTTCTTCAGCAAGTAAGCGCGACCACGGTGTGCCCCTCAACCCGGCCACGGGTCAGCTCCCGTCCCATCCGGGGCGTACGGCGGAACAAGTCACCATGAAGGGATGAGCATGGCTACAGTGGCCCACCAACCCCGCTGACCGACAGGAGCGTGGCAACAGTGGCCCACCTACTCCGCTGACCAGGGTCGGCATGGCTACAATGCATCCCTCGTCCTGCTGGCGCAAGCCGATGGCGACCAAGCGATGCGCCACTATACCCGAGTCGGCTCACCCACTCCGTGACGCACGACAAGATGGAGAACAGTGCCCCCAGGCGCACGGGGCCCGCGCCCGGAGAACCCGGCGTATCCTGGTACCCGGCGGGCCCCAGCGCCGGCTTCCCAGACGCTGACATCCCAGCCCCACAGCCATGTAACTTTACAAATGCAACCCTGGGGGGTTGACCTATAAAGCCCCCCAGTAGCCCTCCATGTACATGGGCGAACACTTGAGAGAGAGATCATCAGTAGAACACACACACACACAAGGAGAAGGAGCAGCCTATGCTTTGGCCTGTCTTCCTTCCTCCCCGATACAGCTCTAGGAGCAAGCTTGTATGATCCATATATAAACCACACTCGGCAGGACTATGGGTGTTATCTCTCCGGAGAGCCCCGAACCTGGGTATGTCTTGCGTCCCTCGCTCGCTCATGCCGACCTCGCCTCTGCAGCCCACCGGTGCCCTCGAGTATGTCCCTCTCTTTTGCCATCTTTTGGCATCTGCCGTGCGCCCACCATGATAGTTGGCGCCCACCATGGGGCAGCTCGAGGTCCCGGCCCGAGACACGTTCCAGACGGGGCCCTTCATCGACTCCGGTGAGCACATTGCGCACTGCTCGTTCCCCGTGCCCGGCGCGCTCGCGGCTGACTTCATCGACTCGCTCACCACCTCCTTCGGCGCGCTGCGCATCTTCGATGCGTCCGCGACTAATGAGTACCCCAACGGGGTGCTCAACGTCACCGACTCGCCTGTCCCCCTCGGCGATGTCTCCGCCAGGGTGGTAGATCCCTGCGTCCGGGTGGAGGTGCTGGCCACCGGCTCCGGCTCCTCTTCGTCTAGCACCATGAAGAATGCCGCCGCCGCCAGGGCCGCAGCGGGGCTCACCGGCACGACCAACCCGCTGCGCGCCATGATGCAGAACCTCAACTTCCCCATCGCCACCGACGGCAATGCCACCAATGCCGCGGAGGCCCTGGCCCAGCTCGAGGAAGGGCACAAGTGCCTGCTGGACGAGGCCGCGACACTCGCTGCTATGCAGCGTCGGTTGGAGTCCACCCAACAGGAACGCGACGCTGCGTACGGCTTCACGCCGGCCGCTGCCGAACACAGCCGGGTTGGCGAGGTGCGGAACCGTGGCGCCGCCATCGGCCGCGCACTGGGCGCGATCCCGCCCGTCTACGACACCCCCATCAAGAACATGCGCGCCACGCAAGCAGCCGCCGTCGGCTTGGAGCAGCTGCAGGGTGAGGAGTTGCAGGAGCGCCTGCGGCGCATGAACGAGCTTCTCAGCGCTACGAACACGCAGCAAGACCGCCTCGACCATCCCGCCGCGTCCGGCTCGCGCCGCACCAAGGACCCCGAGTAGCGGAACACGGCGTCTTCCCCGCCCCCCAGCGAAGCCCATTCCGGCCAGACCCGAACCCGGCACAACCGCGCTCTGACGGCCGGCGACGAGCCGGCTCCGGAGGAGCGGCGCCCGCAAGACCCCCCCTCCCGCAATCCAGCCGATGTGCCCGACCGGCTTCGGTCGACCCGCCCCCCCCGCGGCCCGGTCGCAAGCCAGCTAGGCCCGCGCGCCATCGACGACACCGACGCCTGCCACCGCCTCGATCAGCTCGCCCTCTCCCTTGAGCTGGAGGAAGACAACGTCGTCGGGCCGGCTTGCTTCGGTCCGCGCATCCGGGATGAGCCCTTCCACAAAGGGTTCACGCTGCCCCGTGACACCCCCAAGTACAATGGGACCGTCAAGCCGGAGGACTGGCTCATCGACTACACCACCGCCATCGGCATCACGAGCGGCAACCACCGTCTTGCCATGCGCTACGTCCCACTCATGCTCCAAGGATCGGCCCGCATGTGGTTGAACAGCCTGCCGGCCGGCAGCATCAACGCATGGGTTGATTTCGAGCAAGCGTTCGTTCGCAACTTCACAGGCACCTACAAGCGCCCCAGACTCCCCAGCCAGCTCGCCATGTGCGTGCAGGGGCCGATGGAAACCGGCTGCGAGTACCTCGCACGCTGGACCGAGCTCCGGAACAGCTGCGAGGGCGTCCACGAGGTCCAAGCCATTCAGTACTTCATGAGCGGTTACCGGGATGGCACCCTCCTCAAGCACAAGCTCCTGCACTCCGAGCCGACCACCATGGCCGCGCTCATGGTCACGGCGGACAAGTACGCCAACGCCGACTCCGCCATGAAAGTCCAAGTGGTGCTGGATGAAGCCGGCATCCCCCTCCAAGCCGGCTGGCGAGAGCAGCTGCCAGAAGAACCAGTAGAACAACAAACGCAAGGCCGACCAGCAGGCCCCCTGCTACGACAGCCGCCTCGTCGCGGTCGAGCCGGCCAGCAAGCGCCGGCAAACCGGCATTACGGCATGGCAACCCGCCATGAGCTTCGAGGAGATGCTCGACGCTCCCTGCAAGCACCACAGCGGTGCAAGGCCGTCCACGAACACGCTCCGGCAGTGCGCCATCACCAATCGCATCATGAGGGGCGACATCACGTCGCCTCCGGCTCCGGCTCCGGGTGCGGGGCAGTCGCCTCCGCCTCCGCCTCCTCCCCTCCCCCGGCAAATGGCGTGATGTGCGATGATGTTTTCCCCAACCAGAACACGAGCTACGTCGTCTTCACCAGCCTTGGCGACGACAAGCATAGCGAGCGCCTGCTCTGGCAGGAAGTGAACACTGTTGTCCCGGCCGTGCCGGAATACATGCATTGGTCGGAGCGCCTGATCAGCCGGACCCGGGAGGACCATCCGGCCATCATGCCCAACCCGGGTGCCTACGCCCTCGTCCTCGACACCACTGTCGTCGCCGCCAAGTGCACTTGCAAGTTTTCGCGGGTCCTCATCGATGGCCGCAGCAACATCAACATCCTCTACGACGACACCATGACTAAGCTCAGCATCGAGGCCAAGCAGTTGGAGCCATCCCGGACGGTGTTCCACGACATCGTGCCGGGTTTGTCCTGCTCCCACATCGGCCAGATTTGGCTTGATGTCCTTTTCGGCGCGAGCGATCACTTTCGGCGCGAGCCTATCTGGTTTGAAGTGGTGGACCTGTCCAGCGCGTACCATGCGTTGCTGGGCCGGCCTGCGCTCACCAAGTTCATGGCGGTCCCCCACTACGCCTATCTAAATATGAAGCTATCGGGTCCCAAGGGCCTCATCACCATCATCGGCGACTACAGGAAATCTTTGGAGTGCGCTCAAGCTGGCGCCAAGCTGGCCAAGTCGCTGGTCATAGCCGAGGAGCGGCGCCAGCTCGACCGGATCGTGGCGCTGGCAAGCGAGGAGCCGGCCGTGCCGGCTTCGGCCAATGAGCCGGCCGGCGAGGCCTCATTCCAGCCGTCCAAGGAGACCAAGAAGGTCAAGCTGAACCCGGAATACCCCAGTTGCCGCAAGTACGTCATCATAGGCGGCCGCCTTGATAGCAAATAGGAAGGCGAGCTCATCGACTTCCTCCGTGAGAATCGGGATATCTTTGCATGGACCCCAAAGGACATGCCGGGAATTCCGAGGAAGTACGCCGAGCACAAACTACACGCCCGCAAGGACGCCAAGCCTGTCCATCAACCGTTATGTCGCTTTTCAGAAGAGAAAACAAGAACCATCGGTGAAGAGGTCGCCAAGCTGCTCGCGGCCGGCTTCATCATGTGTCGGCGTACGACACCTATGGGATCCCGAGAGACCCCTTTACGATTCGGCGGGGGGAGAGGTATACGCAAAGAGCAGAACCAATGATCGACGCGGGAAGTTTTTACCCATGTTCAGGCCGCTGATCAGCGTAAAACCCTACTCCTGCTTTGTGTTCTTATTGATGTTCTTGAGCCCAGCCTTCAGGAGCGCTCGCAGTGAACAGTACGTTCAAAGAGTAGCTACGCATGCAGAATGGGCCAGAAGTCCTCCTCTTCTGTAGCAGTTGCCTTGGGCCTCCTTTTATATGCTCAAAGGGGTCTCCATAGTGGCAAAATGTACATACATTGAGGTGTAAAGTAGCTACAGGGTATCATACCTAACCCCTGACGGATTAGGACAGGCGCATTTAATGCACCGTGAGGTGTCCGTTTAGGTGTCCTCACTTTCTTGGGGATGGAAAAAGGGGCCATCCCATCAGCACCGCTTAAGCTCTCCTCCACTGGCGTGCCACCACGCATCCATGGAAGGAGCCAGAATGTCAGACTCGTCACTATGCCGAAGCGGTGGCACAGTGGCAGAATCTCGCCAGGCGCCGAAATTTGCTGGGCGCCAAGCCTTGCCTGGCGCCAAGCCTTGCCGGACGCCGAGCCTTGCCGGGCGCCAAGCCTTGCCTGGCGCCAAGCCTTGCCGGACGCCGAGCCTTGCCGGGCGCCAAGCCTTGCCGGGCGCCGATCCTTGCCGGGCTCCTCAGGCCACCCCGGCAAGGATCTTGCCGGGGAGGCTGGCCTTCGATTTCCAGCTTTGCTTATTTGCTGATTCTCAGATCTCTGACTTGATGATTTCCTTGATGACTTAAATCGACCTCGAGCTGATCCCGGCAAGCCTTGCCGCGAGGACGGCTACAACTGCCCGTGCACAAGTAAGGGGTACTAGTGGCCCAATACTTAGTACACCGACAGGAGCCCCCGGGCCTGGGCCATACACGAGTGCGAGGCGTTGTTGGGCTAGGCCCAAAAAGTGCACGGGCACGCGTGGCAGGGAATTAACTGCTCGTAAAGATCTTGTTTTACTGTGCCCCCACTACGCGCACGGAGTGCGCGATGTGAGAAGTGTGCCAAAAAGGCTGCAAACTGTTTCGCGCCCACAGAGGCGCATTCATATTGGGGGATAAACAAGGTGGCCCCGCTCCTTCCCCATAAAAAGGAGAAGTCGTGGAGGCGCAAACCCATTCACCCCCCTCTTCTTCCCAATCTGGCTATCGCCATCGCCTTCCTCTGCTCGAGCTCAGAGCAAAACCTTCCTTCTCTTCTGCTCGCCGCTCCCGCGCTCGTTCCGTCCTCCGGCTTCCATCTCCACAGCCGCCATGCCGCCCAGGACCAGCAGAGGCAAGGGCACGGACAAGGAGGCGAAAGCCGAAGTTCCGGAAAGCGAGCTGGTAAAGATGCGGAAGAGGCTCGTCGTCTTCCCTCCAACGCTTGACGCCGAAACCTTGAAGGGACGATACCAATGCATGTGGGCGAAGGGAACACAAGCCCACCCCGCCACACGCGTCATCCCAGGTGCTAGTTCCAAAGGCGGATCGGACAGATACCCCTTCTTCACTGCGTACTTTTATTGCGGGCTCTGTCCACCTTTTTCCGATTTCTTCAACGACATCATGTATACATACGGCTTCCGCCTTCTTGACTTCACGCCGAATGCCGTATTTTGCATGTCGATCTTTGCCCATCTTTGTGAAAATTTTGCCGGCGTGATCCCCAATTCTGCTCTTTTCCGCCACTATTTCTATCCTCGAATCCAAAAAGGAGAGGCTCTCTCTGGATCTATTGCTTGGATTCCAAGGGCCTGGAACAAAGAGATATACCCAGATGGAGTTTACCGCGAAAAGTGGGATGAGTGGCGGGCCGAATGGTGCTGGATCCAGGAAGCAGATCCTCATCCTTTTTGCCATCCCCGGCGACAGAAGGTGGTCCGCGGCAAGGATTGGGGCGATCTCGCCGCAGAAGACGATAAGCTCACAATTGCCACTACCAGAATCCTCCGCTTGAAGGCTGCCGGGCTGACAATGGAGATGATTGGCTTCGACTTCCTCCGCCGCCGCATCGCCCCTCTGCAGAATAGGGGAAGGCCAGCCTGGGAGTATAAGAACGCAGCGGATGTCATGAGGCTGCGCCCCGGGCTGAACAACAACTTGACTGTTATGCAGCTTGGCGCTCTCCGCCAGAAGTTATTCCAGCGCAAAGACAAGCACCGGCTGCCGGCAAGGATCGTCCCCTTGTGCAACAACTCTGCGCTGGGGTCGATCATTGCTTTCTTGCCGATGTTCAACGCCCACGGCCTTGACCCGACCTGGGTCGAGCCAAGCAAGGAAGAAGCGCAGAAATTCTTCGACAATCTGACGGAAAAGCCTGTCCGGCAAGAGCCAGATCTTATTCGCGCCACCACGGATCAGGAGGTAGCATACATCGCTACTAGAGTGGAGGAAGCGAATCTTGCCGCGGAGGCCGGCAGCGTTGGCTTCACAGAGTGGGAAGCCAGCGAGGCAGATGTGGTAGTGGAGGCGAAGCCTGCCAGGGAGGACGAGGTTGCCGGGGAGGAGAGCGGCGCAGCCGCTGAAATCTCGTCCGGCGAGGACTCAGTCGAAGAAGAAGAGACGCGAGAAGAGCCCCCTCCCCCGAAGAAGAAGGCGAAGCGTGTTCTTCGGAAGGCTGCGTCTGACATCCCGGCAAGCCAGCCCTCTTCGAGCGGCGAAGCCCCCGGCAAGAAAGTGGCCGGCAAGACCGGACCGTGGCAGGGGGCCCGTCAACAGCCTGCACGGCGTGCGAGGCCCGCACCAGCGGCCACTGCTGGGGCGGCAGGAGGGTCTCGCACCACCGCACCGGAAGCTGCCCCGGCGCCTGCCACAGCTAAGCGGCCTAGGACTCCTCCTCCGCCTCCCCACTCAGACACCGCAACGGAGGTCGACTTCGACATCTCCGGCTTTAGTCCGGAGCGAGAGGAAGAAGAGTAAGTACTTTGCCACAGCTTTTACCTTCCAATCTTGCATCAATCTTTACTGACTTGCTTGTATTGCTTCTGCAGTGACACAGAAACCTTGGTGGAGAGGATGGCGAAGAGGTCAAGGACTTCTACGGGCGACAAGCCCCCGGCAGGCTCCACTAGCGTGCCAGAGACCGTCATCGTGAGCCCGGAGCCTAGTCCTCAACGCAGCCCCCAGCGTAAGTTCATTGTCCCTTTTTCTGTTGGCTGGTGCCGAGGCTTCCATTCTTGTCGCTGATATCTTCGGGTTCGCAGGAGAAGAACGGCAACAAGGAGAAGATTGCCCCATTGTGCCTCCTTCATCGACCGCTCCGCCCACAAGCACATCTCCGGCAAGAGATCCTGCCGATGAGCCCGTCCAGATTGAGGAGGAGCCGACAGGCACGGACTCCGGCAACCCACCCCCGGCAACCGGAGTTGCCGGGAGAGGCGAAGCTACCTCTCGACAGCCCGACGCAGGTACTCGATCGCCTCAAAGTGCTAGTTATTCTTTTCCCCTTACTTCTTTATCTTTGATCACTTCAAAATTTAAAAACTCGATCTTATTCTGACCTTCCCCTTCTCCCTTCAGAGTTCTCTGAGATGGAACATATGGACATCGACACCGTCATCGAGGAGACCGCCAGGGATGCTGCTGCCGAAGCGGACATGATCACTGCCAGCGAGGCCACCAAGGATGATGTTGCCGGGGCCGGTGATGCTCTTGACGGGGAGGCCGCCAAGACAGCACGAAAGGAAATCACGGAAGAACCTGCTGAAGAGGGCGGCAGGGAGGCTGGGGACCATACTGACGGCATTCCTGCCGCAGGAGCGCCAGGCGCTGCATCGGCCGTGGAGCCCCCTGTCACTGGTGAGGCGGCCACTGAAGACCAGCCATCAACATCTGACGAGCCCTCATCCAGCAAGTATCTCAAAGTTGGCGAAAACCTATTCATCAACTTGCCAGGGACGGCAAGCACCGAGGCACCAGCCGAAGGAGAAATTTTTGAGGAAATTATTGCCGCTGCCGGGCTCGAAGTTGTTGACGATCCCAGTGCTAGCAGTGGCAAGTCTGAAGAGGATCGGCTCCTTCAGGCCATGGGCGAAAACTTCCGCAAACTCCAGGCTCTCCATCGTGCCCGAAAAGAGAAGGCGGACTCCAGAATGGCAGTTGTCGAGGCAGCAGAAGCGGATTTTCAAAGGCGCGTCGCACAAATGCAAATCTGGCATGCCGAGGCCCTTCAAGAGCTGGTTGCCGGTCGAGAACAAGTGAGCCAGCAATGGAATGAGGTCCTCCTGAAGCAATCAGACATGGAGAAGGCCCATGATGAAGCTGTTCAAAAGATCGCTGCCGAAGATGCTCTCCTGACGGGGCGCCGCGTTGCTCTTGACGCTTTCGAAGAAGATCTCACCGCACGTGAGCAGGCGCTCGCCGCCAAGCTTCGTAGCAAGGATGAAGACATTGAAAATCTTGTCGCGTGGCGGACCCAGGAGCTAGAGCAGAAGCACAAGGAGGCGCTCGAAGCTCTAACTGCAAGTCACGCCGGCAAGCTCAAGGAGGCCGTCGATGCTGTCGAAGTTGCAGAGGCCGCCAAGAACGAGCTGAGCGACAAAGTGAAGAGGCTGGAGACGGATCTCGACGAGCATGGCAAGGAGCTCTCGATGCTCAAGGGGGACAGGGAAAAAACCCTCCACTCCTTGGCGGAGATGCAAGTCACCCTGTCCGGCAAGACCAAGCAGCTCTCCTCTGCGGCTGATGATATTGCGGTTCTGGAGCTGAAGCTGACCACGCTGCAGAAATCCCTCGAGGCCGGCAGGGCCCGTGAGAAGGCTCTACTCAAGGATCTCCAAGGAGAGAGGAACCTGCTCAAGAGCGCTGCCGCTGCCCAGGCTGATTATGAAAAGGGAGTGGAGATCTGGACTGGCCGTCTCATCGCCACCGCGGAGAAGCTTACCGCAGAACTGTCAACCATGGGCTTGTCGAACTTCAGATATTCTTCCGAGGAAAGAATATCTCCAAGCGCCAGGTTGACGATGTTCTTTGAAAGCATCATCAACGCGTTGAGGGCGCTCCAGTCCAGCCGGGCGACCCAACTGGCGAACGAGACTCGCCGGCTTTGCCGGGCCGTCCTTCGCAAGGTGCTCCTCAAGGTGGTGCACAGCAATCCCGGCATCGATCTCTCCAGCGCACTCGGCCACCTGCCAAAGGATGCAAATGTTGAGGTGCTTGAGAAGTGCATCGCGCCGATCCTTGAGAAGGTGGACTCCATCAAAAGGATCGAAGGCCAGCGCAGGGATTGAGTGCTTCCCTTTTATTCTTGCCGCCACCATCTCATGTAAAAGACAGTTAAGTCTCGAGTTAGGACTGCGGCAACTCATGGATGTAATATAATTTAACTATGTTTAGGCTCATGCTAGCTACTTTCCTTGTCTGATTCCTTTATGTATGGAGTTCATCCTACGCCTACTGAAAAACTTGCCGGCGCGCAACCTGCCGCGAGCGCTGGGTGCGGGACTTCAGCAGCCTGCTGGAGGCGCAGCGGCCGGCAAGACTCCTTGGCGCTCTCAGTGCAGCCACTTAAATCATTGAGCGGACTCGAAACAAAATAAGGGTGCAACTGATTACAACAAGGGTTCCTTCGGGTCCAGATTTTCCATACAAGGGTCGGAATCGTCCAAGGAACTAACTTGGTAATAAAAAGAAAAACTTGCTCTGAGTTTTTAGGACTTAGCTTTCTGTCTTTGTCCTTCCTCCGGCAAGCATACGATTCCGAACGTCACCAACTGGTATTCATGTCTCCCTTCCTCCCCCGGCAAATGTGCGCGCGAGGAATCCTTCTGTCTTTAAGAAAAAGAAAGAAGAGAAAATAAAGAGATGAAACCTTGGCGGTTCGTTAGAACTTACCGGGATCAGGTGTTATACAACATCTTAGACAAACATGCATATATGAATGAGAACATGAGAATCAATAAGGAAATGTACAACACTTAAATTTATTCATCTGTGCTCAGGGTCTGCGCCTGGCTTTGTACAAAGGATCACATGCCTTGCCGGCAAGACTTGTACAAAAAGGTGGTTGCCGGGAGCCCCCGGCAACCGCGCCTTATGGATAGAACTTGCGAAGATGTTCGATATTCCAGGAATTACTCCGGCAAGCATACGATTCCGAACGTCACCAACTGGTATTCATGTCTCCCTTCCTCCCCCGGCAAATGTGCACGCGAGGAATCCTTCTGTCTTTAAGAAAAAGAAAGAAGAGAAAATAAAGAGATGAAACCTTGGCGGTTCATTAGAACTTACCGGGATCAGGTGTTATACAACATCTTAGACAAACATGCATATATGAATGAGAACATGAGATTCAATAAGGAAATGTACAACACTTAAATTTATTCATCTGTGCTCAGGGTCTGCGCCTGGCTTTGTACAAAGGATCACATGCCTTGCCGGCAAGACTTGTACAAAAAGGTGGTTGCCGGGAGCCCCCGGCAACCGCGCCTTATGGATAGAACTTGCTAAGATGTTCGATATTCCAGGAATTACTCACTAGAACGCCATCCTCGGTCTCTAGGCAGACAACGCCAGGCCTGGTGACTCGTACTACCCGATAAGGGCCTTCCCACTTTGGCGTCAACTTGTTTGAATTCTTGACGGACTGAATCCGTCGAAGAACAAGGTCGCCTTCCTCAAGGCTTCGGGCATGAACTTTGCGGCTATGATAGCGGCGCAAAGCTTGCTGGTAGCGTGCAGCTCGCACAGCAGCCTGAAGACGATTCTCCTCAAGGAGCACAGCGTTATCTTGCCGCAGTTGCTCTTGCTCGAGCTCATCATAAGCGAGCACTCGAGGAGATCCGTATATGAGTTCCGTGGGGAGAACTGCTTCCGCTCCATACACTAGAGCGAAGGGCGTCTGGCCGGTGGCTCGATTTGGTGTCGCTCTGATTCACCAAAGAACCGCCGGCAACTCATCAATCCAGCGTCTTCCGCACTTTTTCAGTCTGTCAAAAGTTCTGGTCCTGAGACCGCGCAGCACTTCAGCATTGGCCCTCTCCGCTTGGCCGTTGCTTCTCGGGTGAGCAACAGAGGCAAAACAAATCTTGCCGCCAAGGTCTTGGACGTACTGCATGAAGGTGCGACTTGTGAACTGCGTGCCGTTGTCGGTGATGATCCTGTTAGGCACACCGAAACGGCAAACAATTCCTTTGAAGAACTTGACAGCCGACTGCGCTGTCACCTTCCTCACTGCTTCCACCTCCGGCCACTTTGTGAACTTGTCGATAGCAACGTACAAGTACTCAAAGCCCCCGGCAGCACGGGGGAAGGGGCCCAGTATGTTGAGCCCCCAGACCGAAAATGGCCAGGAGAGAGGGATTGTTTGAAGAGCTTGAGCTGGCTGATGTAATTTCTTCGAATGAAACTGGCACGCTTCACACCTGGTTACTAGTGCAGTCGCATCCTGGAGGGCGGTGGGCCAAAAGAAACCTTGCCGGAATGCTTTCCCGGCAAGCGCTCTTGACCCTATGTGAGAGCCACACATGCCCCCATGTATCTCTGCCAACAGCTCTAGTCCATCCTCCCTAGGAATGAACTTCAATTTCACACCGTTTGGTCTCTTTCTGTACAGGACGTCATCGACGAACTTGTACATAACAGACCGACGGGCTACTCTCTCCGCTTCTTCTTGTTCCTCAGGGAGTTCACCTATCTGAAGGAAATGGACAATGTGCTGCGCCCATGCTGGAGCCTGAGGCTCGACGGCTAGGACTAAAGGCATCTCCTCCGCCGGGGGGACGTTTGTCTCGACAGCAAGGGCCTGAGGCCCTGCCGGAGCCTGTTGTTCCCCAGCAGGCATGTCGATCCCGGCAACTTCCTTGCCGGCGGCTCCGGGGAGCTCTGCCGGGAAGTACTAGCCAGAGTTCAACTTTCTTCTCTTTTCTTGCCGTGTCGATGGCGCCACGGATGGTTGAGTCAATTGGAGCACAAAAGTTCCTGGTTCCACAGGCAACTTGAGGGCAGCACGCTTTGACAGGTCATCAGCAATGCTGTTCTTGGCACGGGGAACGTGCTCCATCTGCAGACCGTCAAAGCGCTCTTCCAATTTCCTCACTTCATCTACGTAGGCTTGCATCAACGGACTTTGATAGTTCTTGTTGACCTGCCTGACGACAAGCTGTGAATCACCTTTGATAATGAGCTTTTTGATACAAAGGTCTGCCGCGATCCTAAGACCGGCAAGCAAATCTTCGTACTCTGTAGTGTTGTTGGTTGAACTCTCCCGGGGAAAATGCATTTGGACTACGTACTTGAGGTGCTCTCCGGTGGGTGCGATAAGCAGCACACCAGCACCAGCGCCTTGCAGCGAAAATGCCCCGTCAAAGTACATAACCCATTGCTGATCGATTTCTTTTCCGGGGAGACTTGTTTCTTGAACTTCTTCGTCCGGCGTCGGGGTCCATTCTGCAATGAACTCCGCCAAGGCCCTGCTCTGAATTGTGGAAGTACTTTCAAACTTAAGACCAAAGCTGGACAGCTCCAACGCCCACTCCACGATCCTGCCGGTTGCCTTCGGATTTTGCAAAATCCGTTGCAATGGAAAGCCAGTGACGACGGTGATCTCATGTGCTTGAAAATAATGGCGCAGCTTTCTTGAGGCCATAAGGAGGCCGAAAAGCAACTTCTGCACACCAGAATATCTTGATCTAGCCCCTTGTAAGAGGGAGCTAACAAAATAAACTGGGCGCTGCACCACCTTTCTCTTCTGCACGGGCTCTTCTGTTTGCGCAGATCCTGTCTTGCCGGGATCATCCCTCGCAGGGGAAGATCTTGCCGCGTCACTTGGCGGTCCTGCCGCTGATGTTGCCTCCTCATCAGCTTCCCTCTGCGCCACCAGCGCAGCACTAACCACTTGATTTGTTGCCGCCAGATACAGCAGCAACGGCTCTTGTGGTTTAGGTGCGACTAGCGTCGGCGGAGAAGAAAGGTATTTCTTCAAACCTTGCAGCGCCACCTCCGCTTCCGGAGTCCATTTCATTGGACCTGCCTTCTTCAAAATTTTGAAGAAGGGCAGGGCGCGCTCAGCAGATTTGGAAATAAACCTGCTTAGAGCAGCAACACAGCCGGCAAGACGACGCACATCCTTAACGCGTCTCGGCGCTTCAATTTGCTCAATGGCTTTGATCTTGTCGGGGTTCGCTTCGATTCCCCGGCAAGATACAAAGAATCCGAGGAGCTTGCTGGAAGGAACACCGAACACGCACTTCTCAGGGTTGAGCTTCAAGTTGATCTTGCGCAAGTTCGCAAATGTTTCTTCTAAGTCTTGAATGAGCGTTGCTTTATCCTTAGTTTTGACCACTATATCATCCATATATGCCACCATATTTCTATGGAGTTGTGGCTCAAAACCAATCTGGATTGCTCTGGCAAATGTTGAACCAGCACTTTTCAACCCGAAAGGCATTCGTATAAAACAATACGTACCACATGGGGTGATGAAGGCGGTCTTCTCTTCATCTTCCCTTGCCATAAAAATCTGATGATACCCTGAATAGGCATCAAGGAAGGACAGGAGATCACAACCAGCGGTGGCATCCACAATCTGGTCGATGCGCGGCAAGGGAAAAGGATCTTTTGGACAAGCTTTATTGATATCTGTGTAATCGATACAAAGCCTCCATTTCCCGTTCGCTTTCCGCACTACAACCGGATTGGCCAGCCAGGTTGGATGAAGCACTCCTTTGACCAGTCCTGCTGCCTCCAGCTTCTTAATTTCTTCGGCAATGAATTCTTGCTGCTCCAAGGCCTGTTTCCTCACCCTTTGCTTGACGGGCCGCGCATGAGGACAGACAGCAAGGTGGTGCTCAATTACTTTCCTGGGAACGCCGGGGATGTCAGACGGTTGCCATGCAAACACGTCGACATTCGCCCGCAGGAAAGCAACGAGCGCGCTTTCCTATTTGTCATCTAGGGTGGAACTTATGGTGAAAGTTCCCCCCGTTCCGTCCTCCCTGGCAGGCACCTTCTTAGTTTCCGGCGGGGCAGCCTTGGACTTCTTGTTCTTGCCGGTGGAACTCTCTGGTGCGTCCTCGACGGAAGCGTAGCACTCCGAGGGGGTGCGTTTGCCGGAGTTGGCGCCAAGGTTCCTGCCGGTCTTCTTCTTCCCCCCGGGAGTTCCAGCGGCAGGAGCAGATGCCTTGATGGCAGGTGCTGCAACTGCTTCCCGGTAAAGTTGGTCGGTACAGATGAGCGCATCCTTCTTGTCAGAATGGATAGTGATGACGCTCAACGGCCCAGGCATCTTCAAGACGTTGTATGCGTAGTGTGATGCCGCCATGAACTTAGCCAGCGCTGGCCGACCAAGGATCCCATTGTATGACATGGGGATCTTGGCGACATCAAAAACCACCTTTTCGGTCTTGAAGTTAAGCTCGCTGCCAAATGTTACCGGCAGCGTGATCTTGCCCTTAGGCTGGGTTCTTCCCGGGTTGACCCCTTGAAACGTACCCGTTTCCTCGAGGTCTTCGTTGGGAATCTGAAGCTTTGTGAGCACGTCTGGTGATATTAAGTTTAGGCCGGCCCCGCCGTCAACTAACATCTTCGTCACCTTGAGGTTGCGAATTGTCGGGGAAACCAACAATGGCAAACACCCGACCGCAGTTGTGCAATCAGGGTGATCCTCGGCGTCAAAGATGATAGGCGTGCTGGACCACTTCAGAGGCCTACAAGCATCGGGGGATGGCTCTGCCGCATTAACCTCCCGCACCCACTGTTTAAGTTGGCGGTGGGAAGAATGCAGCGAGGCACCCCCATCAATGCACATAGCCTCCGTAGCCTTCTGGAATTCCTGCTCACTGGATTCGTCATCTTCTTCATCATCATCTCTTTCTTTATCTCGGCCCCGAGCGGGCCGATCCTTCTGCTGTTTGGCCTTGCCGCGGCGACCCCCTCGGCCACCGCGTTTCTTGCCGGACCCCTCAGCACCATCTTGGGCCTTCTCCTTGTCTCGCCTCTCGTATTCGGCCTTCTGCTTCTCGGCAAGCTGCTCAACTTGCCGGCAGTCCTGGAGATTGTGGCCCTTAGTGCGATGGATCTTGCAGTATTGCTTGCCGGAGTTCTCCGACTTGTCGGCAGCCGCCAAGGCCTGACAGGAAGGGCACCCGGCAAGATCCTTGCTGGGGGCGCTAACCTTGGCCTTCTTGGCGGCGCCGGGGTTGCCGGATTCCTCGACGGCAAGCACGGCCTTGCCTCCGCGCTTCCTATTCCGCCGCCGGCCTTTCCTTGACGGAGCCGCCGCATCTTCTTATTCTGAGTCGCCTGTCGCACCAACAGCTTCACCGGGGAGTTTTCTCCCCTCTTCAGCTCGAGCACACTTGTCGGCCAAAGTGTAAAGCTCGGCAATACTCCTGACTTTGTTCATTGCCAGCTCTTCCCGCATCCTGCGGTTACGCACGTTCTGATGGAACGCGCTAATGACAGCGGCAGGATGAACATCAGGAATATTGTATTGCACCCGGCTAAATCTCTGCATAAACTTGCGCAGGGACTCGCCCTCCCTCTGAGGGATGATGTGCAAATCACTTTCTTGGCCAGGAGCTTGGTGGCCTCCAACAAAGGCGCCAACAAACTGATGGCACAGATCTGACCAGCAAGAAATAGAATCCTCCGGCAGATGCATCAACCACGACCTGACGTTGGGTTTGAGCACCAACGGGAAGTAGTTGGCGAGTATCTTGTCATCTTGGCCCCCGGCAGCTTGCACCGCAATGGTGTAGATGCTCAGGAACTCCGAGGGATGGGTCTTGCCGTCATATTTCTCCGGGACCTCTGGCTTGAAGGTTCGGAGATTGGGCCACTGGACTTTCCGCAGCTCACGGGTAAACGCTGGAGGTCCCACCTCGTAAGGCAGGTCTCCTACGTTCCCTGGCGCGGGCTCGTCGACAACTGGCCCCGCGCGCTTATTAGACTGATAGCACGCTTCCCGTCGCCGCTCGATGGTTGTTCGAGCGTCCTCCTTGCCTCGTTCCTGGAGAACCAGACGCTGATCACGGCGCATCCGCGGATCGGACGACGCCGTGGAAACTTCTTCATGGCGGTCGACTTGCTGAGTCGTCGGCCGCCGCTGATGTCGCGGAGGAGAGTGCACTGTAGTTGCACCACCTCCGGTTTTCTCTCCACCGGCTCGCATCGGATCGATGGGCTTCCGCTGAGAGGGCCCTGCCTCTTGTGGTCCATGCTTATTAGCGAAGCCGATAAGGCTCTGGATAGTAGCTCGCCACTCCTCCATCTTCTTCGGGGCGGGAGGAAAATCGAGGAGCAGCTGCGCACATGCCAAGGCTTCCGCTGGCGTAGGTGGCGGCGACAGGTGCGAAGTACGTGAGGTGCTCTGACTCCTAACCAAGTTAGAAGGAGCACCGCCACGGTCACGCGACCGCGCGCCACCTTCGCCAGCAGCTCGGTGTGCATGCTGGTCCCGCGCATCTTCCGATCTATGTGCAGAAACCTTTTCGTAGGGACGCCCCGAACCACCAGCGCCATGATGTCGCTTGTCTCGCACAACCTGGGCAGGTTGCGAGGCTCGCGGCGGCGCGGGAGCTCCAGCAGGCGCTCTTTGATCCCTAGAGTTTGTTGTGCCACCCATAGGCAACACAACGCCATCTCTAGATCCAGCGGCGTGCAAGTTACCACTGCCACTGCGAACGATACCGCTCGCTTGGCTTGGATCACCAGAATGCCACGGGGGTTCCAGTCCTCTTCCTTCTGCACCCACACCATCGCCTGTCTGCGAAGGCGCGGGCAAAACGGACCCGGACGGTTGTGCTGTCGCGATGTTCTTCTTCTTGGGCGGCATGATGAAGGAACTAGGGCGTCGACCACCAGATCAGGTTCACGCAACCTTCAATTCCCCTACCTGGCACGCCAAAGATGTCGGTGTACGACACCTATGGGATCCCGAGAGACCCCTTTACGATTCGGCGGGGGGAGAGGTACACGCAAAGAGCAGAACCGGTGATCGACGCGTGAGGTTTTTACCCAGGTTCGGGCCGCTGATCAGCGTAAAACCCTACTCCTGCTTTGTGTTCTTATTGATGTTCTTGAGCCCAGCCTTCAGGAGCGCTCGCAGTGAACAGTACGTTCAAAGAGTAGCTACGCATGCAGAATGGGCCAGAGTCCTCCTCTTCTGTAGCAGTTGCCTTGGGCCTCCTTTTATATGCTCAAAGGGGTCTCCACAGTGGCAAAATGTACATACATTGAGGTGTAAAGTAGCTACAGGGTATCATACCTAACCCCTGACGGATTAGGACAGGCGCATTTAATGCACCGTGAGGTGTCCGTTTAGGTGTCCTCACTTTCTTGGGGATGGAAAAAGGGGCCATCCCATCAGCGCCGCGTAAGCTCTCCTCCACTGGCGCGCCGCCACGCATCCATGGAAGGAGCCAGAATGTCAGACTCGTCACTGTGCCGACGCGGTGGCACAGTGGCAGAATCTCGCCAGGCACCGAAATTTGCTGGGCGCCAAGCCTTGCCGGGCGCCAAGCCTTGCCGGACGCCGAGCCTTGCCGGGCGCCAAGCCTTGCCGGGCGCCGATCCTTGCCGGGCTCCTCAGGCCACCCCAGCAAGGATCTTGCCGGGGAGGCTGGCCTTCGATTTCCAGCTTTGCTTGTTTGCTGATTCTCAGATCTCTGACTTGATGATTTCCTTGATGACTTAAATCGACCTCGAGCTGATCCCGGCAAGCCTTGCCGCGAGGACGGCTACAACTGCCCGTGCACAAGTAAGGGGTACTAGTCGCCCAATACTTAGTACACCGACATCATGGAAGTGTTTCACCTCGAGTGGCTGGCCAACCTGGTCCTCGTATTGAAGAAAAACAACACCTGGCGCATGTGCATAGACTACACCAGCCTGAACAAGGCCTGCCCCAAGGATCCTTTTGCCCTCCCACGGATTGATCAAGTGATCGACTCCATCGCCGGCTGTGAGCTTCTGTCCTTCCTGGATGCTTACCCCGGCTATCATTAGATCAAGCTGGACCCAGCTGACGCCCTGAAAACGTCCTTCATCATGCCCTTTGGGGCATACTGCTACATCACCATGTCGTTCGGCTTGAAGAATGCCGGCGCCACCTTCCAGTGCTCCATGCAGAAATGCCTGCTGAAGCAACTCGGCCGCAACATTCACGTCTACGTTGACGACATCGTGGTGAAGACCAAGCAGCACCTCACGCTCCTTGACGACCTGAAGGAGACCTTCACCAATCTGCGTGAGTACTAGATCAAGCTCAACCCAGAGAAGTGCGTCTTCGGCGTGCCGGCCGAGAAGCTGCTTGGTTTCCTCGTCTTGGAGCGCGGCATTGAGGCAAACCCGGAAAAGATCAAGGCCATCGAGCGCATGCGCAAGCCAGCCCGGCTGCGCGATGTCCAAAAGTTCACCGGCTGCTTGGCCTCGGTCAGCCGGATTCTCAGCCGGCTGGGCGAGAGGGCCTTGCCCCTATATCAGCTGATGAAGAAGACGACACCGTTCGAGTGGAACGTCCAGGCGGACGAAGCATTCCGGGATCTCAAGCGCATGCTCTCCACCGCACCTGTCCTGGCCACGCCGGCTGACAAGGAGCCATTGTTGCTATACATTGCCGCCACCTCGCAGTCGGTCAGAACGGTGCTGGTGGTCGAGCGACCAGAGAAGGGCAAGATCCAGTCCGTCCAATGCCCGGTCTACTACCTGAGCGAGGTGCTTTCAGCCTCCAAATAGAACTACCCGCATTACCAAAAGATGTGTTACGGCGTGTACTTTACCGCCAAGAAGGTGAAGCAGTACTTTCAAGAGCATGTCGACACCGTGGTCAGCACAGCCCCATCGGCGAGATCATGGGCTGCCGGGATGCCTCTGGCCGGGTTGCCAAATGGGCCATTGAGCTGGCCAGCCATACCATCCTCTATGAGCCCCGCACCACAATCAAGTCCCAGGCCCTGGCCGACTTCCTCGTCGATTGGACAGAGACCCAGTACCTGCCGCCGCCGCCGGATTCGACGCACTGGTGCATGCACTTCGATGGCTCCAAGATGCGCACCGGCTTGGGAGCCGGCATCGTGCTATCTTCCCCAAAGAGCGACTGGCTGCGGTACGCACTCTAGATCCACTTCACCGCCTCCAACAACGTCGCCGAGTATGAAGCCCTTGTGCATGGCCTCTGGATTGCCAAGGTACTCGGCGTCCGGCGCATCCTATGCTATGGCGACTCGGATCTGGTGGTGCAGTAGTGTTCCGGCGAGTGGGACGCCTGGGATGCCAACATAGCCAGCTACCACTTCCTAGTCCAGCAGCTCTCCGGCAACTTCGAGGGCTGCGAGTTTCTACATGTCCCGTGCGCAGAAAACGAAGCCGCCGACATGCTAGCCAAGATTGGCTCATCCCGGTAGGTCATACCGTCCGGCATCTCCCTCGAGTACTTACGCAAGCCGTCCGTCAAGCCCTCTCCGGATTCAGAGTCCATCTTCATCCCGGACGACCCTGCAGCACCCCTCCCCAACCCGAACCCGGGGACTGCCGGCCCAAGCTCGGGGGCTGACGTCCGTAGGACAGTTCCGGGGGCTGCGAATCCCGTCCCGGGGACTGCTGACCCCGGCCCAAGGGCTGCCTTCTCGACCCCGGTGACCCTCGACCCCGGCCCGGGGGCTACTAAACCCGGCACGGGGGCTGCCATGCTAAACCCGACCGCCGCCGTCCCTGACCCGGGGGCTGCCGACCCCGGCTCGGGGACTGCCACCCTAGAGCCCGTCTTAGCAGCCGTCTTCACCGTGGTGACGGCTCCGTCATGGGCCCAGCCGATCCTGGCCTTCCTGGAGAGCGGAGCGCTCCCCATGGACGACACCGAGGCCCGGCAAGTGCAACGCCGGGCGTCCGCCTACAGCATCATCAACAACGAGCTCGTTAAGCGCAGTGCGATAGGCGTGTTCCAGTGCTGCTTCGAGCAAGACAAGGGCATAGAGATCCTCCTCGACCTACATCAGGGCGAGTGCGGGCACCATGCCGCCTCCATGTCCCTGGTGGCCAAGGCTTTCCGCCATGGTTTCTACTGGCCCACGGCCCTCAAAGACGCCGAGTCGCTCGTCCTCAAGTGCGAGGGTTGCAATGCTTCAGCAAGCGCAGCCACCAGCCGGCTTTAGCCCTACAAACCATCCCGATCACCTGGCCCTTTGCAGTCTGGGGGATCGACATGGTAGGACCCTTCAAAACCACTCGGGGCGGCATGACACACTTGCTGGTGGCGGTCGACAAGTTCACCAAGTGGATCGAGGCACGGCCAATCAAGAAACTGGACGGGCCAACGGCCGTCCGGTTCGTCAAAGACATCGCGGTACGCTACGGCGTCCCGCACAGCATCATCACTGATAATGGCACCAATTTTGCCAAAGGCGCTCTGGCGCAATACTGCCCAGTCTCCGGCATCCGGCTTGGCCTAGCGTCCGGCGCCCATCCCAATCCAACGGCCAGGTCAAACGGGCCAATGGGCTGATTTTGTCTGGCATCAAGCCGCGACTCGTCGAGCCCCTCATCCGCTCACCCGGCAGCTGGCTTGACGAGCTGCCGGCCGTCCTCTGGAGTCTCCGGACAATGCCAAACTGGTCGACCGGGTTCACCCCGTTCTTCCTCGTCTATGGAGCAGAAGCTGTCATCCCGACCGACATCGAGTTCGCTCACCACGAGTCGTAATCTACACAGAAGCCCAAGCCAAGGAAGCCCACGAAGATGGCATCGACCTACTCGAAGAGGCATGCCTTTTGACCCTCAGCCGGTCGGCTATCTATCAGCAAGGACTGAGGCACTACCACAGCAAAAAGATCAGGGCCCCCGCATTCCGCGAAGGAGACCTTGTCCTCCGGCTTGTCCAGCAGCAAGCCGGCCAGCACAAGTTGGCCTCCCCATGGGAGGGCCCCTTCATCGTCACCAGAGCCCTGTGTGACCGCAACGCCTACTACCTCATCGACGCTCGCAAGCCGAACAAATGCAAGAGAGACACTGTCGGCGAAGAAACAAGCCGGCCCTGGAATGTAGAGCTCCTTTGCCCGTTTTACAGCTAGCCGTATGCACGTATGTATCGCTGCCTTTTGTACTTTAATGAAAGATAACGGGACCCCCGAACGACATTCGGGGGCTACCCTTTCCCTATCAAGTTGTTGCGTCTTGCACATCCTTGTAATTTTTTCTTAAAAACCCCGCCGCCGGGTTGGCTCGCCCAACCCAGGAGCTTGGGGGCTAGCCGGCTTGACCGCAACCCGCCATCCCCCTTAGTGCATCCCGGCATGTCCGAGTTGCCAAGGCCCTTCACTTCGCCCTAAGCCGCAGTCCAGCTTTGGCTGCTGGCCGGCAAGAACTAAGTGTCAAAGCACCGGCACGCCAAAGATCACTAAGTTGGATTCGCTGGATCGGCTAATCCGGCCTCACCGCACTAAGTTGCTGCACGACCGGCTGCTCGCCAGCCGGCTTCGCCAGCTGCTGCCAGCCGACCCAGTGGGTGTTTCGCTCGCGCTCAACGTTCGAAAGGCCTAAGTACCGCGCACTCTTTGCAAGGACCGAACTCCTTGTCACAGACCAGAACCCGGCTGTTCGACTCATGGGGGGGAGGCCCAAAGAAGGAGCAAGCAATAAAAAAGGCTCAAAGAGCAAGGAGCAACGGCGTAAAACACTCGCGAGAATATTTACATTCTAGAAATATGGGTCCAAGGCCAGAGTTCATTACATTCACCAGTACACCCCAGTGGGTGGGTGGATCTGCTACTTAACAAAAGTGCGAGAAAGATAAAACAGGGTGGCTTCAAGCGGCTCCCGCGCCGGGTTGCACAGCTGCCGGCTCCCCCGCGGTGGCCTCCGGGTTCACCGAGGTGCCGGTTTCGTCCAACCCGGCCTCGTCATCCGCATAGGCGCCCGACTCCTCGGAACTGCCCTTCGGGTCGTCGAGCAGCAAGCCGAAGTTATCAGGTGGCACCACCCCTTCGTCGTCAGTCCGCTCTACTTGAAACTCGGCATGCGATGGAAACGAGGCCAGGTAGCTGGCCCGCGCGGTGATCTGGCCCGCCTAGGCCTGCAGCTGGGGCTCTGCGCCGGCTCGCTGGGCCGCCAGCCGGTCCCGGTTCAAATCCGGATACCAAGACATGACAAACCTCAGCGCCAAGTCAGCGCCGGCACTAGCGGTAGAAACGCGCCACGCATGAAGCCGCGCTAGCCCGGCTTCCAGCCACCACACCAGCCGCGTGAAGCTGTTGGGCGCAACGGCACCGGGCCAGAGGGCCGCCGCCATCCCCACTCCGGCTTCGGACACCCGCGCCATCTGCGTACCCAAGACCTGCTGGCGGGCCTCGGCGGCGTGCGTGATCTCCGGGAAACTCCAGGGGACGTTAGGGTCAAGCCCGGCACCTACGTCCGCCTGGGTCGACCGGTGAGCAAGCATGGCCTCGTCCGCCGTTCCCTGCGTCTCCGGGAAGTGCCCTGTCAAGAAAAGAAGCAAGACAGTTAGCAACAAAATAAACCAGCCGGCTTCCAACCCGGTGACACCAACGAAGAAACATTAACTGGCAAAGGCCTCATCCAGGTGATGCGCTTCGAGCAACGTACCATGCCGCTCCAAGTCCCCGGCACGGTCGCGCACTTCGAGTGCCTTCTCCAGGTCGGTGCACTTGTCAACGGCCGCCTTCGGCTCGTCACCCTTAGCGACGGCCGCCTCCTCGTACTCCCCCTTGAGGCGGAGGAGCTCCGCCTGGTGGGCCTCCGCCGCCTTGACGGTCTCTGCCTCCAGGCGCTCCATCTCGGCCTGGAGCTGGCTCTTGTCGTCGGCCAGCTAGTCATGCTGCTGGCCGGCTTCGGCGAGCGCCTGCTGGGCCTCCGCCACTTTGGCCGCCTCTGCCTTCAAGCGCTCCTGAAAGGATCAAGAAGAGGGGTCTAGAGGGGGGTGATTAGGCCCTCAACAAGCAAAAGTGGCAGTTTTTAATTTCCTCAAGTTAAGGTGGAGTTTTAGCACAAGTTTAAGCATTCACAATACATTTCAAGTAAGCATGGCAAGAATATGAGCAGCGGAAAGAGTAAAGCATGCTAATTTCAAGAAAGTAAAGGGATGGGATTGGAGTGTGCAAACGCAATGTAGACACGGAGATTTTTGGCGTGGTTCCGATAGGTGGTGCTATCGTACGTCCATGTTAACGGTTGCGCGAGTCCACGGAGGGCTCCACCCACGAAGGGTCCACGAAGAAGCAACCTTGTCTATCCCACCATGGCCATTGCCCACGAAGGACTTGATTCACTCGAGTAGATCTTCACGAAGTAGGCGAACTCCTTGCCCTTACAAACTTCTTGGTTCAACTCCACAATCTTGTCGGAGGCTCCCAAGCGACACCTAACCAATCTAGGAGACACCACTCTCCAAAAGGTAATAGATGGTGTGTTGATGATGAACTCCTTGCTCTTGTGCTTCAAATGATAGTCTCCCCAACACTCAACTCGCTCTCACAGATTTGGCTATGGTGGAAAGATGATATGAGTGGAAAGCAACTTGGGGAAGGCTAGAGATCAAGATTCTTGTGGTAGGATTGGAATATCTTGGTCTCAACACATGAGTAGGTGGTTCTCTCTCAGAAAATGAGTAGTGGAAGTGTAGGCACGTTCTGATGGCTCTCTCTTGAATGGAGATGGGGGTGGAGGGGTATATATAGCCTCCACACAAAATCCAACCGTTACACACATTTGACCCAAATCGGTTATACCGAATATGAGGAACTCGGTGAGACTGATTTAGTTCAAAATGTGAACGTTAGGAATCTCGGTGGGACCGACTGGATCAACTCGGTGGGACCGATGTGCTGGGGCTTAGGGCAAACATCAACTCGGTGGCACCGATTGCATCAACTCGGTTAGACCGAAGTGAAGCAATAAGGCAACAGAGAGGATGTCAAGCAAATTCGGTGGGACCAATTGCACATTTGGGTGAGACCGAAATAATTGCAATAGGCAGCAGAGAGTTTGCAAGGCCATCTCGGTGAGACCAAGATCCATATCGGTGTGACCGAATTGTCTAGGGTTTCTGGCAGTGTCTATGTCAACTGAACTCGGTGGCGCCAAATAGATCAAATCGGTGGGGCCGAGTTTGACTTTGGGTTTTGGACATATGTGGAAATGAGAAAGTGGCTGAGGGTTTTGGAGCAATATCACTAAGCATTTTGAGCAAGCAAGCCATTAAGCAACACCTCATCCCCTTTTAATAGTATTGGCTTTCCTATGGACTCAATGTGATCTTGGATCACTAAAATGAAAATGAAGAGTCTTGAGCTTTTGCCAATCTTTGTCCTTAGCATTTTGAAGGGGTTCCACATCCTCTTGTCCTTGCCATGCCATTTGTTGAACTCATCTGAAATATACTAGATAAATGTATCAGTCCAACAAGATATATGTTGACATTAATTACCAAAATCACCCAGGGAGCACTTGTGCTTTCAATCTCCTCCTTTTTGGTAATTGATGACAACATACATCAAATCTTTAGATAAAAGATATGAAGAGTAACAAGTAAAGCTTTGGAAAGACATGTAACATCCATAGGCTCCCCCTACATGTATGCACTCATGTAAGAATGGAATATAAGAACACGTGAATGCATGAGCATGTCAAAGCAGGCAATGAGTTACATGTATCTTGGCCATATGCATCAGAGCAAATGATGTAGATAAAGAGAAGTGTACCTTCATGTTCATGAATTCTTCTTGCAAACACTATGTACATCAGCAAGAGATCATCATGCACATGAGTGTGATGCATATACTTACCTTGTAGTTTTGAGCTGGCTTTGGAATAGGTGAACCTGAGAAAACAGGGTTAGATAACACAAGAACACTCTAGACAAAGCAATTTCAGGAAACCACAAGAGTACCAAGATTGGGGTGACATGTAATGGGTGAGTACTTAGTACTTTATTTGGATATAGACATGTCCCCAAAGATTAAAGATATGCACTGAATTCCAGTGATTTTCTTCCCTAGATATGGACTCTTTCTCCCCCTGAATCTGATATTGGATAATGGGAGAAGGTAGGGTAAGAGAAAATCAGAGTAGGAAATGGTGTAATCAACCATATATCAACCATATATTGACATCTCTTTCCCCTCTTAAAGACATGTAACTTCTCTCCTCTTTTGTTAACAAGCATCTGGAAGAGCTTAGATGTGCTCATATGATGAGCTTTGATGTGATGTGCTCTCTCTCTCCCATGTGATAAGCTTGTGATAAGCTTCGATGTGCTCTCTCTCCCCCTTTGACATCAATTTCCAAGAAGGGAACTTCTGGAGCATGAGTCAAATAGGTTCGGTCCTTGAGACACACTACAAAGCAGCATGTAGATTAAGATGCGGGTAGAGGTTAAGAATCATCGAGTGGAGCTGGAGAAGAAATGAAATATGCAATGAGAAAATGTTTTCTCAGCAGTGAAATCGGTGACGCTGACCTGTTTCCATCGGTGACACCGAGTTGGCAGTGTCATGGATGATGCATATCGGTCAGACTAGGTAGTCCATGTCGGTTGTACTGATGAACTGTCTACAAGATATTCTTGTAGTTTGGTCTAGCCGATGGGCTGGGATCGGTGAGTCCGAGTTCAATGCAGAGTAAAAAAATTGTCAGCTCAGCTCACTAGGCAAGTTAAATCTCGCAAGGATTTGCAAGGAATTAGCTGAAGGATTTGCAATGAATTAACTGAAGGATTTGCAATGAATTAACAACAGAAAGAAAAACAGAAAAGAGATCTAGATGAAGTTTTTTTTAATAATAATAAGGGGAACAAGATAGCAAGAAATATATGCAAGAACACACAGTAAGTGAACAGAGAAACACTAGAGAACTTCATCTAGAAGGGGTCGGCGACAAGGTCACCTATGTTAGAGTATATTGACTTAGGAGTCAAGTGAGATCACTTGATCATAGGTCATACTCATCGTTTAAGCTCAAAATGGGGTTACCATTTTTCGTTTAAGTATCTTGATGTATTAGCATCTCGTTGAGTTGCTTTGTCTCATGACTTGGGGCAAAGCTTCTCTAAGATGGAATGACATACCTTGGGTGGTGTTCATCTTGATCATGTAGTCGAACTTGTGTTGGATGCTCAAGGTTGATGTAGTCCATCTAGAGTTGGGAGCACCACTTGTAGTTTGTGTTCATCTTCCTACATGAGTTAGTTTTGCAAGAAAAAGCACTTGTGTATCCAAAATGATAATCATGAAACTTGATACCAAATGAAATTTGATACGTAGAAATTGTCAAAGGATATGTTGAGTGGTTTCATGCTTCCTTGTATTCAACATCCACATAGTAGGGACTTGGTGATGTAGAGATTGCTTAAGATATGAATGACTTGCAATCCCATAGATTTGGATTCATCCAAGTACCTACAAGGGTTAGATAACATGCAAGGGTACTAGTATATTTCCAAGACAAATGATCATCATCATAAGAGAAATATCAAGGATTAGTCATAAAAGGTTCATGCGTTGCATGTATCCAAATGGAGTTTCTACTCCAAGTTTGAGGCATCAATGATATTCAATTCACCTCTCAAACGGCAAAATACTTTCTCATCAAGCGGTTTGGTGAATATATCCACCAATTGCTAATCGGTATGAACATGCTTAAGATTGATATCACCTTTAGCAACATGATCTAGAATGAAATGATGACGAACTTCAATATGCTTAGTTCGAGAATGTTGCACGGGATTATGAGCAATCTTAATAGCACTCTCATTATCACAAAGCAATGGAACATGTTTCACATGTATCCCATAATCTTTAAGGGTTTGGGTAATCCAAATTAATTGAGCACAACATGATCCGGCGGCAATGTATTCTGCTTCGGTGGTGGATAAGGATACCGAGTTTTGTTTCTTCGAGGACCAAGACACAAGAGATCTACCAAGAAATTGACAAGTACCCGAAGTGGACTTTCTATCAACCTTGTCACCGGCATAGTCCGAATCAGAGTAGCCAACAAGATCAAAAGTAGACCTCTTAGGATACCAAATGCCAAAGTTTTGTGTATGAATTAAGTATCTCACTATCCTGTTCACAGCCTTAAGATGACATTCTTTAGGGGCCGCTTGATATTGTGCACACATGCACACACTTAGCATAATATGGGGACGGGAGGCACATAGATATAACAATGAATCAATCATAGAGTGGTAGACCTTTTGGTCAACCGGTTTGCCATCCTTAGTCAAGTCAAGATGTCCACTAGTAGGCATGGGTGTTTTCATACCTTTGCTTTCTTGCATGTTGAACTTCTTGAATAGGTCCTTGGTATACTTTGTTTGAGAAACAAAGGTACCTTCCTTAGTTTGCTTGATTTGCAAACCAAGAAAGAATTTGAGTTCACTCATCATAGACATCTCAAACTTCTCTGACATTAGCCTTCCAAACTTTTCACTAAAATGAGGGTTAGTCAAACCAAGTATGATATCATCCACATAAATTTGGCACACAAATAATTCACCATTAACCCTTTTAGTAAAAAGCGTAGAATCAATCTTCCCAATTTCAAAGCTTTTTTCAATAAGAAACTTGGTCAAGCATTTATACCATGCTCTAGGAGCTTGTTTAAGACCATAAAGAGCTTTGTGAAGTTTGTAAACATGATCGGGCTTCTTAGGATTAACAAAGTCGGGAGGTTGTTTAACATAGACTTCCTCCTCAATTTCACAATTTAGAAAAGCACTCTTAATGTCCATTTGATATAAAGTGATATCATGGTGATTGGCATAAGCAAGTAAGATGCGTATGGACTCAAGTCTAGCAACGGGGGCATATGTCTCACCATAGTCCATACCTTCGACTTGAGTGTAGCCTTGAGCGACGAGACGGGCCTTGTTGCGTACAGTTTGTCCATCCTCAACTTGCTTATTCTGAAACACCCATTTGGTTCCAATGACATTGTGCTTCTCAGCGGGCTTTTCAACCAACGTCCATACTTGATTCCTCTCAAAGTTGTGTAGCTCTTCATGCATAGCGTTCACCCAATCCGGATCATCAAGAGCTTCTTCAACCTTCATAGGTTCAATACTAGAAATGAATGAGTAATGTTCACAAAAGTTAGCCATACGAGTTTTAGAGCGAGTAATTCTCCCGGTTTGAATATCATCAAAGATTTGTTCGACGGGATGATTTCTTGAGACTCTTGCTCTAACTCGTGAGAACTTTTGTTTGGGTCGGGGTGGAACATCCTCTTCATTGTTTTCTTCTTCTTCTTGTCCTTCTTCATTGTTGTTTGCGTTGTTGTTCCCTTGTGGAGGTGGAGAAGGAGGTCGATGAGGTTCATCTTGTTGTACTTCCTCGTTTCCTTTGTCTTGACGTGTTCCACTTGTGGATGCCTCCAAGTCAACTTGTGGTTCACCTTGTCGTGAAGTTGAGGCTTGCACTTGAACGGACGAGGTACTCTCCTTCACCTCCGTTGGTAGAATCTTGCCAATAGACAAGTCTTGAATTGCTTCTGAAGGATCTTTGTCTCCTACATCAATTGGCAATTGCTCTACTTGCGAGCCGTTAGATTCATCAAACTTCACATCTACCGTCTCTTCAACCTTTCGGGTGAAATTGTTGTAGACACGGTAAGTGTGAGAGTTTGAGCCATAACCGAGTAGGAAACCTTCATGAGACTTAGGGGAAAATTTCGAACGATGATGCTTATCAAGAATGTAACACTTTGAGCCAAATACTCGAAAGTATCCAACTTGGGGTTTGTTACCGGTGAGAAGCTCGTATGCCGTCTTGCCGAGAAGCTTGTGAAGATATAGTCGATTTGTTGCATGACAAGCTGTCTCAACCGCTTCCGCCCAAAAGTGTCTTGGCGTCTTGTATTCATCAAGCATCGTTCTCGCCATCTCAATGAGTGCCTGGTTCTTCCTCTCAATAACTCCATTTTGTTGAGGTGTGTACGTAGCCGAGAACTCACGTGAAATCCCTTCTTCATCAAGAAAGGTATCCACATTAGAGTTCTTAAACTCCATTCCGTTGTCGCTCCGAACCTTCTTGATCTTCACTTCAAATTGATTTTGGGCCTTCCTAGCGAAGTTCTTGAAGATCTTTTGGACCTGCGATTTATCATCAAGAAAGAACACCCACGTAAATCTGGAAAAATCATCAACAATGACTAAACCAAACGAGTTACCACTGAGACTCTTGTAGGCATTGGGACCAAAGAGATCCATGTGGAGTAGCTCAAGCGGTCTTCTCGTGATCATGATGCTTTTCACGAGATGACTTCCTCCAACTTGTTTTCCTGTTTGCCAAGCACTTCAAAGTCTATCCTTGTCAAATATAATATCCTTAACACCAAGGATATGATCACCTTTAATAAGCTTATCAAGATTTCGTATGCCCACGTGACCTAACCTTCTATGCCACAACCAACCTTTAGAAGATTTAGCAATTAAGCAAGTTCTAGGTTGAGCTCTTTTAGTGAAATCAATAATGTATAGATCGCCTCTATGTATACCGGTAAAGACCATATTATGATTATCTCTTCGAAACACTTGGCAATCTACTTCAGTGAATAGAACATTGAAACCAAAATCGGCTAGTCTAGATACAGAAAGTAGATTGTAGCCAAGAGATTCATCGAGCATAACATTTTGGATAGAGCTGTCATGTGAGATGGCCACCTTACCAAGGCCAACCACCTTACTCTTTGAGTTATCACCAAAAGTGACATACTTCCGGGGACCGTCATTTTCAGCGAGCTCTCGAAACATGTCCTTGTCTCCGGTCATGTGATCGGTACATCCACTATCAAGAACCCATTCCTTTCCTCCAGCCATGTAATCACGAAGGTTAGCCATAAGACCAAAGTGTCTCATTGACTCATCAAGATCAAAGTCACTATCATCATCCTCATCATAATATCCATGTTCAACATCATCATGTGATTGATCATCACCTAGAGAGAGTGATTCATTAGATTTATGACCATGACAATGTGCATCTTTATGAATTCTAATGACTTGAGAGATGATGCTACTAATGACTCCAACATCTCCTTTGGCACGCATAAGGTCACGAAGCTTAAATAGACAATCATCAAATTTAGGATCACTAGGCTTCATTTTATGGAAAGCTATGGACTTTTGAAGAATCTCATCTAGATTTTTCAAGGAATAGTTTGGAAAGTGTTCCTCAAGATATCTCCATATAGTGTAAGCACATTCAAATGTAGGCAAGCATATAATCAAATTTCTAGGCAATCCTCTTACGATAAGTTTAATAGTTCTAAGATTGCGGGTCATGTGAAGATACTCATCGGGGGTAGGATGCAAGGGATCAATAGGAGGTGCACAAGGGCTAGTAACATACTTGTTCAAGTTATATTCATTGAAAATCTCAAGCATCTCATTTTTCCAAGCACTATAGAACTCTCTGTCAAGCATAGGAACTCTACGTCTAATACTCCCAATCGTAGACTCATCCATCTTCCTCCAATGGTGATTAAACCAAAGCAATGAAGACCAATGCTCTGATACCAATTGAAAGGATCAAGAAGAGGGGTCTAGAGGGGGTGATTAGACCCTTAACGAGCAGAAGTGGCAGTTTTTAATTTCCTCAAGTTAAGGTGGAGTTTTAGCACAAGTTTAAGCATTCACAATACATTTCAAGCAAGCATGGAAAGAGTATGAGCAGCGGAAAGAGTAAAGCATGCTAATTTCAAGAAAGTAAAGGGATGGGATTGGAGTGTTCAAATGCAATGTAGACACGGAGATTTTTGGTGTGGTTCTGATAGGTGGTGCTATCGTACGTCCACGTTGATGGAGACTTCAACCCACGAAGGGTAACGGTTGCGCGAGTCCACGAAGGGCTCCACCCATGAAGGCTCCATGAAGAAGCAACCTTGTCTATCCCACCATGGCCATCGCCCATGAAGGACTTGCCTCACTCGGGTAGATCTTCATGAAGTAGGCGATCTCCTTGCCCTTACAAACTTCTTGGTTCAAATCCACAATCTTATCGGAGGCTCCCAAGCGACACCTAACCAATCTAGGAGACACCACTCTCCAAAAGGTAATAGATGGTGTGTTGATGATGAACTCCTTGCTCTTGTGCTTCAAATGATAGTCTCCCCAACACTCAACTCTCTCTCACAGATTTGGCTATGGTGGAAAGATGATATGAGTGGAAAGCAACTTGGGGAAGGCTAGAGATCAAGATTCTTGTGGTAGGATTGGAATATCTTGGTCTCAACACATGAGTAGGTGGTTCTCTCTCAGAAAATGAGTAGTGGAAGTGTAGGCACGTTCTGATGGCTTTCTATTGAATGGAGATGGGGGTGGAGGGGCATATATAGCCTCCACACAAAATCCAACCGTTACACACATTTAACCCAACTCGGTCAGACCGAATATGAGGAACTCGGTGAGACCGATTTAGTTCAAAATGTGAACGTTAGGAATCTCGGTGGGACCGACTGGATCAACTCGGTGGGACCAATGTGCTGGGGCTTAGGGAAAACATCAACTCGGTGGCACCGATTGCATCAACTTGGTTAGACCGAAGTGAAGCAATAAGGCAACAGAGAGGATGTCAAGCAAACTCGATGGGACCGATTGCACATTTGGATGAGACCGAAATAATTGCAATAGGCAACAGAGAGTTTGCAAGGCCATCTCGGAGAGACCGAGATCCGTATCGGTGTGACCGAATTGTCGTGGGTTTCTGGCAGTGGCTATGTCAACTGAACTCGGTGGCGCCGTATAGATCAAATCGGTGGGGCCGAGTTTGACTTTGGGTTTTGGACATATGTGGAAATGAGAAAGTGGCTGAGGGTTTTGGAGCAATATCACTAAGCATTTTGTGCAAGCAAGCCATTAAGCAACACCTCATCCCCTTTTAATAGTATTGGCTTTCCTATGGACTCAATGTGATCTTGGATCACTAAAATGAAAATGAAGAGATTGAGCTTTTGCCAATCTTTGTCCTTAGCATTTTGAAGGGGTTCCACATCCTCTTGTCCTTGCCATGCCATTTGTTGAACTCATCTGAAATATGCTAGATAAAAGTATTAGTCCAACAAGAGATATGTTGACATTAATTACCAAAATCACCCCGGGAGCACTTGTGCTTTCAGATCCACTTTGGCCTGGAGCTGCCTCTTGTCACCGGCTAGCTGGCCGCGCTACTGGCCGGCTTCAGCAACCGCCTGCTGGGCCTCCGCCACCTTGGCGCCTTCTGCCCTCAGTTGCTCCACCTCGGTCCGGAGCTGGCCGGCGTTGGCGATCGCCTCATCACGCTGTTGGCTAGCTTCGGCCAGCCGGGTTCGTAGGTCCGGCACCTCGGCCACGGCGGCTGCACGACAAAGACTCGAAGTCAGGATGACAGAAGAAAAGGAAAAGACAAAGCATTTGAAGATTCAACCCAACTACTACGTAGTTGGCCCGAATCTCGGGGGCTACACCCAGTGGGTGCGCTAGCGCCCCCCCCCACTAAGAGCACACAAGATGTACCTTCAGCAAGGCGGATCGCCTCCTCCTTGGCGGCAAGCCGCGCCATGATCTGCTGGTGCTTCTCCAGAAGCCTGTTGTAGACGCCGACCCGGAAGGCATCCAGTTGCTGTGACAAAGCAAGAAAAAACACAAGACACTTACTGAAGATTCGACCCAACTACTACGTAGTTGGCCTGAATCTCGGGGGCTACACCCAGTGGGTGTACTGGCGCGCCCCCACTAACCGGTTACAAAGAAAAAGCCGGAGGAAGAAAGACTCACAAACATGGAGCGCTCTAGCTCCCGCGCCTGCTCCGTCTCGGCCTGGGCAAATGCCTCAACCTGCTTCACGCGCCCGCGGAGATGCCGGCGCACGGCGTCCATCGACGCCTCCTCCTGCGTTAGCGGTCCGAAGACGGCCCGGCTGGACCCGGCCTACACCGAGTGCGACCCGGCTGCGGGGTGGCCTCCCGGTGCCACTTGCGGCTGCCTGATCACCAAGGCTTGCTCGCCACCTACCGTATCCTCTGCGGCCGGCCTCGGCTCCGGCGCACCAAGCGGTGTCCCCTGCGGCGCCCCGTCCGGCATCACCTGCGGTGTCCCCTCCGGGGCGGCCCCTCCACCCGCTCAACCACGTCGGTCCGGGGTGGGGTGTCGTCGTCAATCTCCATGACCTCCCAGTCGTCCACCACCATCTCCACCCGGCCGTCCGGGTCGCGCCCCTCCTCCGCCGGCGGCACGACAACCGTCTCCGCCGACTCGAGGCTCGCCAGCATCTCCGACCACGCCTGCTCCGCGGCGGCTTGCCCGCTCGCCCTGGTGGCCCTCGCCCATGCCTGGGCCAAAGCCTCCTTCGCGGCCCTGATGGCCGCTGCCTCCTCCTCCTCGGCCTTGCTCCGGTCCCGCCAGGCGCAGCGCTCCATGTCCGCCGGATCCAAACCGAGGTCCTCCTCTGCCAAACCCTCGGGCAGGTCGATGGCGCTGCTCCGGGACTTCCGGAACATGAAGCTGCCACCAGACGCAGCATCCGTTGCCGCCAGCAGCAACCTGGATCCCAACAAGAGAAACATGAGAAAGGAATGACTCGGCGGCTCGCCGGAGTCAGCAAAAATAACGTACCCGATCGCTGTCGGGACGGTCGGTCTCGCCGGCACCACCGAGATGGCGCGGTGCCTCTTCTTGGCGACCGGCTTGCCACCTGCGGCCGGGTCTGCCGTGCGCTTCGCGGCCGGCTTCCTCGGTGCCACGTCCTCCTTCCCGTGCGGCTGGCTAGCCGCGGCCGGCGCGCGGGACGACCCGGCCTCGGCCGTTTTCGTTGGCCGTCTTGGGGAGCCGGCGTTTCCGCCTCCTCCCCTTGGCGGCGCTGCATCATCAACATGCGTCAAGGCCTTCGTTTCGACTTTCAACCAATCTCTCAAGGGATCGGGATGCGAAAACTTACCCGTACGGCGCGCCTCACCGGTTTTGGCATCGGCCATCTCCGGGTCCTCGGCAAGGATCTCCACCTCCTCCGAGCCTGCTTGCTGGGTGGCCGCTACCTGCGTCGTCGTTCCGTCATGTGGATGATGGATGGTGTTCAGCAGCACCTCCCTTGTCGCATCAAGACGAAGAAAGAGATGGCACATGGCAAAATATGGAGATATAGGACTCACGGCCGGCACCGGGTTGCCGTGGCTATAGGGTGCCTTCCCAAAGTTCCACACCTCCGGCATCCCGGCCTTCAAGATGTCGTTGACCCGGCCGGTGATCTGTTCATGCGTCAGCCACCGGGATGACATCTGGTTGGGGTCTTGGAGGCCAGGCATCTGGCCGATGATGTGCGTCCGGCGCTGCAGCGGCAGCACCCGGCGCGCGACGAAGGCGGCGATGAGGTCCGTCCTGGTGAGCCCCTCGCGCGTCGTCATCTCCACCACCCGGTTGCTCAGGTTCAGCACCTCCTGCACCGGGTTCCTAGGGCAGTAGGTCCAGTTGGTCTTGGCGTGCGGCGTCATGTCAGCAAAAAGCGGCAGATTGATGTGGTCCGCGCCAAGGTTGCGGACATAGAAGAAAGAATTCTGCCATTTCTTGGCAGAATCCTCCAGTGGTATTTTGGGGCATGCCCCATGCGGCCGGATCGAGACAATGGCGGCCCCATAGGGAAACATCATGCCTTCCTCCGGTCCCTGCTCCTTCAAGAAGAAGAAGCGGACCCAGAGATCGACGCTGGGCTCGACGCCCAGGTAGCCCTCGCACAGGGTGACGAACCCTGAGAGCTGCACCATCGTGTTTGCCCCCAGGTGATGCGGCTGAAGCCCGAAGAAGTCCAGGTACAAGCAGAAGAAGTCACTCATAGGAAGGCCGAACCCATGCTTGAAGTGGGAGAAGAATACCACGCGCTCGGTCCCCTCCGGCCGCGGCACAAGCTCGCCATCTGGCAAGCGCACGGCCACCTCTGTCGCCGGTGGCAACCGCCGCATATCGCGCAGATACTGAAGATCCTCCACGGTGACCATCGAGCCCTCCCACGAGCCCTTGGGCCTCACCATCGGCAGAGTGTGGCAAGAGAAGAAAGGCGCATCGGCTAAAGCAAGAAGGCGCAGCGGCTGCTGGGCGCTGCAGAGCGGCGGCAGTGCTCTGCTCGTAGGCGGCAAGGCGCTACGGCGTGCGACGAGCTCAGAAGCATGGGCAAGGGAAGAAGAAGGAGGCAGGGGGCGCGTGCGTGAATGATTTCCGCCACCCCTCCCCCCGATTTTTAACCACGCACAGAACATGGGGAAGTGGGATCGGTTGCGCCCGCCCTTTCCACTTCCCCGCATTATGGGGGCACGATCCACGCGCGAATTAACTGCCTCGAGAAGGGCAACCGTCCGCGGCCGCCACATTAAATCCCCGCGCGGGGCCAAGGGCGCAGAGTGGTGGGCCCCAGCCCGCTGTTACGTCCTGTCGCGCGCGTGGCTTGTCAGGGCCTCTTCAGCTGCTATTCTCCACGTGGCGCCCACGCCGAAACCAAGGGGGCGCGTCCCTTTCCCTTCAAGATTCGACGGACTCTTCGGTTTCCCGCCCATGCCGGGATGCCGCGATCTGGCTTCTAGAAGCCGGCACACAGTGGGTGTTGTCGAACCCGGCGGTCGCAAGCCTCATAAACATTAGCTGCCTTCTCAGGGGGTGAAACTGCGAAGGCCCCCCTGCCTGAAGCCGGCGAGCCTCCACAGCTTCGGGGACTACTATCGGGGGGATGAACCCCGGGCAGGCAACGGAACCCAGATCCTTTTCGAAAACTTCAGGGCTAGCAACGCCCCTCAATCCGGCTTGTCCTTGGCTGGGTCGCATGCCGGCCGGTCCCGGCAAGTTAAGACTTCTTCAGCAAGTAAGCGTGACCACGGTGCGCCCCTCAACCCGACCATGGGTCAGCTCCCGCCCCATTCGGGGCGTACGACGGAACAAGTCCCCATGAAGGGATGAGCATGGCTACAGTGGCCCACCAACCCCGCTGACCGGCAGGAGCGTGGCAACAGTGGCCCACCTACTCCGCTGACCAGGGCCGGCATGGCTATAGTGCATCCCTCATCCTGCTGACGCAAGCCGATGGCGACCAGGCGACGCGCCACTGTAGCCGAGCCAGCTCACCCACTCCGTGACGCACGACAAGATGGAGAACAGTGCCCCGGGGCCCGCGCCCGGAGAACCCAGCGTATCCTGGTACCCGGCGGGCCCCAGCGCCGGCTTCCCAAACACTGACATCCTGGCCCCACAGCCGTGTAACTTTACCATTGTAACCCTGGGGGGTTGACCTATAAAACCCCCAGGAGCCCTCCATGTACACGGGTGAACACTTGAGAGAGAGATCATTAGTAGAACACACACACAAAGAGAAGGAGCAGCTTATGCTTTGGACTGTCTTCCTTCCTCCCCGATACAGCTCTAGGAGCAAGCTTGTACCATCCATATATAAACCACACTCGGCAGGACTAGGGGTGGTATCTCTCCGGAGAGCCCCGAACCTGCGTATGTCTTGCATCCCTCGCTTGCTCATGCTGAACTCGCCTCTGGAGCCCACCGGTGCCCTCGAGTCTGTCCCTCTCTTTAGCCATCCTTTGGCATCTGCCGTGCGCCCACCACGACAAATTATGCACATAAAATGCCTAGAAAACCCAGTTAATGTATAAAAATGTCCAAATGAACACCGAAAAAATCCAAAATTTAACACAACACTCATGTTGTTCTTTGTTGACACTAGAATTTTTTTGAAAGCAATAAGAGGCAACGGACATCGTTTCGTCCCCAAAGGTGGCACGTTCCCTACCGAAACCATCAGGCTTGTTGTGAGAAGCTCTGGTTTGTGAGAAGCTTATACCCAAACCTGCCCCAAATGGGACAACATTTTTACCACGACATGTTGATGCTGCTCCATGATAGCATGCCAATTTTCATGAATTTCAGACGAGTTTTGGATTTGCTAGAATTTAAAAACCATGTATATCAATGTTTACGGCCGAGCGACGGTAGCAGGGTGTTTGACATTCATTCCCATTTCTTGCATGGGACCTAAGCATGCAACCAAGGACACATATTTGATTTTTCAACCAATTTATATGCATTAGAGCATGTGCCTATAGTTCAAATTTGAATTATGCACATAAATGCATTGAAAACTCAATTAATGTATAAACATTTCTGAATGAACCCCGAAAATTTCCAAAATTTAACACAACACTCCTGTTGTTCTATGTTGACACTAGAGAAAAAATTGAAATCAAGAAGAGGCAATGGATATTGTTTCGTCCAGAAAGGTGAAACGTTCCCTACCGTAACCATGAGGCTTGTTGCGAGAAGCTCTTGTTTGTGAGAAGCTTATACCCCAACCTGCCCCAAACGGGACAATATTTTTACCACGACATGTTGATGCCATTCCATGATAGCATGTCAAGTTTCATGAATTTCAGACGAGTTTTCGATTTACTAGAATTTTAAAACCATGTATCTCAATGTTAGCCGTCGAGCGACGGTGGCAAAGGTGTTTGACATTCATTCCCATTTCTTGCATGGGACCTAAGGTTGCAACCAAGGACGCACATTTGATTTTTCAACCCGTTTATATGCACTGGAGCATGTGCATGTAGTTCAAATTTGAATTATGCACATAAATGCATAGAAAACTCTGTTAATGTAAAAAAATGTCCAAGCGAACCACAAAAAATACCAAAAAATGACACAACACTCGTGTTGTTCTACGTTGACACTAGAAATGTTTTGAAAGCCAGAAGAGGCAACGTATATCGTTTCGTCCATAAAGGTGACACGTTTCCCTACCAGAACCATGAGGCTTCTTGTGAGAAGCTTTGGTTTGTGAGAAGCTTATACCATAACCTACCCCAAATGGGACAATATTTTTTACCCCAGCATGTTGATGCCATTCCATGATAGCATGCCAAGGTTCATGAATTTCAGATGAGTTTTGGATTTACTAGAATTACAAAAGCAAGCACCTCAACGTTTGCCGGAGAGCCACGGTGCCGTGGTGTTTGAAATTCATCCCCATTTCTTGCATGGGACATAAGCATCAACCCATGGACACATATATCATTTTACAACCCATTTTGGTGCACCGGAGCATGTGCATGTAGTTTAATTTTGAATTGTGCACCTGAAATGCCTAGAAAACCTAGTTAATGTATAAAAATGTCCAAACGAACCCTGAATAATTCCAATTTTTTTGACGACACACCTATAGTTGCATGTTCACTGCAGATAAAAGTTCTAGAAATTCAAACACCATCCTTTGCAGCTGTGACCCCATTATGCAATTCAAATCAAGACTAAAAATCAAGTAGATCGCACACAGTTTATTATCACCAACCGTGTGAGATGCAGCACAAAATATCTTGGAGCACCGTCAGAGTATAGTATGCATACGGCTTACGCGAGAAGGTGCGTCGACTACAGTCCAAAGCCGGCGTGTCAAGCACACTAGCTCGCTCCCCAAATATCATTTCACTGTTCATTCGTCACCGGTGAAAGATGGGGACATGGACCCGCTTCGTGAGGGCAACTTCGGTTGCCCACTCCGGCAAGAGCGTGTCCGCAGCCGCCAGGCACGTGCTAACAAGCTTCGTGAACGCGGCCGCAATCTACGACCGGGCGGCCAAGGCAGCCCAAACGGCCACTGTTGCTTCTCAGGTGGCGGCATCAACATCTGCCTCGGGGATAGCAACTGGCGATAGCGGCACATCAGCTGTCCGTTCCGCAGTGGCGGCCTTAGCCCTGATGGAGGCTGCCCACGACCATGTCGAGGCCGCCCACGCCCAGCTCATGGCAGTCACCACACAAATCAAATGAAGCTTCTCCGACAATGGTCGGCAACCCACGGCCGAAGAGTTGGCAATCGCCGAGAGCGTTCGAGCAGCCGTCCGTTCCTGCGGGGCATACCTTGCCATGACGGAGCCCGCCCAAGCCCAAATCGTGGCCGCCCACGCCCAGCTCATGGCCGCCTATTCCAAAGATATGGCGGATGTGGATGGTGAGATGCTTGCCAAATATGGTGCGATTGATGCCATGGAGCCCCTTCCCCAGGAGATCATCGGGCGCGAGCTTGACATGGAGGAGGCAGTGGAGATCGACGAGCACCAGCCGTAGTAGTACTCTTTGTTTTGTTTAACTAAGAGCGCCGGTCTTTAATTTATTAGAGTAATGTTTAGGTCAGCTAGCTCTGTTTAATTGCTGAACTTGCTCGATTAAGAAGTGTGGGTGTGCTGTAGTCTCCTTTGTGTACCCAAATTCAGCAATGACGTGGATGACCACTGTAACCAGGGAAATTCGAACCAAATTTTTTGATGTTCAAACTCATCACACACGGGTTAAGCTATATGAATCATTTGTGATGTTCACATATCGTACACAGTGCTGAATAAGGGACCATGTCTAATGACACTTTGCGCGCCAGTTTTTACGCTGCACCGATCCAAAATTTTCGGCTTCCGCGGAAATATCTACCTCCCCGCCCCTCCCCCCTTACCAAAAGCCACATTTCCCCTGTTTCCGCCTTCCTTTCCAAGTTGAAACCTTCACTCCTTGCTTGCAGCACCGCATCCTCGCCGGCGACCCTCCTTCACGTTACTCGGCCTCGTCGATCCAGGTAGGTAATCCACACCCGACCCCCATCCTCCTCCTCCTTCCACATCCCACATGCCCCGACCGCCGGTGCGACACCTTCCACCCAAATCACCGACCCCTCCCCCAAATAAGTGCCGCCCTAAGCCATGGTGCACGCAGTATAGCCAGGAGCTCAAGGAGCATTTGGCAGCGGTGAAGCAAATTGCGGCCACACGCGCGGATGAGGTCGCGATGGTTGCCATTCGTGCCGACCCCCAGATCTTGGAGGAGCACCTCGCCGTTGAGGCCACCGTCGGCACCTCGCGCGCTGACGCCGCGACGTGGTTGGCTGCTTTAAACGATAGTTCATGGCATTTCCTCGAGGCCACCATCGGTTGATGCGGCTTGAAGCTACGTCGGTATTTCCCCAAAGAGGAAGGGATGATGCAGCACAGCGGCGGTAGGTATTTCCCTCAGTGATGAAACCAAGGTTATCGAACCAGTAGGAGAACCAAGCAACACTACGTAAACAACAACTGCACACAAATAACAAATTCTCGCAACCCGATGTGTAAAAGGGGTTGTCAATCCCTGTCGGGCAATGGCGCCAGAAATTGGCAAACGGACATGAGAGAGTAGTAAATATTGATAGATCGAACACCAAATATAATAAAGTGCAGCAAGGTATTTTTGTATTTTTGGTTTAATATATCTGAAAATAAAAGTTGCAAATAAAGAAAAGGGCGAATAGCAAAACAGATCTTGAAAGCAAATATATTGGAAAAGAGACCCGGGGGCCGTAGGTTTCACTAGTGGCTTCTCTCGAGAAAAATAGCAAACGGTGGGTGAACAAATTACTGTTGGGCAATTGATAAAACTTCAAATAATCATGACGATATCCAGGCAATGATCATTATATAGGCATCACATCCAAGATTAGTAGACCGACTCCTGCCTGCATCTACTACTATTACTCCACACATCGATCGCTATCCAGCATGCATCTAGTGTATTAAGTTCATGGAGAAACGGAGTAATGCAATAAGAACGATGACATGATGTAGAAAAGATCTATTTATGTAGAAATAGACCCCATCATTTTATCCTTAGTAGCAACAATACATACGTGTCGGTTCCCCTTCTGTCACTGGGATCAAGCACCGTAAGATCGAACCCACTACAAAGCACCTCTTCCCATTGCAAGATAAATAGATCAAGTTGGCCAAACAAAACCCAAATATCGGAGAAGAAATACGAGGCTATAAGCAATCATGCATATAAGAGATCAAAGAAGACTCAAATAACTTTCATGGATAAAAAGATAGATCTGATCATAAACTCAAAGTTCATCGGATCCCAACAAACACACCGCAAAAAGAGTTACATCATATGGATCTCCAAGAGACCATTGTATTGAAGATCAAGAGAGAGAGAGGAAGCCATCTAGTTACTAACTACGGACCCGTAGGCCTACAAAGAACTACTCACGCATCATCGGAGAGGCACACATGGAAGTGGTGAACCCCTCCATGATGGTGTCTAGATTGGATCTGGTGGTTCTGTACTCTGCGGTGGCTGGAATTGATTTTCGTCTACTCCCCTAGGGTTTCTGGAATATTGGGGTATTTATAGAGCAAAGAGGCGGTTCGGGGGGCACCTGAGGTGGGCACAACCCACCAGGCGCTTCTCCGGCCCACTGGATGTCTTCTGGTCCAAAAAAATCCACAAAAAGTTTCGCTGCGTTTGGACTCCGTTTGGTATTGATTTCCTGCGATGTAAAAAACATGCAAAAAACAGCAACTGGCACTTGGCACTATGTCAATAGGTTAGTACCAAAAAATGATATAAAATGACTATAAAATGATTGTAAAACATCCAAGAGTGATAATATAACAGCATGGAACAATCAAAAATTATAGATACGTTGGAGACGTATCATCGGTGCCTTCGACGAAGACTACGAGGTGTTTTCTCAGCGTGCCCGTGCTTACCTCAACTCGAGAGGCAGTAGATTGGTGCCCGGAGCGGCTCAGGAAACTCACCACTACGACGAGGGCACCCACGATGTGGAGGCCTCGCCCTCTTCCATGTCCAAGGAGCCAATCATCATCGATATCTCTGACGATGAGGAGTAGCTTGTCTTATTAGGTCACTACAAGGACCTATGTTCAGTTTGCTAGCTACGCCGGTTAAGCATGCTCGGTTTACCCGTTGCATGTGCTGCTCCTACCTTTCCTTAACAAATTCTAGTGAATTGTCCTATCTACTTTTACCATGCAATTTGTTGTTGTAGTGTATATGTTCTATATATCGTGCAATGTGGTGCTCACTTATTAACTGGTTGGTTAATTAGTTATCGTGTTGAGTTAACTGTTTGGTTCAATTCTGCAATGCGATGTTCAATTCTTCAGGGTGCAATTTTGTATTGTCTTCCATGTGAGAAATAAATCGAATTTATCTTTACAAAATACATGAGAAACAAATACAATTGCTATATTTCTAAGTTGTCAAGCATGCTTAGTTTGGTTAACTGTCTGATCTTCTACTATGTTATACATTGTGCAATGTGGTGCTCAGTTAACGTTTGGTTCATTTGTTGTGGTGTTTATTTAACTGTTTGGTTCAATTCTGCAATGCGATTTTCAATTGTTGTGGGTGCGTTCTATTATTGTATACCATGTGAGAAATAAATCGAATTTTGCTGTACTAAATACATGAGAAACAAATACAATTGTTATATTTCCAAGTTGTTAAGCATGCTTGGTTTGGTTAACTGTCTGATCTTCTATTGGGAGTATGTTATGTCATGCAATGTGGTGCTCAGTTAATGTTTGGTTCATTTGTTGTGGTGTTTAGTTAACTGCTTGGTTCAATTCTGCAATGCGATGTCCAATTGTCGTGGGTAGAATTTTGTATTGTTGTGCATGTGAGGAATAAATCGAATTTGGCTGCACTTAATACATGAGAAACATATACAATTGCTATATTTCCTAGTTCTTAATCATGCTTGGTTTGGATAAATGGGTTTTCCATGTGGCTTGAATTAATCTGATGAATCTACAATGTGCTTATTTTTCATCAACATATTTTACTGATAGCATGCGAACCATCACTTAACCTGATCACTAACTACCTTATATGTGTTGCAGGGAAACAATGGGAAGCACTGAGGTTTACAATCGAGGTTTGCACATGCATGGTCCTTTGTCTAATAGCACATTATTGTGCAATTGCAGGAATCTTTCTAATATTTAGGTTTTTAACAATTTGGTCTTGCACATGTAGGTCCTGCTGTTAGAGGTTTTGACCCACTGTTCGACCCTTTTTGCATCTGGGGAAATGAGTTGTCCATGAATATCAGTCAAGTCAAGAAACTCAGAAAGATTGTTAGGACAAAGAAATTAGCGACAAAAAACAACAAGATCTTTGTCTGCACAAGGAAGAAGACATCAGTTCAATAAAGGATGGTACTAACTATTATACCTTGCCTTTTTTATTCCTTTGCCCCATTTCCAATATAGAGAAGATATTTATGCACATCCTTGTTTTCAGGCCTTTCCAAAGCAGTTCACTGATGATTACCTCTCAAACCACCTGTATGGTCAGGAGGTGAGGAAGGTATTCATACAACACCCATGGTTCAATATTGAAGTGTTCCTGAAGAGGACAAAGGATGGATGGTCAATCATCCACAGGCACTGGCATAAAGTTGCAAAGACCTTCAACATCAATGAAGGCTCAATATTCTCCTTCCGCTTCAGCAGTTTTCCAGATGAGATTCATCTATCTATGTACCGTCTATGGTGCTAATTTTGAAAGGTTATAGATGTTGCATGTGAAACTTGGTGCTGGTGCAGTTGTGCAATGGGGTAGTTGAGTGCTAAAGCTATATGATGTTGTACTCTGATGTATTTCAATTATGAAATTGTGACGCCCCCAGGCTCGATCGTACACTAATCATGCACGCAAACGTGTACGATCAAGATCAGGGACTCACGGGAAGATATCACAACACAACTCTAAAACATAAATAAGTCATACAAGCATCATAATACAAGCCAGGGGCCACGAGGGCTCGAATACAAATGCTCGATCATAGACGAGTCAGCGGAAGCAACAATATCTGAGTACAGACATAGGTTAAACAAGGTGCCATAAGATGGCTAGCACAAACAGGGATACAACAGATCGAACAGGCGCAGGGCCTCCTGCCTGGGATCCTCCTAACTACTCCTGGTCGTCGGCGTCCTGGACGTAGTAGTAGGCTCCGCCCTGGTGGTAGTAGTCGTCGTAGGTGGCGTCTGGCTCCTGGGCTCCAGCATCTGGTTGCGACAACCAGCAAGAAGGGAAAGGGGGAAAGGAGGGGGAAAGCAACCGTGAGTACTCATCCAAAGTACTCGCAAGCAAGGATCTATACTACATATGCATGGTATATGTGTAAAGAGGCAATATCGGTGGACTGAACTGCAGAATGCCAGAATAAAAGGGGGATAGCTAGTCCTGTCGAAGACTACGCTTCTGGCAGCCTCCATCTTGAAGCAATAGAAGAGATTAGTTGGAAGTTAACCAAACAACAACGTATAGCATAATCCTACCCGTCGATCCTCTCGTCGCCACCATGCGAGAGAGCGACCACCGGGTTATATCTGTCACTTGTAAGGGTGTGTTTTATTAAGTATCCATTTCTAGTTGTCATGAGGTCGGGATACAACTCTGGGTCGTCCTTTTACCGAGGGACACGGCTATTCGAATAGATAAACTTCCCTGCAGGGGTGCACCACATATTCCCCAACACGCTCGATCCCCTTTGGCCGGACACACTTTCCTGGGTCATGCCCGGCCTCGGAAGATCCACACGTCGCAGCCCCACCTAGGCTCAACAGAGAGGTCAGCACGCCGGACTAATCCTAGGCACTCTGGGGTCTGGGCCCATCGCCCAGTGCGCTCCTGCACGTTGCGTACGCGGCCGCGAGCAGACCTAGCAACCCACACGATCACGGCGGTTACGTTATCGCGGTCCAACACGGCGCGCGCCGCTCAGTCGCCGACGTCAAGAAGGCTTCAGCTGATACCACGACGCCGGGATACCCATAACTACTCCCGCGTAGTTGGTTAGTGCGTATAGGCCAGTGGCCAGACTCAGATCAAATATCCAATCTCGTTAAACGTGTTATTATGAGATTACCGCGGACGACGATCAGGGCCAGGCCCACCTCTCTCCTAGGTGGTCACAACCTGCCCTGCCGCTCCACAACAAAGAGTCACTTAGGGGGCCGTCGAGGAGGCCAATCCTTTCAGCCCCCATTCGTGAATCACCTGCGGGTGCTCCTCGAGCCGACCCGACTTTAGTATCCATCTGATGTCACATGTAATAAGTAGTATACATATCCGCAATCGCCACCCGTGGCGAGCACGGCCCAATAATGTAGCATAGCAGACCGACGAGAATGTAGGGCCACTGATGACAAACTAGCATCCTACACTAGGCATTTAGGATTGCAGGTAAGGTATCAACAACAGTAGCAACAATGACAGGCTATGCAGTAGAATAGGATTAACCGAAAGCAGTAACAGGCTACACTACTCTAATGCAAGCAGTATAGAGAAGAATAGGCGATATCTGGTGATCAAGGGGGGGGCTTGCCTGGTTGCTCTGGCAAGTAGGGGTCGTCAACAACGTAGTCGGTCGGGGCACCAGCAGCTGCGTCGGTCTCGTAGTCTACCGAAGAGAAGAGGGGGAAGAAACAGTAAACACACGGTAATGATGCAACAGGGATGCAGGACATGTCTAAACGCAGGGCCAGGGTGATATACAGCCTAACTAAGCGATTTAGTTAATTTAGGAATTTATTCGGATTTATTTAATTAGGGTTGGACACTATTCATTTATCGAAATCGGTCTAATTGTTCAACGTTCTTATAGCTGCGGGCATCTGACGGGAATACGGAGGATGTATTCGGGTTCGTATCGTCGTTCTGAGCAAGTTTCATGTATAAAATATTTTCATCGGAGTTACGGTTTAAAAGATATGATTTTCTAAAGTTTTTATTAATTTCTGAAATTTTAATTAATTATTTAATTCAACATTATCCGAAACAGTGATTGATGACGTCAGCATGACATCATGCTGACGTCAGCAGTTAATTAAGTTAATTACTAATTACTGTTTAATTAACACTAAGTAGTTAATTAGATTAACCTAATCAGGATTAATTAACTAATTAATTAATTAATTAATTTAATTATTTTAATTATTTATTTTTATTTTTATTTTCTTAAAATCGTTTCTGGGCCGTGGGCCCGTTTGGTCAGTGGGTCAGGGGCATTAGGCCCCACCTGTCTGTGGCCCGAATGGCCACACGGGCGCGGGCGGGCGCGCGGGCGCGGCCAGGCACGCGTGGGCGCGCGCGCACGCACTGGCCGAGGCCAGGGTGCGGTGGCCGGCCGGGAGTGGCGGCGAGGGCCAGAGGCCGGAGCGGGGCGCGCCGGCCGTGGCCGGTGGAGAGGCGGCCGCGGGGAGGAGCGCTGGGGGCCGGCGCCGGCGTGCGGCGTGCGGGCGGGCGGCGTGCTCGGCGAGGGTGCGCGGAGGCGAGGCAGGGGCCGGAGCGCGTGCGCGTGCACGAGGCAGGGGAGGGGGAGGCCCGGGGCCTCACCGAGATTCGCAGGGACGGGGCAGCGGGCTCGAGCTCGTGGAGGGGGGGTCGGCGACGGGGTCGAGGCGGGGCGTCGGCGTCGAGCGCGAGGAGGGGCTCAGGGTGGAGGCCGGAGACGACGTGTCGACGGGGAGGCCGGCGTCGGTGGAGTCCGGCGAGGCGGCGAGGTCCAAGGGCGACGGCGGTCCGCGACGGCGTCGGAGACGAGGCGCAGACGGGGCGCGGTCGGGAGCGTCGGGGCGAGCGCGCTGGGCTCGGGCCCGAGCGAGGGCACGTCGGGGACGAGGTCGTCGGCGACGACGGCGACGGAGACGAGGTGCAGGCCGGCGGGGAGGCGCGGGCTCCGGGCGGCGGCGAGCGGCGTCGGCGACGGGGCGGACGGGATCGGGGGATTGCCCCGATCCAGATCCAGCCGAGGGAGGGGGCGACCGGGGGGGGGGGGGGGGGAGAATGTGGATCGGAAGGGGGCTAGGGTTCGGCCGGGGGGCCTTATAGGCCAGGGGGCGACGCAGTGGGCCGGCCGGTGGGCTTCGGCCCAGTTGGGCCGTGGGGGGGGGGGGGTGTTGTCCTTTCCTTTTCTGTTTCTTTTTCCTTTTCTTATTCTCTTTTCTCCACTGTCAAATGATTAGGCCCCAAATGGTTTTTGTAAAAAGTGTGACTATTTCATAATACACAGTGCATTATTCCTTAACACCTAAAATTAGTTTGGACAAAAACATAATTCCAATTTATTTCAGATTTAATAAGGTTACTAAATATATCTTTATCCACTGTTTGAGGGTGTTCGAGTCACTTATCCAATTCCAATGATGTTGGTTTCAATTTTAGAATAGCCTCTGGAATATTTGTTATTTATCTGACATTTTAGTTTCTATGTTGGACAACTTTTATATTCCAATTTCTTAATTTAAATTGAATTTGACTTAGGAGTTGAAATGCAATATGATGCTAATGATGATTATGCACTATTAATCATGATGACATGGCCTCATCAAAAGGGGGATCACTGTAGCTCAATACAGGGGTGTGTTACAAATCTCCTCCACTACAAGAAATCTCGTCCCGAGATTTGAGGTAGAAAGAAACAAAGCGGGGTATTCATCGCGAAGACGATCCTCGTGTTCCCAAGTGGCTCATCTTCAGATGGTTTGACCACTGAACCTTGAGGAACTTGATAACCTTCTGGCGTGTGCGACGCTCGGCTTGATCAAGAATGCGGACCGGATGCTCTTTATAAGAGGGTCTTGTTGCAGTTCAAGCAATTCGTGATCTACTCCGCGGATAGGGTCTTTGAAGCAGCGTGGAGTTTGATACGTGGAACACATCGTGAACCTGAGAAAGGTTCTGGTGGAAGTTCCAACTGATATGCCACTCTACCACGCCTTTCAAGACAGTGAAAGGACCAATATAGCGAGGAGCTAGTTTGCCCTTGATCCCGAATCGGTGTGTACCTTTCATCGGTGTGACTCGAAGATAAGCCTTTTCGCCAGGTTGATAGACCATATCTTTGTTTTGCGGTATACTGACTCTTTTGACGTGACTGAGCAGTCTTCAAATGCTCGCGGACAACGCGAACTTGATCTTCGGCAAGTTGGATATATCCGGACCGAAGAGTGGACGTTCCCCAGTTTCTGACCAATTAGAGGGGTCGGCACTTTCGTCCGTACAATAATTCGAAGGGGGCCATCTTCAGACTGGCTTGATAGTGGTTATTGTAAGAGAATTCGGCATATGGGAGAGATTCTTCCCATTTCCTTCCGAAGGATATGCACACAAGCTCGAAGCAATCTTCGAGAACTTGGTTCACTCGTTCAACTTGTCCTTGAGCTGAGGGTGAAAGGCGGTGCTGAAGGACAGATGAGTTCCCATAGCTTGGAAACTTGCCCAGAATCTTGAAGTGAATAAGCTGCCACGGTCTGAACTGATAAACCATGGAATACCGTGAAGTGAAACAATTCTGGACATGTAGAGAGTTGCGAGCGACTAGCAGTGATCGTCTCTTTGACGGCTAGAAAATGTGCACTTTGGAAAGTCGGTCAATGACGACAAGAATAGCATCATTACCTTTCTGTGATTTGGGAAATCCAGTGATAAAGTCCATTTCAACATGGTCCCATTTCCATTCAGGAACAGCAATTGGTTGCAGAGTTCGGCGGGCCTTTGATGTTCTGCTTTGACGCGACGGCAAACATCACATTCAGCAACATAGCGAGCAATGTCTTGCTTCATGTTTGACCACCAGAATCTTTGACGGATGTCTTGGTACATCTTGGTACTGCCGGGATGAATAGACAACGGAGTGTCGTGAGCTTCTTGCATGACCTCCTGAGTCATACCCAGGTTACCTTTAGAGGGGACCACTAGGCGACTTTTAAAGAACAAGGTGCCAGTATCATCAATAGTGAAGAACGAAGGCCTTCCTTCAGCGAGATAGCGCTTAATCTTGTGGGCTTGAGAGTCATAACCCTGCAGCGTCTTGATGCTGTCCACGAGATCTGGTTTAGCAACCAGGGTATTAAGAGAACCCTGGGAAACAACGTGGAGGTTCATTTTGTAGGAACCTTCAGGAGGGGAAGCGAGTGCTCCAGGAGGAACAATGTGGAGATTCAGCTTTCTGAATTCTTCAATAAGCGAAGGCTGAACTTCGTGAAACTGGAGGTGACTGCAATAAGACTTGCGGCTCAAGGCATCGGCCATTACATTAGCCTTGCCAGGGGTATAAGAAATACCCAAGTTAAAATCCGCTACGGTCTCCATCCATCTCTGTTGACGGAGGTTCAGGTCTGGCTGAGTGAACAGATACTTCAGGCTTTGATGATCGGTGTAGATCTCGCAACGATTACCGAGAAGGTAATGTCGCCACTGTTTTAGTGCATGGATGACGGCAGCAAGCTCGAGGTCATGTACTGGGTAATTCTCTTCGTGCGGACGCAATTGACGCGAAGCATAAGCAATTACTCTGCGGTCTTGCATTAGGACACCGCCTAATCGTTGACGGGATGCATCACAATAGATGACAAAATCCCTCTGGGAATCAGGAGGGGCAAGCACTGGGGCAGAAGTCAGCTTGTCTTTGAGCGTCTGGAAACTTTCCTGACACTTTTCCGTCCAATCGAACTTGACGCCTTTATGAAGCAGGTTAGTCAGGGGCTTGGCGATCTTGGAGAAGTTCTCGACAAATCGACGGCAATAGCTGGCGAGTCCGAGAAAACTTCGAACTTGCTTGACGTTCTTTGGAGGAGCCCAATCAAGAATAGCCTGAACTCGCTCGGGGTTGACGGCAATACCATCCTTGGAGATGACATGCCCAAAGTATGTTACTTCGGGAAGCCAGAATTCACACTTGGAAAACTTAGCATATAGTTGATGCTCTCGAAGTTTTTCCAGAACAAGTCGAAGATGTTCAGCATGTTCCTCTTTGTTCTTGGAGTATACTAGGATATCATCCAGGTAAACCACGACGAACTTGTCAAGGTATTCCATGAATATATAATTCATCAGGCGGGAGAATGTGGCGGGAGCATTGGTTAAGCCGAATGACATGACAGTGTACTCGTATGAGCCATATCGAGTAACGAAGGCGGTCTTTGGGATATCCTCTTCACGAACACGGATCTGGTGGTAACCCAACCTTAAGTCGAGTTTAGAGAACACTGATGAACCCGCTAGTTGATCATACAAATCGTTTATCCGAGGAAGGGGATATTTGTTCTGGATAGTTGCTTGGTTAATAGGACGGTAATCTTGGACCAATCGGTTTGATCCATCCTTCTTCCTGACAAAGAGAGAAGGTGCTCCCCAAGCAGAGGAACTTGGGCGAATGAAACCCTTACGAAGTGAAGCGTCGATTTCCTCCTTAAGTTCAAGGAGTTCATGCGGCGGCATCTTGTAGGGTCGCTTGGCGATAGGAGTGGTGCCTGGTTTCAAGTCGATGACAAATTCGACAGCTCGAGTAGGGGGTATCCCTGGGAGTTCTTCTGGGAAAACACCTTGGAATTCGCGAACAACTGGAATGTTCTCGATGCCTTCAAGTGGTGATGTGTTTAACGCATTCAAGGCATAAAGCCTCGCCTCGGCATTTTGGATGATTTGAGCCTGGTAGCTTATTATTTCATCAGAAGGGTGTAGAAGATGGACGATCTTCGTGGCGCAAACTATAGAAGCAGTATGCGCTTTCAACCAATCCATTCCGAGAATGAGGTCGATACTACAAGACTTTAGTATGAAAGGGGAGGCGTGAAACTCCAGCCCTTCAATTTCAACGGTGACGTCGTTGCTACCCATGGAGGTTTGACATTGACCCGCGGGGGTGTGTATTACTATTGCAGTGTTCATGACCTCACATTTAATGTCGTGTTTGTATGCAAATTCTTCGGACATGAATGAATGCGATGCTCCCGAATCAAATAAAACAGAAGCTGGTACTGAAATTATTAACAAGGAGATACACATCACGGTGGCAGGCTGGTTCCTGCAGCTTTCATGAAATCGGTGGGTGGCCTGAATAACGCCCATAGTATTGGCATGTTTGAGGCTGATTGTTCCACGTGTCAGTTTGCGGGGAAGTGCCCAGTTGGTCTGGTTCGTGAATGCAGTTCCTGGAAAAAAATGACCCTTGCTGCCCATCACTTGTAGCACGACTATCATTGGGATTGGGAGACAGGAGCTCGGGGTGGTGAGCTGGAAGTCCCTGGCTGCCTAGGTGGTGGGGCAGACGCGGTCAGTATAGACCGTCTTGGAGCAGTGTGCAGCTGGACGGTAACACGAGCTGTTTGGATCACGATCCGACGTCTTCTGTGCAGGCTGGCTCAGATGCGAAGATGAAAACAGTGTCACGTGTTGCGCTCAGAGATCCATGGTGATGCCTGACATACAGTACTCGACCTTGATTCCTTGTTCACAAGAGAGAAATTCAAATTCATGCACCGGAAGCGTAGCTTGATGTCACTTGAAGTCTTCGCGCAAACCTTTCCTGGCGGCGAGCATCAGGGAATGTCTTCTTCAGTCATAGCGGGATAATTCCAGAAACTTCCCGCTGATAAGCTTCCACTTCTTGTTGCCCTGGGTGAGGTTGCGGAACTCTTGCTTCTTCCGGTCCATGATTCCCTGAGAATGAAAACGGGCACGGAAGGCAGCTTGGAAATCCGGCCGTGATGACTGTGCCAGCGGTTGAGGGCGCCTGTGGCTGTCCCACCATTGAGAGCGGGGCCCTTGAGAAAGGAAGGAAGGCGAAGGTGACATAGTTTGGCAGGGGCAACGCCACAGAGCCAACATAGGTGATGTCGTCAGAAGCCAGTTCACTCCGCATCCAGGGGCTGAGTGGAGCGCGGTAGACGGTTGGGTGGAAGGGCTCATAAGTCCTGCAGGGTCCCTGGGCCTGGATACTGGTTCAATTGGCGAGGAGAAAACTGTCCAATGAATCCCTGCATGTGAACTGACGTTGCAGTTCAAAAGTGCATCATTCCAGCCATATAGTTCGGCGGTGGTTGGATCGTTGCACCAGCCACGACCACGACCACGGGGTTAACCACCTGCTAATTACAACAGGGGGTAGTTAGTAAAAGCAAGCGCGAGTGCTTAGTGACAAGCATGATGTAACACGCATACTCAAGCAGTGTTAAGATACATAACAGTAAAGTCGATTAAGACATACAGATCATACACAACGTCGGGTACAAGCGGACAGCCATAACGGCGCAAATCAAGCTAGACATACTAGGCGGCGCGCAGGCACGCGGTAAGGAAGTACACAACGAGAGATAGAAAGGCTACATCAACGTCGGAGAGAACCACTGTAACGGGGGGTAGCTGCGCGTGCGGCAGACGAATGTTCGTCGCGGAAAGATCCTGTGCTCATGTGCACTCTGATGCAGAACACGAGTACCGAGCGTGTATGTAAGAAGAGGTCCACGTGTCGTTGTGTGACCTCCAAAGTAGGCCAGTCAATACCAGCATACATCTGAGTCCTGCGCGGGAAAAGGATGTGCTCCGGATGTATCCCTGCACGGACAGCGGGCAGGCAACTGCGTCATAGCATCGTAGAGACGTGCTCGAGTGGCAACCAACTCGACGGCAAGAGCCCGAACAGTGCGATCCAGAGCTGAGTGCAATGAACAGAACGCGCGGGTCGTAGCGACGAGGCCGTACGGGGCACAGATAGCTGTGTAGTTGTATCCGGTAGCATCTCCAGCCGGGGCATATAGGAATGTATCGGAATCAGAGTCATCCAAGATAGCATTGTGCTCCCTCGTAGACGTACGACAGCGGAGTGGCGCAGGCATCATGGACTGCCATCTCAATCGTCACGCCTAATCCGGTGAAAAAGGTGTAGCTCGGTGTCTGAGTTGTTCTGCTGATCATAAATCCGAACTTCAGCAGTATACTGTTCCTGGTTGAAATCGCGGTAAAACCTCATAAACCAAAGTACTCAGGGTACCAACGGTAGCCAAGTCTGGTCATGAGAGCGATCAGGACAGCTGGAAACCCAGGGGTATACGAGCCCAAGTGCGAAGCACAGCTGTGTCGTAGGACGCGGTGGAAATAAACGGTCCATCTGAAACAGAGGGAAATTCAGATTTGTCAAATGACAATGAGAAGTTTAACAAAACTCGGAGAGAAAGGTAGACAAAACAATGGAAAGGAAAATGATTACAGACTAATCAGATCAACGACAGGGAAATCGGCACAGATATCCAGCTCTCCGGGTAGACAGAATTTACGAGATCCTAAGTGTCGGCGTTAGTAAAATTCATTTAACCCGTAGTAGAAGAGAGATCAGAGTCCCAGAGTATAGACGAGGAATAAAGATCCTAATACCACCCAGTGGCAATGTGGGACCGTAAGCCACACAGCCAGTTAGTAAAACGGTTTTCTTTGTCTAGACTCAACTTCGGCCAAGGAATTGGAAAGGGATTCCTACAGGCAGTCGGCTCTGATACCAACTTGTGACGCCCCCAGGCTCGATCGTACACTAATCATGCACGCAAAACGTGTATGATCAAGATCAGGGACTCACGGGAAAGATATCACAACACAACTCTAAAACATAAATAAGTCATCACAAGCATCATAATACAAGCCAGGGGCCACGAGGGCTCGAATACAAATGCTCGATCATAGACGAGTCAGCGGAAGCAACAATATCTGAGTACAGACATAGGTTAAACAAGGTGCCATAAGATGGCTAGACAAACAGGGATACAACAGATCGAACAGGCGCAGGGCCTCCTGCCTGGGATCCTCCTAACTACCTCCTGGTCGTCGGCGTCCTGGACGTAGTAGTAGGCTCCGCCCTGGTGGTAGTAGTGTCGTAGGTGGCGTCTGCTCCTGGGCTCCAGCATTGGTTGCGACAACCAGCAAGAAGGAAAGGGGGAAAGGAGGGGGAAAGCAACCATGAGTACTCATCCAAAGTACTCGCAAGCAAGGATCTATACTACATATGCATGGTATATGTGTAAAGAGGCAATATCGGTGGACTTAACTGCAGAATGCCAGAATAAAAAGGGGATAGCTAGTCCTGTCGAAGACTATGCTTCTGGCAGCCTCCATCTTGAAGCAATAGAAGAGATAGGATAGTGGAAGTTACCAAACAACAACGTTATAGCTAATCCACCCGTCGATCCTCTCGTCGCCACCATGCGAGAGAGCGACCACCGGGTTATATCTGTCACTTGTAAGGGTGTGTTTTATTAAGTATCCATTTCAGTTGTCATGAGGTCGGGATACAACTCCGGGTCGTCCTTTTACCGAGGGACACGGTATTCGAATAGATAACAATTCCCTGCAGGGGTGACACACATATTCCCAACACGCTCGATCCCCTTGGCCGGACACACTTTCCTGGGTCATGCCCGGCCTCGGAAGATCCACACGTCGCAGCCCCACCTAGGGTCAACAGAGAGGCAGCACGCCGGACTAATCCTAGGCACTCTGGGGTCTGGGCCACGCCCAGTGCGCTCTGCACGTTGCGTACGCGGCCGCGAGCAGACCTAGCAACCCACACGATCAGCGGTTACGTTATCGCGGTCCAACACGGCGGCGCCGCTCAGTCGCTGACGTCAAGAAGGCTTCAGCTGATACCACGACGCCGGGTATACCCATAACTACTCCCGCGTAGTTGGTAGTGCGTATAGGCCAGTGGCCAGACTCAGATCAAATATCCAATCTCGTTAAACGTGTTATTATGAGATTACCGCGGACGACGATCAGGGCCAGGCCCACCTCTCTCCTAGGTGGTCACAACCTGCCCGCCGCTCCACAACAAAGAGTCACTTAGGGGGCCGTCGAGGAGGCCAATCCTTTCAGCCCCCATTCGTGAATCACCTGCGGGTGCTCCTCGAGCCGACCCGATTTAGATCCATCTGATGTCACATGTAATAAGTAGTATACATATCCGCAATCGCCACCCGTGGCGGGCACGGCCCAATAATGTAGCATAGCAGACCGACGAGAATGTAGGGCCACTGATGACAAACTAGCATCCTACACTAGGCATTTAGGGTTGCAGGTAAGGTATCAACAACAGTAGCAACAATGACAGGCTATGCAGCAGAATAGGATTAAAACGAAAGCAAGTAACAGGCTACACTACTCTAATGCAAGCAGTATAGAGAAGAATAGGCGATATCTGGTGATCAAGGGGGGGGCTTGCCTGTGGTGCTCTGGCAAGTAGGGGTCGTCAACAACGTAGTCGGTCGGGGCACCAGCAGCTGCGTCGGTCTCGTAGTCTACCGAAGAGAAGAGGGGGAAGAAACAGTAAACACACGGCAATGATGCAACAGGGATGCCGGACATGTCTAAACGCAGGGCCAGGGTGTGAATACAGCCTAACTAAGCGATTTAGTTAATTTAGGAATTTATTCGGATTATTTAATTAGGGTTGGACACTATTCATTTATCGAAATCGGTCTAATTGTTCAACGTTCTTATAGCTGCGGGCATCTGACGGGAATACGGAGGATGTATTCGGGTTCGTATCGTCGTTCTGAGCAAGTTCATGTATAAAATTTTCATCGGAGTTACGTTTAAAAGATATGTATTTCTAAAGTTTTTATTAATTTCTGAAATTTAATTAATTATTTAATCAACATATCCGAAACAGTGATTGATGACGTCAGCATGACATCATGCTGACGTCAGCAGTTAATTAAGTTAATTACTAATTACTGTTTAATAACACTAAGTAGTTAATTAGATTAACCTAATCAGGATTAATTAACTAATTAATTAATTAATTATTTTAATTATTTTTTTTATTTTATTTTCTTAAAATCGTTTCTGGGCCGTGGGCCCGTTTGGTCAGTGGGTCAGGGGCATTAGGCCCACATGTCTGTGGCGAATGGCACACGGGGGGGACGGGCCGAGGAGGAAGATCGTGGGGTGGAGCATGGGATGGAGGGTGCGGTGGCGCGCAGGGAGGGGGCGGAGGAGAGGGCAGGAAGGAGGGGGAGAGCCGGCATGGGTGGCAGAGGAGGAGCGGCGGGGAGGAGAGTGGGGGAGGGCGGGTGAGGCGTTGCGGGGAGCGGGGGAGGAGTGCTACGGCTGAGGGGCGGGAGGGAGGCAGGGCCGGAGCGCGTGCGTGGCACGAGGGCAGGGGAGGGGAGGCCGGGGCTCACCGAGATTCGCAGGGACGGGGGCAGCGGGGCGAGCGTGGGGGGGGGTCGGCGACGGGGTCGAGGCGGGGCGTCGGCGTCGATCGCGAGGAGGGGCTCGGGGTGGAGGCCGGAGACGACGGGTCGACGGGGAGGCCGGGCGTCGGTGGAGTCCGGCGAGGCGGCGAGGTCCAAGGGCGACGGCGGTCGCGACGCGGTCGGAGACGAGGCGCAGGAGGGGCGCGGTCGGGAGCGTCGGGGGCGAGCGCGCTGGGCTCGGGCCCGGGGAGGGCACGTCGGGACGAGGTCGTCGGCGACGACGGCGAAGGAGACGAGGTGCAGGCCGGCGGGGAGGCGCGGGTCCGGGGGCGGCGCGCGGCGTCGGACGGGGGCGGACGGGATCGGGGGATTGCCCCGATCCAGATCCAGCCGGAGGGGCAGGGGGCGACCGGGGGGGGGGGGAGAATGTGGATCGGGAGGGGCTAGGGTTCGGCCGGGGGGCCTTATAGGCCGGGACGACGCAGGTGGCCGGCCGGCTGGGCTTCGGCCAGTTGGGCGTGGGGGGGGGGGGGTGGTCCTTTTCTTTTCTGTTTCTTTTTCCTTTTCTTTATTCTCTTTTCTCCACTGTCAAATGATTAGGCCCCAAATGGTTTTTGTAAAAAGTGTGACCTATTTCATAAATACCAGTGCATTATTCCTTAACACCTAAAATTAGTTTGGACAAAACATAATTCCATATTTATTTCAGATTTAATAAATGGTTACTAAATATTATCTTTATCCACTGTTTGAGGTTGTTCGAGTCACTTATCCAATTCCAATGATGTTGGTTTCAATTTTAGAATAGCCTCTGGAATATTTGTTATTTATCTGACATTTTAGTTTCTATGTTGGACAACTTTTATATTCCAATTTCATTTAAATTTGAATTTGACTTAGGAGTTGAAATGCAATATGATGCTAATGATGATTATGCACTATTAATCATGATGACATGGCCTCATCAAAAGGGGATCACTGTAGCTCAATACAGGGGGTGTTACAGAAATCCTGCTTCCTTAATGTGAAAATGAAATATATTGTGTGCTTAATATGAAATGTAAATTAGATTAATAAATGGATTATTAATAATAGGACAATTAGCCTGCTAATTGGGTTTTTCTATTGCAAACGGTTATTGAGAAAACACCGTGGGCGATGACCTCAGGCAACGCACACAGTTTCTAGGAATAAACCATGTTGGATCAATGAACAGTCACACACGACATCCTCTTGAAAACTGTTTGCGTTAGGCCACCTTGCGCAAATGTTTACCACATAAAAAGTGTGTGTGATGGATAGCCTTTGCCACACAGTTTCTTCTACGCACCGTGTGTGATGCATTCAATAACGCAAACGATAAAATTGTTAATATCGTGTGCAATGGCAACGCTATCACAAACATTTTAGTGGGGAAAATTGTGTGTGATGCACCTGTGAACGGAAACGTTTTCCTTGGAGTGACTGTGTGGGATGTATATACGAACGGAAACGTACTTCTTGGATTAACTGTGTAGGATGTACATACTAACGATAACGTATTCCTTGGATTGACTGTGTGGAATGTACATACAAACGGAAATGTTTTGCCGGGACTGACTGTGTGGGATGTACTTACGACCGAAAACGATTTGGCCTGTATAATTGTATTTTTTTAGCACAACTGTACGTATAACCGTATTTGATCACTCGCCCGTCACACACGACCTCACTTTGCCAAGCGTGTGTGACCGGATGGCCTATCCCCGACGGTTTCTGGGTCGTGTGGGAAGGACTCCCCTATCGCAGTCACTCACTTGGCGACGGTTCAAAACGCCGTCGTGAAAAGGGGTTAAAAACCGTTTGTATAGCACATCATTGTACCAGTTTTAATAGGTGTACCTGAGATATAGTGTTTAATTCTTTACCCATTGACTACCTTCGGATTAGTACCTTGGGCATTATTAATCTTGATAGCTCCAGAGTGATAAACTTCTTCGATAATATATGGTCCTTCCCATTTAGAAAGAAGCTTTCCTGCAAAAAATCTAAAACAAGAGTTATACAAAAGAACATATTCTCCAACTTTGAATTCCTGCTTTTGGATTCTTTTGTCATGCCATATTTTAACATTTTCTTTGAATAGTTTGGCATTTTCATAAGCTTGGGTTATCCATTCATCTAGTGAACTAATATCAAATAACCTCTTTTCACCAGCAAGTTTGAAGTCATAATTGAGTTCTTTAATTGCCCAATATGCTTTATGTTCTAACTCAAGAGGCAAATGACAAGCTTTTCCATAAACCATTTTGTATGGAGACATACCCATAGGATTTTTATAAGTTGTTCTATAGGCCCAAAGTGCATCATCTAGTTTCTTAGACCAATTCTTTCGGGACCTATTGACAGCTTTTTGTAATATTAGATTTATTTCTCTATTGCTAAGTTCAACTTGACCACTAGATTGAGGACGATAGGGTGATACAATTCTATTGTTAACATCATATTTAGCAAGCATTTTTCGGAAAGCACCATGAATAAAGTGTGAACCACCATCAGTCATTAAATATATAGGGACTCCAAACCTTGGGAAAATAACTTCTTTAAGCATTTTAATGGAAGTGTCATGATCAGCACTACTAGTTGGAATAGCTTCTACCCACTTGGTAACATAATCAACATCAACCAAAATATGTGTATACCCATTTGAGGAAGGAAAAGGTCCCATATAATCAAAACCCCAAACATCAAATGGTTCAACAACAAGTGAATAATTCATAGGCATTTCTTGACGCTTTTTGATGTTACCAATTCTTTGACATTCATCACAAGACAAGACAAACTTACGGGCATCCTTGAAAAGAGTAGGCCAATAAAAACCAGATTGCAATACCTTGTGAGCAGTTCTATCTCCCGCATGATGTCCTCCAATAAAAACCAGATTGCAATACCTTGTGAGTAGTTCTATCTCCCGCATGATGTCCTCCATAGGCTTCGGAGTGACATTTCCGTAGGATTTGTTCCTATTCATGCTTAGGTACACAACGTCTAATAATACCATCTACTCCCTCTTTATAAAGATGTGGGTCATCCCAAAAGTAATGTCTTAGATCATAAAAGAATTTTTTCTTTTGTTGGTATGTGAAACTAGGTGGTATAAATTTAGCAACGATATAATTAGCATAGTCAGCATACCAAGGAGTGTTATGAGAAGCATTTATGACAGCTAGTTATTCATCAAGAAAGCAATCATTAATAGGTAGTGGGTCATCAAGAATATTTTCTAACCTAGACAAGTTATCAACTACGGGGTTCTCAGCTCCTTTCCTATCAGTGATATGTAAATCAAATTCTTGTAGCAAGAGAACCCACCTAATGAGTCTAGGTTTAGCATCTTTCTTTTCCATAAGATATTTTATAGCAGCATGATCGGTGTGAACAATTACTTTGGAATCAACAATGTAAGATCTGAATTTATCACAAGCAAACACAACTGCTAAAAATTCTTTTTCAGTAGTAGCATAATTTCTTTGGGCACTATATAGAGTTTTGCTAGCATTATGGATAACATTTAATTTCTTATCAACTCTTTGTCCTAGAATAGCACCAACAGCATAATCACTAGCATCACACATAATTTCAAAAGGCAAGTTCCAATCAGGTGGTTGAACAATAGGTGCAGAAGTTAAGGCTTTCTTAAGTGTTTCAAAGGCTTCTATGCAATTATCATCAAAAACAAATGGAACATCCTTTTGTAAGATTAGTAAGAGGGCTAGAAATTTTAGAGAAGTCTTTAATAAACCTTCTATAGAAACCAGCATGACCAAGGAAACTATGAATACCTTTAATATCTTCAGGATGTGGCATTTTCTCAATCGCATCAACCTTAGCTTTATCCACCTCAATACCTCGTTCAGAAATTTTATGCCCCAAGACAATACCTTCATTAACCATAAAGTGGCACTTCTCCCAATTCAAGACAAGATTAGTTTGTTCACATCTTTGCAAAACTCGATCAAGGTTGCTTAAGAAATCATCAAAAGAAGTTTCGTAAACGGAAAAACCATCCATGAAAACCTCAACAATCTTTTCACAAAAATCAGAGAATATAGCAGGCATACATCTTTGAAAGGTAGCAAGTGCATTGCATAAACCAAAAGGCATACGTCTATGAGCATAGGTTCCAAAGGGACAAGTGAAGGTGGTTTTCTCTTGATTAGGTTGTGAAACAGGTATTTGAGAGAAACCAGAATATCCATCAAGAAAGCAAAAGTGTGTGTGCTTAGATAATCTTTCTAGCATTTGATCAATGAAAGGCAGAGGGTAATGATCTTTTCTAGTAGCTTTATTCAATTTTCTAAAATCAATTACCATTCTATAGCCAATCACTATTCTTTATGGGATAAATTCATTTTTATCATTAGGAACAACAATAATACCTCCCTTTTTAGGGACACAATGAACATGACTTACCCATCTACTATCAGCTATGGGATAGATTATACCTACTTCTAGAAGCTTTAATATTTCAGTTCTGACCACTTCTTTCATCTTAGGATTCAATCATCATTGGTGATCAACAACGGGTTTAGCATCAGGTTCCATATTAATCTTATGCTGACAGAGAGTGGGACTAATGCCCTTAAGATCATCAAGAGTATATCCAATAGCAGCACGGTGCTTGTTCAGAATTTTTAATAACCTCTCTTGTTCATGTTCTGAAAGGTTAGTACTAATAATAACAGGATATGTCTTTTTCTCATCAAGATAAGAATATTTTAGAGTGCCAGGCAGTTGCTCTAATTCAAACACAGGATCACCTTTAGGTGGAGGAGGACATCCTAGAGTTTCAATAGGCAAATTGTGTTTAAGGAGAGGTTGTTGTTCAATGAATATTTTATCTATTTCATTTCTTTCATGCAAGTGCATATCATTTTCATGGTCTAGCAAATATTGTTCTAGTGGATAAGTAGGAGGCATGGCAATAGAAGCAAGACCAATTATTTAATCCTTACTAGGTAATTCTTTCTTATGAGGCTGTCTACTAAACTTTGAGAAATTAAATTCATGAGACACATCACCAAAGTTAACACTGAGAGTTTCTTTTTCACAATCTATCTTAGCATTGACGGTGTTCAGGAAAGGTCTACCAAAGATAATGGGACAAAAGTCATCTTGTGGGGAACCAAGGACTAGAAAATCCGTAGGGTATTTTATTTTCCCACACAAGACTTCAACATCTCTAACTATCCCAAGTGGTGTGATGGTGTCTCTGTTTGCAAGTTTAATAGTAACATCAATGTCTTCTATTTCAGCGGGTGCTATATCATTCATAATTTCTTGGTATAAGGTAAAAGGAATAACACACACTAGCACCCAGGTCACATAAACCATGATAGCAATTATCTCCAATTTTAACTGAGACAACAGGCATGCCAACCACAGGTCTATGTTTATCTTTTTCATCGGGTTTGGCAATTCTAGCAGCTTCATCACAGAAGTAGATAACATGCCCATCAATATTTTTGACCGAGAGATCTTTAACCATAGCAAAACTAGGTTCTACTTTAATTTTTTCAGAGGGTTTAGGTGCTTTAATATTACTTTTGCGAACCACGGTTGATACCTTAGCATGTTCCTTTATCCTAACAGGGAAAGGTGGTTTTTCAATATAAGCAGTAGTCACAGCTGGAACAACATTGTAAATGATAGTTTCATCTTTAGCTATGACCAGTTCTTTGATTTCTTATTTAATAGGGGGATAATATTTAAACCACTTCTCCTTAGGGAGATCAACATGAGTAGCAAATGATTCACAAAAAGATGCTACTATCTCAGAGTCAACTACATACTTAGTGCTAAACTTGTGAAAGGCGTTGGTATTCATAAAAGATTTAACACAATCAAACTCAAGCTTAATACCTGACTCTTTACCTTCGTCAAGTTCCCAATCTTCAGAGTTATGTTTATTTCTTTCCAAGAGATCCCACTTGAAATCAATAGTCTTCTTCATAAAAGAACCAGTACAAGAAGTATCGAGCATGGATTGATCATCATGAGAAAGCTGAGCATAAATATTCTGAATAATAGTTTCTCTCAAGAGATCATGATTGGGGCATGAATATAACATTGACTTAAGCATCCCCCAAGCTAAAGCGATACTTTCTCCTTCACGAGGCCAAAAATTATATATATATAATTCCGATCACGATTAACTAGATGCATAGGATAAAACTTTTGGTGAAATTCCAATTTCAATCGATTCCAGTTCCAAGATCCAATATCATCGCATAGCCTATACCATGTCAATGCTTTTCCCTTCAAAGATAAAGGGAAAACCTTCTTCTTAACTTCATCTCCGGGTAAACCTGCAAGCTTAAATAATCCACAAATTTCATCCACATATATCAAATGCATATCAGGATGTTTAGTTCCGTCTCCTGCATAAGGATTAGCTAGCAGTTGCTCTATCATGCCCGAAGGAATTTCATAGCTAATATTTTCAGTAGGTGCAGTAGGTTGAGGGGCAACTAATTGTGCTTCCGGTCGAGGTGAAGATACCCCGAACAAACCCCTCAAAAGATAGTTTTCCATAGTAACAACTGACAATAAATTTCATCACGTAATATAATTTTTTCCTTACCGATTTCCACTTACCAAGAGCGCTTCACTCCCTGGCAACGGCGCCAGAAAAGAGTCTTGATGACCCACAAGTATAGGGGATCAATCGTAGTCCTTTTGATAAGTAAGAGTGTCGAACCCAGCGAGGAGCAGAAGGAAATGACAAGTGGTTTTCAGCAAGGTAATTTCTACAAGCACTGAAATTGTCGGTAACAGGTAGTTTGATAGTAAGATAATTTGTAATGAGCAAGTAACGGTAATGGTAAATAAAGTGCAGCAAGGTAGCCCAATCCTTTTGTGGCAAAGTAAAGGCTAAAACGGTCTCTTATAATAAGCAAAGTGTTCTTGAGGGCACATGGGAATTTCATCTAGTCACTTTCATCATGTTGGTTTGATTTGTGTTCGCTACTTTGATAATTTGATATGTGGGTGGACCGGTGCTTGGGTGCTGCTCTTACTTCAACAAACCTCCCACTTATGATTAACCCCCGCGCAAGCATCCACAACTACGAGAAAAGTATTAAGATAAAATCTAACCATAGCATTAAACATATGGATCCAAATCGGTCCCTTGCGGAATAGTGCATAAAATAAAGTTTAAGCTTCTGTCACTCTAGCAACCCATCATCTAATAACTACTCCACAATACATTCCCTTAGGCCCAAAGATGGTGAAGTGTCATGTAGTCGACGTTCACATGACACCACTAAGGGAATCACAACATACATATCATCAAAATATCGAACAGATATCAACTTCACATGATTACTTGCAACATGACTTCTCCCGTGACCTCAAGAACAAAAGTAACTAGTCACAAATGATATTCATGCTCAAGATCAGAGGGGTATTAAATAGCATAATGGATCTGAACATATAATCTTCCACCAAATAAACCATATAGTAATCAACTACAAGATGTAATCAACACTACTAGTCACCCACAAGTACCAATCTGAGGTTCCGGTACAAAGATTGAACACAAAAGATGAACTAGGGTTCGAGATGAGATGGTGCTGTTGAAGATGTTGATGAAGATTGGCCTCCCAAAGATGAGAGGGATGTTGGTGATGACGATGGCTTCGATTTCCCCCTCCAGAGCGAAGTTCCCCCGGCGGAATCGCTCCGCCGGAGGGCAAAAGTGCTCCTGCCCAAGTTCCGCCTCGAGATGGCTGCGCTCCGTCCCAAAAGTCCTCTCCTTATTTTTTCTAGGTCAAAAGACCTTATGTACCAGAAGATGGGCACCGGAGGTGGGCTGGGCTGGCCACAACCCACCAGGGCGCGCCTAGGGGCGTGGCGCACCGTGGTGTCTTGTGTGCACCTGGTGGCCCCCCTCTGGTAGTTATTTGCTCCAGTATTTTTTATATATTCCAAAATAATTCTCTGTAAATTTTCAGCTCATTTGAAGATGTGCAGAATAGGTATCTCTGACATAGATTTTTCAGGTCCAGAATTCCAGCATCCGGCATTCTCCCTCTTTGTGGAAACCTTGCATATTATGGGAGAAAAAGCATTAGAATTACTCCATAAAGCATTATTATGCATAAAAACATTATAAATAACAGTAGGAAAACATGATGCAAAATGGACGTATCAGACGACGAGGTTGAAGCAGGACAAGAGAGACAATGTTAGCCTGAGTGGAATTCTACTAGCATCTCCAATAGATGATGTAAAATACATAACCAAAAAGTGCTAGATGTAAAATACATTATCCGCTCATCTCTGAAATTAACTGTCAAAACTGAATTTAACTGTCGAAACTGAATATTACTGTCAAAACTGAATTTTGCTGTCGAAACTAAATTTTACTGTCGAAACTGAAGGCACTAGTAGCAGAAAAGCAGTGCACTAATAGTTTTGGAAGCTCGAGCACTAGTGGCAGAGTAGCAGTGATCTAAATTGGTAGCTGCTACAGCAGGGAACGTACTACCAGAGAGCAGCCGGGGTAGCTGGTCCTACAGCAGTAGCGCCCTGATACGTCCATTTTGCATCATGCTTTTATGTTAATATTTATTGCATTATGGGTTGTTATTATACATTATGGAACAATACTTATGCCTTTTCTCTCTTATTTTACAAGGTTTACACAAAGAGGGAGAATGCCGGCAGCTGGAATTCTGGACTGGAAAGGAGCAAATCTGAGAGACCTATTCTGCACAACTCCAAAAGTCATGAAAATTTACAAAGAATTATTTTGGAATATATAAAAATTATTGGGCGAAGAAACTACCAGAGGGGACCCACCAGGTGGCCACAAGCCTGGGGGCGCACCCCCAGGGCTTGTGGGCCCCCTGGCAGGTCTCTGATAACCCACAAGTATAGGGGATCGCAACAATTTTCGAGGGTAGAGTATTCAACACAAATTTATTGATTCGACACAAGGGGAGCCAAAGAATATTCACGAGTATTAGCAGCTGAGTTGTCAATTCAACCACACCTGAAAGACTTAATATCTGCAGCAAAGTATTTAGTAGCAAAGTAGTATGGAAGTAATTGGTAACGATGGCAAAAGTAACAGTAGCAGTTTTGTAGCGATTGTAACAGTAGTAGCAACGAAAGTAACTTAGCAAAGATCAATATGTGAAAAGCTCATAGGCAATGGATCGGCAATAATAATCATGTCGTATAATATTCATCATGTAGCAGTTATAACCTAGGGTGACACAGAACTAGCTCCAATTCATCAATATAATGTAGGCATGTATTCCGTATATAGTCATACGTGCTTATGAAAAAGAACTTGCATGACATCTTTTGTCCTACCCTCCCATGGCAGCGGGGTCCTAATGGAAACTAAGGGATATTAAGGCCTCCCTTTAATATGAACCGGACCAAAGCATTAGCACTTAGTGAATACATGAACCCCTCAAACTACGGTAATCATCGGAAAGAATCCCAATTATTGTCACCTTGGGGTATGCGGATCATAACTCGTAATAGGTGTCTACAACTTGCAAGATAGGATCAAAAACACAAATATATTCATGAAAACATAATAGGTTCAGATCTGAAATCATGGCACTTGGGCCCTAGTGACAAGCATTAAGCATAGCAAAGTCATAGCAACATCAATCTCAGAACATAGTGGATACTAGGGATCAAACCCTAACAAAACTAACTCGATTACATGATAAATCTAATCCAACCCATCACCGTCCAGCAAGCCTACGATGGTATTACTCACTCCCAGCGGTGAGCATCATGAAATTGGTGATGGAGGAAGGTTGGTGATGATGATGGCGATGAATCCCCCTCTTCAGAGCCCCGAACGGACACCAGATATGCCCTCCCGATGAAGAACAGGAGGTGGCAGTGGCTCCGTATTGTAAAATGTGATGAATCCTTCTCTCTGATTTTTTTCTCACCGAATAGGGTTATGTAGAGTTTGAGTTGAGGTCGGAGGAGGTCCAGGGGCCCCACAAGCCTGCAGGGCGCCCCCCCAGGGCTTGTGGCCTCTGGGTGGCCCCCCTCTGGTTAATTCTTGCGCCAATATTTTTTATATATTCCAAAAATATTCTTCGTAAATTTTCAGGTCAATCCGAGAACTTTGATTTCTGCACAAAAATAACACCATGGCAATTCTGCTAAAAACAATGTTAGTCCGGGTTAGTTCCATTCAAATCATGCAAATTAGAGTCCAAACAAGGGCAAAAGAGTTTGGAAAAGTAGATACGATGGAGACGTATCAACTCCCCCAAGCTTAACCCATTGCTTGTCCTCAAGCAATTCAGTTGACAAACTGAAAGTGACAAAGAAAACTTTTACAAACTCTGTTTGATCTTGTTGTTGCAAATATGTATAGCCAGTATTCAGGTTTTCAACAAAGATTATGAACTAACCATATTCACAATAATACTTAGGTCTGACATTTACTCATATCAATCGCATAATCAACTAGCGAGCAATAATAATAAATCTCGGATGACAACACTTCTTCAAAACAATCATGATATAATATGACAAAATGATATCTCGCTAGCCCTTTTTGAGACCGCAAAACATAAATGCAGAGCACCCCTGAAGATCAAGGACTGACTAGACATTATAATTCATGACAAAAGAGATCCAGTCACACTCATACTCAATATCAATTAATAACAAAGCATACAAATGACAGTGGTGCTCTCTAGCGGTTGCTTTTTATGAGAGGATGATGACTCAGCAATAAAAGTAAATAGATAGGCCCTTCACAGAGGGAAGCAGGGATTTGTAGAGGTGCCAGAGCTCGGAGCTTTTTAAAACAGAGATAAATATAATTTTGTGCGGTATGCTTTCATTGTCAACATAACAACCAAGAGATCTCACCATCTTCCATGCTAGATACATTATAGGCAGTTCCCAAACAGAATGGTAAAGTTTTTACTCCCCCTCCACCACCAATCACACTCCATGACTAGCCGAATCCACGGGTGCCGTCCATACCAACAACAGTCCTGGGGGAGTTTTGTCTAATCTATATTTTGATTTGATTTCGAGCATGGAACTGGGCATCCCGATTACCAGCCACTTTCTCATGAATGACAAGTGAATAAAAACTCATCATGAGAATAACCCACCTAGCATGGAAGATACTGACAGCCCCCAGTCATTACATGAGCGATTCGGGCAAACAAAACAGATTATTATTTGAAGGTTTAGAGTTTGGCACATGCAAATTTACTTGGAACGCAGGTAAATACCGCATATAGGTAGGTATGGTGGACTCATATGGAACAACTTTGGGTTTAAGGAAGTGTATGCACAAGCAGTATTCCCGCTTAGTACAAGTGAAGGCTAGCAAAATGATTGAGGAGCGACCAACTAGAGAGCGACAACGGTCATAAACATGCATTGAGATTAATCAACATTGAATGTAAGCATGAGTAGGATATAAATCACCATGAACATAAATATCGTGGAGGCTATGTTGATTTTGATTCAACTACATGCGTGAATATGTGCCAAGTGGAGCCACTTAAATCATTCAAAGGAGGATACCATCCTATCATACTACATCATAACCATTTTAAATTGCATGTCAGCACACAAGACAAACCATTATCCACTCCGAGCTTTTTAAGCATGGCATGAGTAACTATAATCTCTAATTGTCATTGCAAACATGTTTCATTCATAATAGGCTGAATCAGGAACGATGAGCTAATCATATTTACAAAAACAAAATAGGTCGAGTTCGTACCAGCTTTTCTCCATCTTAATCATTTCATCATATATCGTCATTATTGCCTTTCACTTGCACGACCGAATGATCACTACTACAGTATGTTGCTAACGCGACACTATGATCAGAGACCCTTTGACGAAACTATGTGTGATGCATCAATTGCAAACGGTGATGTAAAATAACCGTCAAAAAAGATGCAAAACATTTGCGATGAAGGATACATCAAACACGGTTCAGATTTTAGTTGCCTGTGCGATGAGGGGCATGCGGTTCAGTTCAATGAACTATTTGCGATGAGGCAGAACAAAAGAAACGGGCAGCCAGATGAAGGCGTGTGTGATATACGACATACAGTTCACTCGGATAAACTGTTTGTGATGAGGCGGAACAACAGAAACGGGCAGCCAGATGAAGGTGTGTGCGATATACGGCATACAGTTCACTCGGATGAACTATTTGCGTTGAGCCAAGAGAACAAAAATGGTTCAACTTAACAAGATGTGTGTGATACGTGACAAACAGGTCTGTAATCGGAAACGTGTGGGAAGACCGATAACAACACAGACGATTTCTGTTAACAAGCCGTGTGTGTTGTGAGCAAACGATTGCTGGTATACAATTGTCAGTGATTGATGAAATCATCTTCGACGGGTTCCATTGTTTAGTTCGTGTGCGATGTGATTTGCTCTGTCTACAGAGCATCAACATATATACTTAAAAGGACAGCATTGCAAAACCAAATTAAGCATACAATTACACAAGTGACTACACACATAACATTTCCACACACCAAAGTAAGCAATTACATGCATACTAAACTAGGAGAAATGAGGATCTAATCATCTACTTATTGTTGCGACGACGTTTGCCATTGCTCTGCTTCCGGCTGGATCCCTGGCCGTTTTGGGGAAGGAGGCACTTCCTCATGTCAACGATCCGCCTGTACATGTCGTAGCTCGTGTACGCCTCCTTGGCCGGGTACACGACGTGAGCTTTGTCGAGTTTCTCCATCCAGGCCGAGTGCCAGGCACGCTTGTCCTTGTTGCAGGAATCCTTCATGTCTCTGTGGTAGGGGTCAATGATGGCCTCGACGAGGTGAACCAGTGAGTCCTTCTCATGCTCTTTGCTGCCCCAGATCTTGTATTGGCCCTGGATGTCGATAAGATTCTGGCAGGCGATGCCCGAATTCTTGAGCACCTTTACATCATTGGTGATGTCCACCATAGCGAACATGTTGTGGGGGATATTGACAAACCGGGTGAAATGCTCACAAGGCCTTGTGGCCAGGCAGTAGTGGTAGACGAGAACGTGGTTGCGCATGCACATCTGGGCGATGGCGACCTTGGGCTTTGCCGGCAGCCTGGCGGCGGCGGCAGGCGTCGAGCTAAGTGGTTGCCGCCACGATAGGAGTTGCCATGCATAGATGCGGAGGAGCTTGTGCAAGTGTGAATGAGGACAGGAGGGGGTGGCAGGCGGGTTGAGGGTTTTTGTGACGTGGGGATGGTGAGGGTTTTCTTTTTTCTTTTTTGAATTGGGTGGTGAGGGTTTTCTGTCCCACAAAGAGTTTCGGAGGCAACGGTTTGCTAGAGCCAACCATGTGTGATTGACGTAACAGGCAAAATGAAAGTCATTGCACACGGTTCCAATTTTGGGAACCATGTGTGATTGACGTACTACCTCCGTCCTGGTTTATTGGTCCCCTTTGTAATTTGTACCAAATTTTGACCAAATATTTAACTAACAAATATTTATGCATGTCACCAAAAATTATATCATTCAACACTATGTTCAAATACGCATCCAACGATATAATTTTTGCTGACCTGCACTAACATTTTGTCAGTTAAATCTTTGGTCAAAATTTAACACAAATTACAAAGGTAACCAATAAACCAGGACGGAGGTAGATTCCATCAACCGAACTGATTGCATCCATATCCCACATTTAGACATAAGTAAACATAGATTAAACATACTCAGACATAGATAATAAGCATACACAAGCATTGTTCAACCATATGTACATGGTTCAACCATCATTAAGACACTACATAGCCATACATAGTTCAATCCCACATCTCATCTTATCTGCCGGCACGATCCTGAAGCTTCTCCAGGTACTCGGCGTACGCATCGTGTGCCACCCTACGAGAATACTTCTGCTTGAAGGAGCCAACGGCCCGTCCTCTTGCATGCGCCAGAACACTTTGATACGCATCATGAAGCTTGTGGTTGCAAAATGGGCATCGATAGCCGCCGTCCCAGGTCCTAATACGCCTGTTATGCATTCCCACATAAAGCTCCCTCAGGATTTGCCTTGTGTACCTCCTCTAGCCATCTTCATCCTCGCTGTCCACATCGTCAGACAGCACCTATACAAATAGTAAAAAAATGTGGTGTCAAATTAATGTTTACAAACTAATCTCTAGCGAACATTTGGCAGTTGCCAAAATTTGGCATCAAATCAATGTTTACATGCCGTGAAGTAGGATTAGGAATTTATGGCTATTTTTTTATACATTTTTAGAGATTATGGTTCGATTTTTAAGCACAGTCGTCTATGTGCAGACCAATCTTGAAGAAAATAATGGCACAAACATATATGCAGGTCATTCAAAATCAATTGTCAAGTCCTGGCTAGGAATTATTAGCACGAACACTAACCCTAGTCAGATTACTAGCATAAACATTTGCACATATGAAACAACTAATCACTTATCACTTGTACCATTCAAACAATCAATACACTACACGGATCTAACGAAACTTACTCAGATTTCATGGATTGGCAGAACATAACCATAGGATTTCTATTCCAAAAAGGGGGAGGCAGGAGTAACCAGAGAAACCCTATGATCTATTTGACACATAAATGGGTATAGATGACTAACCAGTTGTCCGTCGTCATCGGAGTCATCGCCGGAGTGGTCGTCGGAGTCTTTGCCGGGGTCGTCGCCCGAGTCGTCACCGGAGTCGGTGTGGACCTCCGCCTCCGACTGTGGAAGCTCGACACCGTCGACGATGTCAGGGTGCGGCAATACCTCACCGGCGGTGACGGCAACCTCTGTCTCCATCTCCACGCCGTGCTCTGGTGCTTCAGCAGCCCCGGCGTCGCCACTCCCTCCGATGGGGCGCTTCGGCGGCATCCTCATACACTGACGGCTTTGAGGACTGAGAGCGGCGTCGAGGATGCAAGCAGAGAGAGAGGATTTTGTGTGTGGCGAGGATCGGGGGTGCGGCCGCTCGGGCGCGCCATTAATATGGAGTAGTGGGAGAGAGGCGGGCGGCGGTCAAACCGCTGGCTCGCCTCCCGGTGAGCCTGCTCACCGGACTGCTGGCATGCCTACCGTCGTTTCACACAACTACTCGCACGCCTCCTGATGACACTGCGCAGTGAGCACGCCTCCCGTCAATTCACACACCTACACGCACGCCTCCCGGTCTGCCTGCACGGCGGACTGATCGCATGCTTCCCGTCAACTCATGCCTGCTCGCACGGCACATGGGTCGCGTGGCGGCACGCATATTGTTTTTCTATTTGGATGATTAATGCTGCCGCTTTATTGCTTAACCGAAGCATGGCACGTATCCATTGTTGGTCTAATGCTCATGGTTTGAATAAATAATCCGTTTGGGATATTGGTTCCCAATTATTAATAATCTCCCATTTGTAAGAAGATAAAGATTACGCTAAAACTGGTCTCAAATTTGACAAAAAAAGTACAATGCCACTTTGTATTGGTGTCCATATGACAACACGATAAGTTTCATGAATTTCAAATAAGTTTTGGATGTACTAGAATTTAAAAATCAAGATTCACAATGTTTGAAATTTTTGCACGGGAAGTAAACATGCACCCAGTGAGACACATGTGTTTTTGCAATCCATTTAGGTGCACTGTCACGTGTGCATGTAGCTCAAATTTGATTTTTGCACATTATACCCCTAGAAAATCAATCAATGTACTAAAATGTCTTAATGATCTCTAATTTTTTTTCAAAATTAAAACGTCCCTCCTTTGGTAACATATGTTCACCGCGGGATAATTTAACATGCATCATAGTTGCGGTGGATTCACGGTGTGTGTGTGTGTGCGTCTGGGGTGGCGGGTGGCTCGCAGTACACTACGAGTCGTGAGCCACCGTGTGGGTTGGCCGTTTTGTGAGGCAGGTGCCACATCAGAGTCGTGAATTCGTTATTTAAAACATTACACAACCCTTTCATACATACATGTTTTGGCCACATGCAATCGATGGTTGTCCTACACGACACTCGATACTCACGTGCGACGCTTTCCAATAGAGTTTATACTATTCACTTGAGGTTGTTTCTTCGGAAAATGTACCGTATGCTCATTACCATTAACATGCAAACTGACATTGCCCTTGTTGCAATCAATAACAGCCCCTGCAGTATTCAAAAAGGGTCTACCAAGGATGATCGACATACTGTCGTCCTCGGGTATATCAAGAATAACAATGTCCGGTAAAATAGTAACATTTGCAACTACGACAGGCGCATCCTTACAAATACCGATGGGTATAGCATTTGATTTATCAGCCATTTGCAAAGTATTTTCAGTAGGTGTCAACTTATTCAAACCGAGTCTACGATATAAAGAGAAAGGAATAACACTAACACCAGCTCCAAGATCACATAAAGTAGTTTTAACATAATTTATTTTAATGGAGCAAGGTATAGTTGGTATTCCTGGATCTCCTAGTTTCTTTGGTATTCCACCTTTAAATGTATAATTAGCAAGCATGGTGGAAATTTTAGCTTCCGGTATCTTTCTTTTATTTGTAATAATACCTTTCATATACTTAGCATAAGGAGACATTTTCAGAATATCAGTCAAATGCATCCGCAAAAAAATAGGTATAAGCATTTCAACAAAGCGCTCAAAATCCTCATCATCCTTTTTCTTGGATGGTTTAGGAGGAAAGGGCATGGGTTTGGTTCTCTTTCTTTTCCATGTTTCCTAGCAATAAAGTCTCCTTTATCATATCTTTTATTCTTAGGTTGTGGGTTATGAAGATCAACAGCAGGTTCTATCTCCACATCATTATCATTGCTAGGTTAGGCATCAACATGAACATCATCATTATCATTATTACTAGGTTCATGTTCATCACCAGATTGTGTCTCAGCATCAGAAATAGAAATATCATTTGGATTCTCAGGTGTGTCTACAACAGGTTCACTGGAAGCATGCAAAGTCCTATCATCTTTCCTTTTCCTTTTAGAAGGACTAGGTGCATTAGTATTAATTCTCTGAGAAACTTGTTCAATTCTCTTGGGATGGCCCTCAGGATACAAAGGTTTATGAGTCATTTTACCACCTCTAGTCTAACAACATTATCATTGTTCTTACTATTCATTTCATTAAGCAAATCATTTTGTGCCTTGAGAACTTGTTCTACTTGAGTTTTTACCATAGAAGCATGTTTACTAATAATCTTGAGATCATTAACAGTTCTACACATATATTCACCCAAGCAGTCAAGCATATAAGCATTACGTTTCAATTGTCTACTAACATATGCATTGAAGTTTTCTTGTTTAACAATGAAGTTATCAAATTCATCTATGCATTGACTAGCAGACTTATTATAAGGAATATCACCTTCATCTATAGAGAGAATTTACCTCTACTACCTGTGTCGGAGTATTAAGACCATGTATTTCTTCAATAGGTGGTAAATTCTTTACATCTTCAGCTTTAATACCTTTTTCTTTCATAGATTTCTTTGCCTCTTGCATATCTTCAGGACTGAGAAATAGAATACCTCTTTTTTTGGAGTTGGCTTAGGAGGTGGTTCGGGAAGTCACTGGTACAGCGAGGTGCGATACACACGGTTTTTAACCCCTTTTCGTGACGGCATTTTGAACCGTCGCCAAGTGAGTGACTGCAATAGGGGGGTCCTTCCCACACGACCCAGAAACCGACGGGGATATGGAGCCATCATCCAGAGGCCTTGCAAAATGTAATCGTATGCGATGCAGCACACACTAAATTCATTCACACGTGTGGGATCGGTGATTAAACGTTTCTAATGACGCAGTGAAACCAAACGGTGTGTCGTAATGAACCGTTTGGGAAACAGTATGTAAGGCACACGGGCCAACATATGAACTGTGTGCGATATGTGCCCCATCGCACATGAGTTTTCTACGGAACCCGTCTGCCATGCAAGACTCCATCGCACACGTTTCCCAACAACTACCATGTGCGATAATGTTCTATCACTAACGGTTCAGGGGAACCTTCGCACACATACAAGTGCTGCAGACCGTTTGTGATTTGTTGTGTATCACCGATGGTTGCGGCAAGAGTGACGTGTGCTTTTCGTTTGGGATCCCACACGTTTCCTAAAAAAATTACGACTGGGATTGTATTTTACATTGGGCACGGTTTACTCTGAGTTCTCGTGTGCAATAACATGATATCACAAACGGTTCCGGAGCCCCTATGCACACGTAGTAGTGCTGCAAATCATTTGTGATCTGCTGTGTATCACCGACAGTTCCGCTACGATTGACGTATGCTTTCCGATGTGGATCGCAAACCCTCATTTAGTTGAACCGTGTGCGGAGCAATTGCCAGGTTAAAACAAAGATATCCCATTTGAATCGGCATGCAAAAAGCAAATTCTCCACAATATTCAATTGAACAAATAGTGTCCACAGGAAGAACGGTAGCTAAATTCCAATGACACATATATGAATTACATAATTAATCTTATATAGTGTACGAAATACGAAGACCTCATCAGATGGAAAACAATGGATCCATGTGTACATGTTTAGCGGCTAACTCTTACTCAATGTTTCAGGAGAACGCATGCTGAAATCTTCATTATCACCAGTGGGATTGATGTAGTGATTCAGGAAGAAGTCGCCGATAAATCTCTGAACCATCAGGATTTCACCAGCAGGGAGCGGTTCAGGGGTCCTCGGTTCTAAGATGAGCTGCAGTATTTTTAAGATCAGATGTGCCATAAGAGTGGAATAGAAGATATTAATTAAGATAGACTTACTGGTACTAATTCGCGAGCATCTTCACAACTATCAGCAGATTTGCAGATGGAGATCATGTGTATGCAAACATAGTATCCACAAAGGTTGGTCCCTGCTTGTCGCTGAGGACACTGAAATTTTTTGTATAGATTTAGTCATGTATTTGTCCTATTAGGAACAACCTAACCGGTGTTAGATGTATTTTTTTTCTTTGGACAGAAATAGAAAGAGGTTTATTTAGAAGCTTGAACATTTGACTAGTGTAAGAAAAGGTATTTGCAGACTATTGGATAAATTTTCTGAAAATAACGAATTTCGGTGTGTTGCCGGAGAAACGATCTCATGCTGCAGAGGTAGTTCCCTCTTGAACAGGTTCCCTGGTTTAGTTTTCCACAATGCGAGCACACTGCAAATGAAGATGAATTTTGACAACATCAATTATTGAACCAGATATGAATGCAAATTAATTTCAACATCATAGAATTCAATACCTATCCATGAATTGCTGAAGATGCGTCAGATCCTGAGCGTTTGTTGACTCTCTGAGAGAATCCATGTAGTAAATTATGTTCTTGTTTGGAACAATGAATACCAATATCCATTGATTGCTACATATTAAGAAAGCCATGAACTTACGAATTATGTCAAAATCTGAAAGACAATCAGTGTATGGGTGGTTGTATATTTGACTTACCGTTCATGATATGGCCAGAGAAATGATTCTGCATGGGACGTGTTTTCGAAGATATGGGCGACCGTGTTAATGGCCCACTCTCGTTCATCCTTACCATGTAATGTTGTGCCATTTGCTAATGCAGGATCTATGAAATACACACTCTCCCTTTTTCTTCTCTGCACGTTCAATCCCCTGAGAGTAATAAAATGCATTTAGTTGTTTATCATTTACAGCCTTGTATGGAGAAGTTGATCAGAGTTTGTTAAGTACTTACAAAATCAGGCATCTAACAAGAGTGGCATCGAGCTCATTGAAGTTGAAGAAGAGATGTAAGTCCTCGAAACCCACACTAATGGAACCAACATCATGTCGGAAATGATCTCTATTGTAGTGGACTAGCAGAACATGATGACCTGCTGACATTTGATCCATGCAATATTTATGTAACTTGCGGCAACTGGAGCTGCACTCATCAAAGTATTCGCCAATAAGAAAATGGCTGGCCATGGACATAATTGCGTGCTTCAAGTACATCTGCTTTATTTTTAGCAAGCTGCAAAGCTATTTCTTCATCATCCATGCCGTCAGAAATAATATTACTCCCCGATTCGAACAACTTGCTGTTAATTTGGTTCTGGGCGATGAGTGCTTTAAGTAAGAGGCAATCATTCTCTTTCCTCTTTGCTCTCCCGACGCGCTTCCTCGCGGGTGCAGCCTTTTTGGCCGTTTCCTTCTTGGTACTTGAAGCACTTCTGGTAGAACATCTGGTTGGCTGATAGGTAGACTGCCGAGTAGACGGTGAAGCTTCGACGGACTGCTTAGCACACGGTTTAGCTATGCCGGACCGCTGAGCTGGTGGTGCTGCTATGACAGACTGCTGGGTTGTAGGAGCAGAGGCATTGGACTGCTGACCATGCATTGAAGCTATGTCGGGTTTCTGCGCAGGTGGTGCCAATTTGTCGGTGTGCTGAGGAGGCCGTGCCAACGTGTTGGTTTGCTGAGCAGGAAGTGCTGATGCATTGGTATGCTGATCATGCGGCTGCGGACCGACAGACTGATGAGCAGTCGGTTCTGGACCTACAGACTGCTTAGCAGGCGGTTCCGAAGCATCAGACTGCTTAGCAGTCTGTTCCATCAGGTTGGTCTGCTGAGCATGTGCTGCAGTTGGGTCTCCCCCCGCTGCTTCAGCAGCTGGCATCTGAACCGGTGGTGCGTCTTCGGCAGTTGTAGGCCTTGCCACTGGCTGCTCTGGGGCGGATGATGACATGGCCTGTACGGCACAAAGTCGGGCCGGCTGATCACAGGTTGATGCATCAGCCATCGGATTATGAGTATTAGGTTCTTTGGAGGAAGCACGCGAGAGTTGCTGTGGCAAGGAGAGCGTCACCGGTTGAGGGGCGACATTGGTTGCTCTTGGTGGGGCTTCAGGGATCTCATCCATGAACTCTATTTCCTTTCGTGGCCACTGGATGTGATGTAACAGTGTTCTCCCAAGGTCCTTTGCTCATCAAAGTCTCCTAGGACATTCTTTAGGGCAAATTCATTGAATCTAGGCTTTACTTTAGTCACATAGCACTTCACATAGCCCGGCTTCAATGGCACATTGTCCAACAAGAGGCCCTCTTCCAAGAAGGGTGGGAAAACCCATGCTGTTGCACATTTTAATGTACCTTCATAATGTGTAAGCACGCCCTTCAGTCTATCTTTCATTCCAGATAGATCAGATATAGCATCATCATGAGCAACTGCAGTCTCAGTGTCGCTGGGGTCAGCTGATGCACAACTACTCTTGTGCGGTGTTGTCGCGCAATAACCAGCATCCTCCATGCCCGCCTCCCCTCCCATATGCTAGCTATCTGTTAGTGTTAGAGTCTTCTGCATCATCATTGACCCCTGAATATCCTTTCGAACAGCCGGATACATGTCCTTCCTCAACCTTTCATACAATTCATTCTGCTTCATTTCACTCCTCGCTTTTGTCATGCTGAGCCTCTCTTCTTTGCTGAGTGTGAAAGCCCTCTTGTGCGGGACATTAACACCTATACCCGTTGCACGGCCAGGGCGCTCTCTTGTTTCCAGAGCATCGGACAGAATGTCACATGGCCCTGAGTTCCTGTAGAACCTTCCAGGGATCTTGGAAGCCTTTAACATCACGTGATACAGTTCTTTGCCATGTGAGTTTTCAAAGTAATAAGTTCCGTCATCACGCCTCCTTGCACATGCCCACAAGTAGTCTCTAGCGCGTTCGCCCTTGATTTCACTAAAGGCTGGTTTCCCACCCGCCGCTACTGCTTCTTTGTCATCCTCGTCCCATATCGGTTTCATGCCGTAGTATCCTGCCACACCCATACGGTGGGGGTGTGTGTTCCTCTTCTGAAGTTCCAATTGCTTGGCACTCTTCTCAACAAACTCTGTAGTTTCCCTGACCCTTTTGAATTCTGCCCAGTCTGCCTTTGTAATTTGGGGGTATGCAGGGATTGGGTCCTTGCCTTCACTCAAGTACTTCTTGTACAACACGTGCTTCCAGTTTCTCCAAGCATCCCTAGCCTTCTTCAGTGCAACGTGTTCCACCTGCATTCTCCACTGCTCTGGAACGTTGAAGTGATCCATGATCTCCTGGACTATCCTTTGTCGTGGTTCTGTGTCAGCCTTCTTAAACCCCGGCAGATTAATGTTGAGCCTTACCCTGCCAACAAATCCACACACACTCCTAAACCTCGTGCATGCTTTATCTGGTTTAGTTGGAGCCCAAGACTTTAAATCAATCTTGGTTACTTCATATACACCTTTAGGCTGGTGTGTGGGCTTCCTTAGAGCATTCCTCCATGTCCTGACCGGAAGGGTAATTGCTGCAGCTCTATCCCGTTCAAGATTACTTGATCCCTCACCATCTGCTGAAGACCTAGGGTTGTCAGAATCAGATGAAGATACATCGCCTGAAGCATGAGTGTTGTCGCTGCTACTCGGCATCTACAGAGAACACATGCGAAACTCAGGAAAGGAGGATAAGCATAAAACTAACAACTTGGTATCAAGCTGTCTAAACATGTCATGCAATAATTTAGAAAATGTATGGCTTATTTGTTAAGTTTGTGTGACTCGGGCACCCGCGATCTATAAATCGACAGTAACTTATTGGAACAAATACAGCTTATATGTACTAGTTAGGAAGGTAGATAATGAACATATATACGCTCTCCGTTATTTTATAGCCAATTTGGGAACATATGGAACGAAATAGGAAGAGGGATTGCGAGGAAATATGCCTCACCGTGATGGAGAGCAGTAACTAACAGGTTTCTTAATGCAAACCCGGCAGGACCACAGGAGAGGCAAGGGTTACAGGATCGATATGCTCGAGGGTGGCTGGCGAGCAAACGAAGATGGCAAAGCACGGCCAGCCGCGTGTTGGGAACGGAAGTGGAGGTAGGGTTGACGCCGAAGAGCAGGCACACGGTTGAGGTGAGCACGCCGGCGCCGGAGAGGGTTCTGCTGTGGATCTGGGGGAGGGGGAGCTGGCGATGGAGATTAGGTGGACTAGTTGAGTGAAATGCGGGCGGGCGGTGGGGGGTGTTGGCAGCCTAGGTGAAAAGGGTGAAAAAATATCCCCGATCGCCGCGCGGAAAGGCCTATGCAAACGGTTGCCTCTAAGCGCTCATGTGCACAAAGAGAATAATTTTGTTTGAAATGAAGACGTACTAATTTTGAAATGAAGACGTGAGTTCATCGTTTTGCCTCTAAATTTTTCCCACGTTAAGCAATCACCATTATATTACGGGTTTGATTTGCTGGCGCATGTCAGGTCTCGTGTGCTATATTTCAGACATTTTTTGGCATTTACTGTGCATTTTGGCATATAAATCAAATCCTAGCCGGACTGCATTTGCTGTCGAAAGGGATGAGGATTGCCGTTCGATCTGGGAGCATCCAACGATGCAGACATATGATCCGTGCGGTTTGGGTTCTGGCCAATCAGAACGCACGACTCAGATCACGTGCGCAGCAAGGGGGGGCATCGGCCACAGTTTGGTAGGCGCACGACTTTCGTGAGTGAACCGTGTGCTATTTGAAAACATTTACATGAACTAACAGCATATTTTCATTTGAATGAAAACAAGAGTTCATCGTTTTGCCTCCAAATTGTTTTCCATTGTAAGAAATCACCATTGTACCCTATGGTTCGATTTTCTGGTGCATTTGAGGTATCGTTTGCTATATTTGAGTGGTTTGCTATAGTCGCAACTACACGTGGGTGCTAGCTAGCAAGATCATTTGTGTGTTCCTTTGGGAGTTTTCATCCATTGTTCGAGAAACAGGGAAAAAATTCAAACAGTTCGGCCATAGGGTGCGGCCAGAGGCGTAGGCCTTGTTGGTATTCTAATTACAGAAAATGCATATAGAGTCCGGAAATAACAAAAATTGGTGTGTCACTGTGGCGTGCTCTCAGGATCCCATGGAAAAAATTTGGTAAAGTTTGGCACAAGTTTTGATGCTCACACCTTCCAAATCAGAGCATCTCAGAAGAAGGATCATAGTTTCCAAAAGGAGACGCGGCACTTCGGACTCCAATTGTCAGTGACTACATGGTTCCGCCTCGAATTTTTTTCATGGTAAACAATCATGTATATACCCTATGTTTGATTTTCTGGCCCATTTCAGGTCTCGTCTGCTATATTTAAGTCATTTTTTGCACTTACCTTGCATTTAGTGCATATAAATTCAAAACCGTTCTACAACTACATCTGGGTGTTAGTTAGCAAAGAAGGTGTACAAATCATTTGTGTGTCACTTTGTGAGTTTTCATCCATTATCCGAGAAATGGGGAGAAGTTTTAAACATTTCGGCTGCGAGGTGTGGCCACCGGCGTAGGCCTAGTTGGTATTTTAATTACAGGGAATTCAGATGGAGTCCAGACATCATCAAAATCGGTGTGTGCCCGTGGCGTGCTCTCACGACCCCGGGGAAAAAAATTGGTAAAGTTTGGCACAATTTTTTATGATCGCTCCTTCCAAACCAGAGCATCTCACATGAAGGACCATGGTTTCCAAAAGGAGATGTGTCAATTCAAACTCCAGTGGCCGGTGACTTCATCGTTTGGCCTCATAAAAATTTCCACGGTACGCAATCACCATTATACCACGGGTTTGATTTTCTAACGCATTCAGGTATCGTTTGCTATATTTAAGACATTTTTTGAATTTAACATGCAATTTGTGGATATAAATAAAATCACAACCGGAACTGCATGTGCTGTCGAAAGGGATGAGGATTGCCGTTCGATCAAGGAGAATCCAACGGTGCAGATGTACGATTCATGGGGTTTGGGTTCTGGCCAATCAGAACGCACGACTCAGATCACGCATGTGGCAGGGGGCGTCGGCCACGGTTTAGTAGGCACACGGCTTTCGTGAGTGAACCGTGTGCTCTTTGAAAACATTTACATGAACTAACAGCATATTTTCGTTTGAATGAAAACATGAGTTCATCGTTTCGCCTCCAATTTTTTTTCCACGGTAAGAAATCACGATTGTACCCTATGGTTCGATTTTCTGGTGCATTTGAGATCTTGTTTGCTATATTTGAGTCATTTGAGATCTCGCAACTACACGTGGGTGTTATCAAGATCATTTTTGTGTCGCTTTGCGAGTTTTCATTCATTGTCCGAGAAATGGGAAAAAATTCAAACAGTTCGGCCGCAGGGTGCGGCCACAGGCGTAGGCCTTGTTGGTTTTTTAATTACAGGAAATGCATATAGAGTCCAGAAATAACGAAAATCATTGTGTCACCGAGGCGTGCTCTCACGATCGCATGGAAAAAAATGGTAAAGTTTGGCACAAGTTTTGGTGCTCGCACCTTCCATACCGGAGCATCTCACAAGAAGGATCATATATAGTTTCCAAAAGGAGACGCGGCACTTCGGACTCCAAATCGTCAGTGACTACATCGTTCTGCCTCAAAAAAATCATGGTAAACAATCACGGATATACCCTTGGTTTGATTTTCTTGTCCATTTCAGGTCTCGTCTGCTATGTTTAAGTCATTTTTTGCACTTACCTTGCATTTAGTGCATATAAAGTCAAAACCCTTCTACAACTACATGTTGGTGTTTTAGTTAGGCTATACTTAGGCTATTCATAGTGGAGAGTATCATATACTAGTATCATGCATATGATACTAGTGTATGATACTACCTTTAATTATAGTGCATAGTATAATAGAGTAGTATCATAGATGATCATATTTATTGCCATGCATGACACAAATTAGCATCGCATTTAACATGATATGGTATCTACCTATATGTTACTCTAACCCTCTCTATCTTCTTTAATTCTTTGCCACATCAGCATACTTGCTATTTCCGAGTGCATGATACCGGCTATGACACCACCACTATGGCCAGCCTTATAGTGGGGAGTATCATATACTAGTATCATGCATATGATACTAGTGTATGATACTATGTACCTTCATAGTGCATAGTATCATAGAGTAGTATCATAGATGACCGTATTTATGGCCATGCATGACACAAAGTAGTATAGCATTTATTATGTTACGGTATCTACCTATGTTACTCTAACCCACTCTCCCTTCTTTAATTCCTTGGCACATCATCATATTTGCTATTCCCAACTGCATGATACCGGCTATGATACCCCCACTATGGCCAGCCTTATCAAGAAGGTGTACAAATCATTTGTGCATCGCTTTGCGAGTTTTCATCCGTTTGTCTGAGAAGCGGGGAGAAGTTTCAAACATTTCGGCCGCGAGGTGCGGCCACTTGCGTAGGCCTAGTTGGTATTTTAATTATAGGAAATTCAGATGGAGTCTGGACATCATCAAAATCGATGTGTGCCCGTGGTGTGCTCTCACGACCCCGTGGAAAAAATTTGGTAAAGTTTGGCACAAGTTTTGATGATCGCTCCTTCCAAACCGGAGCATCTCACATGAAGGATCATGGTTTCCAAAAGGAGACGTGTCAATTCAAACTCCAGTGGCCGGAGACTTCATTGTTTGACCTCATAAAAATTTCCACGGTATGCAATCACCATTATACCACGGGTTTGATTTTCTGGCGCATTTCAGGTATCGTTAGCTATATTTAAGACATTTTTTGAGTTTAACATGCATTTTGTGCATAAAAATAAAATTACAATCGGAACTGCATTTGCTGTCGAAAGGGATGAGGATTGCCGTTCGATCTGGGAGCATCCAATGGTGCAGACATACAATCCGTGGGGTTTGGGTTCTGGCCAATCAGAAAGCACGACTCAGATCACGCGCGGGGTTTGGTCGGCACACGGCTTTCATGAACGAACCGTGTGCTATTCGCAAACCAGATTGCATATCTTTTGTTCACACATACTGGAGTGAGATCAATTGAGTGTGCTACCTCTATGATATAATAATAATAATAATAATAATAATAATAATAATAATAATAAACAGTTCATATTCATTGCCTGAGCTGACAGCATATCAAGGTCAACATATTAACGGTTCTTGCATCAATAGAAAACCGGGCATAACTCACAAATTCAGTGCACGCGATAGTTCTAAATTGAACGAATTAAGTTGCAGGGTAGGCATAAAGACTAGTCTTACGGCTTAGTTCCCATGTACATGGGGGAACTGGGATCATTACCTTGACCCCGAATGAACTTGGGTTTTTTTGATGATTTTACGCTTCTCTGTTACATGGATGCGTGATCCCTTGGCTGGCAACTCAGCAAATTCATCGTACTCATCCTCATCGGCAACATCCTCGACACCCAGTACCCTCCTCTTCCCATGCATCACTACATGGCAGTTCTTATGCAAGGGGTCTTCCGCATAGAAAATCTAGGTAGCATCGCTTGCAAGAATGAACGGGTCCACGTGATATGCCATCGTTGTCCTGTTAACACAGGTCTTCCTGTAATCATCAACCTTTACATGACCAAGAGGGATCCATGCGCACCTGAATAATGCCACCTTAACTTTCACATAGTCAAGCTCCCAAATCTCTTTGATGGTTCCATAATATACGCTTTTATCAGCTTCATCTACAGTCATGCATTCTATTCGAACATAGCTGTTCTGATATGAGGTCTTCTCATCACGTTCCTCAGTGTAGAACGTGTATCTAATTATGTCATATGCTTGGTACGTCAACACCGTAGGTGATGGCTTTTATGCCAACCACGTAGCAATGTCATCGATGGATCCTTGTGTCAAACGATTCTTCAGCCATTCGGCGTAGTTCTTAGTGTGCTCCTTCATCTCCACATCCGATGAAGGCACCATTGGTAAGAAGCTTTGGCGTATCTCCACCAAGTGTTCTTCAGCATAAGCGTTGAGAACTGGGCTGTTAAGCAGTACCGTCAAATGGGCTTTCTCTGCCAATTCTCCGGGTGCAGCCATTTGCGTGCCAGCAAGTACCGGCTTACCTTTCAGCCTTCCCTCGTGGCGAGAGAGGGGCAAACCTATAGGTCTTTGTTTCATGTATTCGGTGCAAAACTCAACCACCTCCTCTGCGGTATAACCTTGTAGGATGCTTGCCTCTGGATGGTTTCGGTTTCGACAATGGCGCTTCAGTATTCCCATGAACCGCTCGAAGGGATACATGTTGCGAAGAAACACAGGACCACAATACTTTATCTCATCGACAAGGTGCACAGTGAGATGGATCATGACATCAAAGAATGACGGTGGGAAAAACATCTCTAGGTTGGACAATATTCTTGCAATATCATCTTGCATATGATCCAACTCTTCATGATCTACAACTTTCTGCCATAGTTGGTTGAAGAAATCACATAGCTCAATGAGTGTGTTTCTTATATCTTTGTCCATCAGATTTTTGATGGCCACCGGGAGGATTTGTGTCAACATTACATGGCAATCATGCGACTTCATGTGTCCCAACTTCATTTTACATGAGCCCACATCCACGAGACTTCTGATGTTTGCGGAGTGGGAAGAGGGTGTCTTAACTGACAACAAATAGGTGAAGAACTGTGTTGCTTCTTTTGTATTGAAATTGTAACTCTGGCGAGCTTTGATGAATTTGTCATCATCTTTTGCTTCACTCTTGCGTTTTGATTGATCAACAAGCATATCGAGCCGTGCACCGTCTCCATCCTTTGTTTTACCTTTAATCTTGAGCAGAGTACCAAGGATGCTTTCACATACGTTCTTCTCTACGTGCATGACATCGATGAAGTGACGTACACGTAGAATCTCCCAGTAAGGTAATTTCCAGAACACCGATTTCTTCCTAAACACTTGACCTTTGGGTGTTTGTTTCACTGTCAAAGCGTGCTTCTTGCAAAGCACAACATTAATTTGTTTAGCCATGTTGTGGACCACCTCCCAATCATAGGGTCTTGGGCCCACATCTACCTCTACTGTACCATCAAATTCAGCTTTCATCTTTCGGTATGGGTGATTTCTCCGTAAGAACCTACAATGACACAAATACATGGTTTTGCACGAGTTGGGAAGAAATCTGCTAGCTGTCCTATCCATGCATGTGACACACCCTACATCTCCCTTTGTTTTCTGCCCCGATGTGTTGCCTAATGCCGGCATATCTTGAATGGTGTGCACCAGCATCGCATGTAGATCGAAAATCTCCTTTTTGTAAGCATCATAACATTTTACAGCAGGCGCATCTATCCACACTGTTAGTAGTTCTTCTACCAGTAGCTGAAAGTAAATGTTGATGTCATTTCCAGGTTGCTTTGGGCCTTGGATAATCATTGACATCATAATGTATTTTTTCTTCATACACAGCCAAGGAGCTAGGTTATATATGCACAGAAGCACCGACCATGTGCTGTGATTGGTGCTCATATCGCCAAAAGGATTCATCCCATCAGTACACTCCCCGAGCCTTATACTTCAAGGATCCTTGGCAAAGTCTTGAAACTTGTTGTCGATTAATTCCCACTGAGCCCCATCTTTCGGGTGCCTCATATATTTATCCACAGTTCGCTCATCATGATGCCACCGCAACCTCTTTGCCTCTGTAGGGTTTGCAAACAAATGCCTCAACCTTGGAATTAAAGGCAAGTACCAAACAACCTTGAACAGGATTCCTGTCTTGATCTCGTCATCCAATTTGTACTTGTCATTTGCTCTCCCGTGCTTGTATCGTGCATGCTTGCATATGGGACATGCACGCAAATCTTTGTACTCACCACGGTACAATATACAATCATTCACACAAGCGTGTATGTTCTGTACTTCAAGTTCCAATGGGCAAACAATTTTCTTCGCTTTGTTCATGCTTCTGGGGAGCACATTATCTTCCAGAAGAATTTCTTTGAAAAGAGCTAACATCTCTGTGAAGCCCTTGTTTGATAGACCATTTGTTGCTTTAAATCTGAGAAGCACCAAGGTGGCACTCAACTTGGAATATTTCTTTTTGCAACCTAGATACAATTCTTTCTTGGAGTCCGCATCAATGGTTGGAAGATCCTTGTACCCAATCATATCCTTTTTTGGGCCCTTGAAATCTGCAATCATAGCAGCAAAATTTGGCATATCAAGATCATCGTCATCTGTGTCGACGTCTTGGTTTTCTAGTTGGCATTTCGTCTTTCCGGTGTTCCATTGGTAGCTTGACGCCTCTGCCCCGATGTGAGATTCAACATCCATGTGACACTGATCGGGGTTTGGCATCTCGCAGCCCTGGGTATATTCATCCATGATCTGCTCTTCACCGTGTCTGGTCCAACGTGTATATCCATCCATGAATCCTCGAGAGAGTAAGTGCCACTGGACATCTCCAACTTCACGTGACTCTGTATTGGCACAACGAGTACATGTACACAGGATGTAATCCGCATCACCAATTCTCCTATTTGTACTTTCAGCCAAATTCATGAACTCTGTCATGCCACTGATAAAATATGTGGTTCTCCGATTCTTCATCCATTGAGATCGTTCCATCTACACCACATGAATGGTAATTAAAAACGAAACAACAACATTAATACACAGATTAACTGATGCCCAAAGATGCGTGCATAAATCACAAGGTTTTATTTTCATAATTACTGAGGGCGCTCCATATTGTTATCCAGACATGCAATGACAAAAATTAATCGCCAGTCAATTTACACGCAGAGTACTACATCACTACCATTAGGAATTGAATACCTTAATTAAGCCACTCACGAAAAGTATACCTTAATTAATTAGCCACGCGGCGACCTCCACCCAGCAGACAAAGAAGCGCGATGCGGCGGCATGCCAAGACAGCAGGGTCGAGAAGCAAAGCTTAGTGTGGCTGCCACCTGAAGTTCGACCTCCACTATCCCGCCATCGACCGCGATGGATGTGCTCCAATCACGCCGTCGCCGACCTCGATGGTTGAGCTCCTCCTATCTCCCACCACAGACCGAGGATTGACCTCCTATGACGCTGCCACCGCCCACTGACCGAGGATTGACCTCTTCTCCGGTAGCCGCCACTGCCATCTCTATCTGCAGAGCGGCTATTTTATTTTTTGACGGATATCCGCAGAGCGGCTGTTTACACAGTATCACTGTAACTCAATTATATGTACAGGGTAGTACATCACATATGGTTATGTAATGGCAACCATGTCTCACCTACGTTGTCTTCTCACATGGTTTGGTGCGGAAATCGTGTGTGAAGTTGTAATACCTAACACAAACGACATGTATAAACAGTGTGCCGTATACAACATATAGTGCCATAAGTAGTTCCCGACCATTAGCTTATCCCCACAGTTTGCCCATTTCCCCGAAATCCCTAGATAGCCTCCAAATTCCCTCGCGTGGCGCTGACATTGGGGGAATGCGGACGAGTGGTGCTGATGGTTTCGGTGCGGCTGCTCCTGCTCGTATCGCCGCTCTCGGCAGTACCGCCATGACGGCGGTCGCCGCCGAGCACTTGCCTAAGGTCATCAGAAGGCAGGTGTACTACGGATTCGAATCATCCTATCAGGTTCCAATCTATCCCAATATTTCTTAGCATGTCCAAAGTAGCTCCTTGCTGAATCCGTCCTGAATGACCCCCCCCCCACCAGGAAAGCGATCTGCCGCCGGATCCAGAGCATGACTCCAGACTCCCGCAACATGAGTTCGACTCCGAGTTTTGCGCCACCGAGAAGTACCAAAAGCTGAGTTGTGTGCACGGGCACACTCCCGCTCGATGTGTATGCACTGAGGGATTCAACATTGGCAGGCGGTTTCTCAGTTGCCCCTTAGAGGTTAGTGCTAAGTTCATCATTTTACTTGAGTTAATGCCACCGCTCATCCTGAATACTATTTAACAATGGCAGGGATATGAGGCTTATGCCTTTGTTAACTGGCTAGATGAAGAATGGCATGGCAGGGCTCGGAGTGTTATCACCAAGCTCGCAGAAGATAATGTAAAGCTGAAGAAGAAACAGACTGATCTGGAATGTACAATCAGTACGATGAAGCAAGAAAGAATCAATCACAGGCAACAGATGAAAGCAAGAGATAAGAAGGAACTAGCATGTGTAGTTGTGGTTGTCGCATTAGCCATGTTTTATGCGCTGTTTGCAATGATGATTAGGGGTTTTGTTTCACAGTATTGCTAAAGCACATCTAGATGTGCTCTAAGTAATGCACATCTAGGTCCTATGCCATTGATGTTACGCGAAGATTCATGCAGATATTTTCCTTTGCCTTTTTTTCTTTTCCTTTGTAGTTTGATTATTACTGGCTTCATTAATAAAGAGAGTTCAATGTATTGCTTGCCAACTGTCCTACTCCGTTCGTACCGGTACCGGTGCATAATCCAAAAACTCGTTCCTTGTGTTTGTCCTGAAAAAAGAAATCAGCCAATAGGAGTCCTGCGGCTAGTATGCATTCAATGACTTCAGACTACTTAGCATAACATGCATGCAATGGTCAATTCTCTGCACGCAATGGTATTGATTACCAAATAGTAATCATCAAGTTATCTCGTTTTCCCCCACCTAGGTCGCCGGTACGGAGGGAGTAGAAGTACTACGAAAAATGCTTGTTTCATACTCCCTCTGTTCCTTTGTATAAGGTGTATTTGTTTTTTGATAAAATTCCAGAATGTAAGGTGCATTTCTTCTAATTCTTTATAATTCCTTTGTTAGCCCTCCAAAAAAAGGAAATTATCTTTCTCCTGATTGTCTATATCTTTACTTGTAGAAGAAGAAGGAAAGTATCTCTCTGTCGATTGCATGTATCTCTTACTTTTAATGACTAATTGATTTACTTGCCACTAATAAACAAATTTGCAAAGGGTAATTTTGTCATATTTGGATGCTCCAACGCATGTGCGTAATTAATTATCACATTGAGAACGGCACAACCCCGGGAATTTGGAGTGACTGGGTACAAATAATTGCGGTTGATTATATCAGCGGTTAGATAATTCGTCAACCCCCGCTTTAATTGGCATTTCCTCTTCTCTGCATACCCCGCTTAAGTGTCCACCATCTTCATCATCCCCGGCATGCCATGCTACACACTTCCACACACTCTGCAATCTCGCTTTCTCGTGGTTTTTATACAACCGCAGCCATGTCGAGCGACAGCGAGGATGACAGTTCGGCCAGCAGTCTGGGGCCCGATGATAGGTCAACATCGGAATCATCCCGCTCATCTTCCATGAGTCCGACGTCAAGCCCAAACCTCGATTATATTCGGATCATGGAAGGCATGCTGCCTCCGGAGTCGTCAGACGACAACCAGACGGACGAGGAGCCGTCAGAGGACGAAGAAGAGGACGACGATGATGAGGAGGAGGAATGGCCGAACGAGGAGGAGGACGATGACGACAACAATGATGATGACGACGGCGGCGGCAATGAAAAGCCAACGGTCAGTGGCAAGAAGCGTCCTCGCCAAGACGATGTCGTGGGGCCATCCAACAACAATAAGAAGAAGAAGGACTAAATTAAGCAGACTGTATATATCTCTGTCTCCGTTCTCTCACATTAATTTATTATCTCTGTTTATCCTGTCAATCTCATCGCAGACGGTTAGTAATATGTATTCGATAGAGATCTTCTACATTATCACCCACAGGTTGGTTTGTTCAACTGTGTGCCCTGACGAGCACACAATTCACAAAAAAAGACCGTATGGGCTGTCTATAATGATCGCACACAATTCTGATTACCGACCTGTTTGCCGGGTATCACACACATCTTGTTACGCCGAATCGTTTGTGTTCACCTCAATCATCACAAACGATTCATCGGAGCAAACTGTATGCCGTATATCGCACACACCTTGATCTGGCTGCCCATTTCTATTGTTCTGTCTCATTGCAAATAGTTCGTATGGATCAACCGTATGCCCTGCATCGCACACGCAACTAAAATCGGAACCGTGTTTGATGTATCATTCATCGCAAACGTTTTGGATCTTTTTTTACGGTTTTTTACATCACCGTTTGCGATTAATGCATCGCACACAGTTTCGTCAAAGGGTCTCAGATCGTAGTGTTGCGTTAGCAGCATCCTGCAGTAGTGAGTGTCCAATCATTATCATTGCGCAATATATTATTCAATAGTACTTCAGCTTGTTCAACAGTTCATTCCCTGAAAACACAACCAGCACAACTATCTAGGTGGTCCCTAGAAGCATCGGTTAGTCCATTATAAAATATATCAAGTATTTCATTTTTCTTGAGAGGATGATCATGCAAAGCATTAAGTAATTGGAGAAGCCTCCCCCAAGCTTGTGGGAGACTCTCTTCTTCAATTTGCACAAAGTTAAATATTTCCTGTAAAGCAGCTTGTTTCTTATGAGCAGGAAAATATTTTTCAGAGAAGTAATAGATCATATCCTGCGGACTACGCACACAACCAAGAGCAAGAGAATTAAACCATATCTTAATGAGAAAGGAAACAACTTAAGAATATAGTAATAGCAAATTTTTTTCCTCATGAGCAAATAGGGTGGCTATATCATTCAATTTAGTAAGATGTGCCACAACAGTTTCAGATTCATAACCATGGAAAGGATCAGATTCAACCACAGTAATCAACTCAGGGTCGACAGAGAATTCATAATCCTTATAAGTAACAAAGATAGGTGAAGTAGCAAACTTAGGATCATATTGCATTCTAGCATTCAAAGATTTTTCTTTCCGCTTGCATAGCAATTTTTTAAGATCATCTCTCTCCTTACAAGCAAGAAAGTCCCTAGCTACCTCTCCATCCATAACATAACCCTCAGGTATAACAGGCAATTCATATCTAGGAGAGCTAGGTCTAGCAGGTGTTTCAAAGTGTTCAGTTTCAATAATTTCATCAGTTTCAGAAATATCATCAGTTTCAGCATTAACTCTAGAAATTTGTTCAGCAAGAAATTCACCCAGCGGCACAGTATTATCAAGCAGAGCAGTAGTATCATCATAAGCATCATGCATAGCAGAAGTAGCATCATTAATTATTTGTGACATACCAGAATTAATAGCAGGTGTAGGTGTCGCAAGCTTACTCAAAACAGAAGGTGAATCAAGTGCAGAGCTAGGTGGCAGTTCCTTACCTCCCCTCGTAGTTGAGGGAAAAATCTTGGTTCTGGGATCTTTCAAATTCTTCATAGTGATCAACAGATATAAATCCCAAGTGACTCAGAGAATAGAGCTATGCTCCCCGGCAACGGCACCAGAAAAAGGTCTTGATAACCCACAAGTATAGGGGATTGCAACAGTTTTCGAGGGTAGAGTATTCAACCCAAATTTATTGATTCGACACAAGGGGAGCCAAAGAATATTCACGAGTATTAGCAGTTGATTTGTCAATTCAACCACACCTGAAAGACTTAATATCTGCAGCAAAGTATTTAGTAGCAAAGTAGTATGGAAGTAACGGTAACGGTGGCAAAACTAACAGTAGCAGTTTTGTAGCGATTGTAACAACAGTGGCAACGAAAGTAACTTAGCAAAGATCAATATGTGAAAATCTCGTAGGCAATGGATCGGCAATGATAATTGTGTCGGATAGTATTCATCATGTAGCAGTTATAACCTAGGGTGACACAGAACTAGCTCCAATTCATCAATATAATGTAGGCATGTATTCCGTATATAGTCATACGTGCTTATGGAAAAGAACTTGCATGCCATCTTTTGTCCTACCCTCCCATGGCAGCGGGGTCCTAATGGAAACTAAGGGATAATGAGGCCTCCTTTTAATAGAGAACCGGACCAAAGCATTAGCACGTAGTGAATACATGAACTCCTCAAACTACGGTAATCACCAGAAAGAATCCCAATTATTGTCACCTTGGGGTATGCGGATCATAACTCGTAATAGGTGTCTACAACTTGCAAGATAGGATCAAAAACACAAATATATTCATGAAAACATAATAGGTTCAGATCTGAAATCATGGCACTCGGGCCCTAGTGGCAAGCATTAAGCATAGCAAAGTCATAGCAACATCAATCTCAAAATATAGTGGATACTAGGGATCAAACCCTAACAAACTAACTCGATTACAGGATAAATCTCATCCAACCCATCACCGTCCAGCAAGCCTACGACGGAATTACTCACTCCCGACGGTGAGCATCATGAAATTGGTGATGGAGGAAGGTTGGTGATGATGATGGCGATGAATCCCCCTCTCCGGAGCCCCGAACGGACTCCAGATCTGCCCTCCCGATCAAGAACAGGAGGTGGCGGCGGCTTCGTATCGTAAAACGCGATGAATCCTTCTCTCTGATTTTTTCTCCCTGAATAGGGTTATATAGAGTTGGAGTTGAGGTCAGAGGAGGTCCAGGGGGCCCACAAGCCTGCAGGGCGCGCCCTAGGGGGTGGGTGCGCCCCCAGGGCTTGTGGCCTCTGGGTGGCCCCCCTCTGGTTAAATCTTGTGCCAGTATTTTTTATATATTCCAAAAATATTCTCCGTAAATTTTTTGGTCATTCTGAGAACTTTGATTTCTGCACAAAAATAACACCATGGCAATTCTGGTGAAAACAGCGTCAATCTGGGTTAGTTCCATTCAAATCATGCAAATTAGAGTCCAAAACAAGGGCAAAAGAGTTTGGAAAAGTAGATACGATGGAGACGTATTAGTCTCCGGTGCCCATCTTCTGCTATATGGAGTCTTTTGACCTGGGAAAAATCATAAGAGAGCTTTTGGGACGAAGCGTCGTCGTCTCGAGGGAGAACCTGGGCAGAAGCAATCTAGGGCTCCGGCGAAGCGATTCTGTCAGGGAAACTTCCCTGCGGGAGGGGGAAATCGAAGCCATCGTCATCACCAACGATCCCCTCATCGAGAGCGGGTCAATATCCATCAACATCTTCACCAGCACCATCTTCTCTCAAACTCTAGTTCATCTCTTGTATTCAATCTTTGATCCAAAACCTTAGATTGGTACCTGTGGGTTGCTAGTAGTGTTGATTACTCCTTGTAGTTGATGCTAGTTGGTTTATTTGGTGGAAGATCATATGTTCAGATCCTTAATGATAATTAATACCCCTCTGATCTTGAACATGAACATGCTTTGTGAGTAGTTACGTTTGTTCCTGAGGACATGGGAGAAGTCTTGTTATAAGTAATCATGTGAATTTGGTATTCGTTCGATGTTTTGATGAGATGTATGTTGTCTTTCCTCTAGTGGTGTTATGTGAATGTCGACTACATGAAACTTCACCATGATTTGGGCCTAGGGGAAGGCATTGGGAAGTAATAAGTAGATGATGGGTTTCTAGAGTGACAGAAGCTTAAACCCTAGTTTATCCATTGCTTCGTAAGGGGCTGATTTGGATCCACATGTTTCCTGCTATGGTTAGATTTATCTTAATTCTTCTTTCGTAGTTGCGGATGCTTGCGAGAGGCGTTAATCGTAAGTGGGAGGCTCGTCCAAGTAAGGACAGCACCCAAGCACCGGTCCACCCACATATCAAATTATCAAAGTAACGAACGCGAATCATATGAGCATGATTAAAACTAACTTCACAATAATTCCCATGTGTCCTCAGGAGCGCTTTGCTTTATATAAGAGTTCATCCAGGCTTATCCTTTGCTACAAAAAGGATTGGGCCACCTTGCTGCACCTTTGTTACACTTGTTACTTGTTACCCGTTATGAATTATCTTATCATGAAACTATCTGTTACCGATAATTTCAGTGCATGCAGAAAATACCTTGCTGAAAACCACTTGTCATTTCCGTCTGCTCCTCGTTGGGTTCGACACTCTTATCGAAAGGACTAGATAGATCCCCTATACTTGTGGGTCATCAAGACTCTTTTCTGGTGCCATTGCCGGGGAGTGAAGCCCCTTTGGTAAGGAAAAATTTATATTACGTGCTGAAATTTACTATCACTTGTCACTATGGAAAATCATCCTTTGAGGGGCTTGTTCGGGGTATCTTCACCTCGACCGGAAGAACAAAGAGTTTCTCCTCAACCTACTGAAGCTACTGAAAATATTTATTATGAAATTCCTTCGGGTATGATAGAGAAACTACTAGCTAATCCTTATGCAGGAGATGGAACACTACATCCTGATTTGCATCTAATCTATGTGGATGAAGTTTGTGGATTATTTAAGCTTGCAGGTTTGCCCGAGGATGAAATTAATAAGAAGGTATTCCCTTTATCTTTGAAGGAAAAGGCATTGACATGGTATAGGCTATGTGATGATATTGGAGCTTGGAATTACAACCGATTGAAATTGCAATTTCATCTTAAGTTTTATCCTATGCATCTAGTTCATCGTGATCGGAATTATATATATAATTTTTGGCCTCGTGAAGGAGAAAGTATCGCTCAAGCTTGGGGGAGGCTTAAGTCAATGTTATATTCATGCCCCAATCATGAGCTCTCAAGAGAAATTATTATTCAGAATTTTTATGCTCGGCTTTCTCGTAATGATCAATCCATGCTCGATACTTCTTGTACTGGTTCTTTTATGAAGAAGACTATTGAATTCAAATGGCATCTCTTGGAAAGAATTAAACGTAACTCTAAAGATTGGGAGCTCGACAAAGTTAAGGAGTCAGGTATAAACCTTAAGTTTCATTGTGTTAAATCTTTTATGGATACCGATGCTTTTCGTGAATTTAGCACTAAATATGGACTTGACTCTGAGATAGTAGCTTCTTTCTGTGAATCATTTGCTACTCATGTTGATCTCCCTAAGGAGAAGTTGTTTAAATATCATCCTCCCGTTGAAGTAAAAATAGTAGAACCCATTAAAGGTGAAGAAGAAACCATTATTTATAATGTTGATCCTGTTATTCCTACTGCTTATATTGAGAAACCACCTTTCCCTGTTAGGATAAAAGAACATGCTAAAGCTTCAGGTGTAGTCCGTAAGAGTTATACTAGAACACCTACACCCCCCGAACAAAATAAAGTTGAACCTAGTATTTCTTTGGTTAAAGATCTCTCGGTCGATAATATTGATGGGCATGTTATTTATTTATGTTATGAAGCTGCTAGAATTGCTAAACCCGATGATAAAGATAAACATAAACCTATTGTTGGCATGCCTGTTGTTTCTGTTAAGATAGGAGATCATTGTTATCATGGCTTATGTGATTTGGGTGCTAGTGTGAGTGCAATTCCCTTTACTTTATACCAAGAAATTATGAATGATATTGCACCTACTGAATTAGAAGATATTGATGTTACTATTAAGCTTGCTAATAGAGATACTATCTCACCAATTGGGATTGTTAGAGATGTTGAGGTCTTGTGTGGGAAAATAAAATACCCTACTGATTTTCTAGTTCTTGGTTCCCCACAAGATGATCTTTGTCCCATTATATTTGGTAGACCTTTCTTGAACACTGTTAATGTGAAAATAGATTATGAGAAAGAAACTGTTAGTGTAAGTTTCGGGGATGTGTCTCATGAGTTTAACTTCTCCAAATTTCGTAGACAACCCTATGATAAAGAATTGCCTAATAAAGATGAAATTATTGGTCTTGCTTCTATTGTCGTGCCTCCTAATGATCCTTTAGAACAATATTTGCTAGATCATGAAAATGATATGTTCATGAATGAAAGAAAGGAATTAGACGAGATTTTCTTTAAACAAATGCCTGTTTTGAAACACAATTTTTCTGTTGAGACTCTTGGAGATCCTCTACCACCCAAGAGTGATCCTGTGTTTGATCTTAAGGAAGCACCGTGCCGCTATCTCGATAAGAAGAAGATATATCATATTATTATTAGTGCTAACCTTTCAGAGCATGAAGAAAAGAAATTATTGAAAACTCTAAGGAAGCACCGTGCCGCTATTGGATATACTCTGGATGATCTTAAGGGCATTGGTCCCACTCTATGTCAGCATAAAATTAATATGGAACCTGATGCTAAACCAGTTGTTGATCATCAGCGACGGTTGAATCCTAAAATGAAGGTAGTGGTAAGAAATGAAATATTAAAGCTTCTAGAAGTAGGTATAATCTATCCTATTGCTGATAGTAGATGGGTAAGTCCTGTTCATTGTGTCCCTAAGAAGGGAGGTACTACTATTGTTCCTAATGATAAAAATGAATTGATTCCGCAAAAAATTGTTACATGTTATAGAATGGTGTTTGATTTTAGAAAATTAAACAAAGCAACTAGGAAAGATCATTATCCTCTACCTTTCATTGATCAAATGCTAGAAAGACTATCAAAACATACACACTTTTGCTTTCTAGATGGTTACTCTGGTTTTTCCCAAATACCTGTGTCACAAGAGGATCAAGAAAAAACTACTTTTACATGCCCTTTTGGTACCTTTGCTTATAGACATATGCCTTTTGGTTTATGTAATGCACCTGCTACCTTTTGGTTTATCTAATGCACCTGCTACTTTTCAAAGATGTATGACTGCTATATTCTCTGACTTTTGTGAAAAGATTGTTGAGGTTCTCATGGATGATATCTCCATATATGGAACTTCTTTTGATGATTGCTTAAGCAACCTTGATCGAGTTTTGCAGAGATGTGAAGAAACTAATCTTGTCTTGAATTGGGAGAAGTCCCACTTTATGGCTAATGAAGGTATTGTCTTGGGACATAAAATCTCTGAAAGAGGTATTGAAGTTGATAAAGCTAAAGTTGATGCTATTGAAAAAATGTCATGTCCTAAAGATGTCAAAGGTATAAGAAGTTTCCTTGGCCATGTTGGTTTCTATAGGAGATTTATTAAAGACTTCTCTAGAATTTCTAGGCCTCTTACTAATCTCTTGCAAAAAGATGTTTCCATTTGTTTTTGATGATGATTGTGTAGAAGCATTTGAAATCCTTAATAAAGCCTTAATTTCTGCACCTATTGTTCGACCACCTGATTGGAACCTACCCTTTGAAATTATGTGTGATGCTAGCGATTATGCTGTTGGTGCTGTTCTAGGACAAAGAGTTGGTAAGAAATTAAATGTTATCCACTATGCTAGTAAAACTCTAGACAGTGCTCAAAGAAATTATGCTACTACTAAAAAAGAATTTTTAGCAGTTATGTTTGCTTGTGATAAATTCAGATCTTATATTGGTGATTCCAAAGTAACTGTTCACAGTGATCATGCTGCTATTAAATACCTTATGGAAAAGGATGATGCTAAACCTAGACTCATTAGGTGGGTTCTCTTATTACAAGAATTTGATTTACATATTATTGATAGAAAGGGAGCTGAGAACCATGTAGCAGACAACTAGTCTAGGTTAGAAAATATTGTTGATGACCCACTACCAATTGATGATAGCTTTCCTGATGAACAATTGGCTATCATAAATGCTTCTCGTAGTACTCCATGGTATGCTGATTGTGCTAATTACATTGTTGCTAAATTTATACCACCTAGTTTCACATACCAACAAAAGAAAAAGTTTTTCTATGATTTAAGACATTACTTGTGGGATGACCCACACCTTTATAAAGAAGGAGTAGATGGTGTTATCTGACGTTGTGTACCTGAGCATGAACAGGAACAGATCCTACGCAAGTGTCACTCCGAGGCCTACAGAGGACACCATGCTGGTGATAGAACTGCACACAAGGTATTACAATCTGGTTTTTATTGGCCTACTCTTTTTAAGGATGCTTGTAAGTTTGTCTTGTCTTGTGATAATGTCAAAGAATTGATAATATTAGTAGACGTCAGGAAATGCCTATGAATTATTCACTTGTTATTGAACCATTTGATGTTTGGGGATTTGATTATATGGGACCTTTCACCGGTACCATAACGTGCTATACAAATAGTTTTTAACCCCTTTCCATGATGGCATTCTGAACCGTCGCCGAGTGAGTGTCTGCGATAGGGGGGTCCTTACCACACGACCCAAAAGCCGTCGAGGATAGGCGAGCGGCTATTGACGGTTGCCATAGAATAAACGCATGAGAAGTCGCCCCAGTCCCACATGTTACGTCTCGATGTTACGTTTCTGATCCGAGAGACATCAGAAATGATTACGCCGCTATAGTCATGTGAAAAAGGTGGACATCAATATTTAATCCATCGATGTGTTTGTGATAGGTACGTTATCGCACATAGTTCAAGAATGTAAAATGTGTGTGGTGCCTCTACTAATGCCAACGTGTCCATTTTCATAACTGTGTGCGATAGGTATTCCTATCACACACGCACACAGGTTTGAAACGTTTGTCGTATTACCATGAATCGCACACGCATATGAGACGAAACCGTGTGTGCGTCTGTCGGGCATCGCAAATGTTTCACGTCAAAGAACTGTCTGTTCTCTATTTTTCATCGCACACGCTGTTTTCTTTTTAACCATGTGCATATTATTTTATTCACTCCTGATTAATTTTATTTTTTCCCTGCAATTTATTATTCGAATTGGAAATTTTGAAATATGAAACGTGGAATTCAAATTCTCAGCACAATGGTTCAACAACCAATCCATAAATAAAATTCGCAGTACAATATGTTCAGTAATTACAGGATTAGGCAGCAATGAACTATGATGAACCATAATATTTAGAGGCGGTAAAGGTGAAGACACAAGTGTAAATCATTTTGGCTGCCGATGGTGTTGAAGAAGCGGAATGCCCATAATGTGCCCTCCTGCATGCCATAGGCACGAACAACTTTTCTCCAACCCCTTGTGACGATCGCCCGCCCATCCTTCACCGCCTTCAGGAAGACTTCTAGAGAATTATCATGGTAGCATGAATTATATACTTTAACCTTAGTTGCCTCCACTCTGGTCATGTAGTTTGCAAGGTAATCATCAGTAAATTGCTTCGGAAACCACTGAAAAGAGAAAAATTTCAAATACTCAGGTCTAATAGAGTAACTTGTTGTGGGCAGGGGGAAAAGGCAACACATTACTTACCATCCTAAAGTTCACTGTTGTCTTGGACAAAGTGTAAATAAAGAGCTTAATTCCCATCACCCGTTTCTTTCGCCTAACAATCTTTCTTAGTTTCCTCAGTTGACGCTTGTTCATGAATATCTCATTGCCCCATACGCAAAAGGGATCGAAGCGTGGATCAGTACCGCTCATATATGTACCGACAAGCAACTAGTAAATGTTAGAAGCTAAACTGAGATTGCACAAATGATGTAAAATACAACTACCTATGTTCCTAAGTACAAGTATTTTTAGAGATTTCAATATGAACTACATACGGATGTATATAGAATTATAGACATAGTTTAGATTAGAATCTAGATCACTCATTTTGCTCCATATGTAGTCTATATTGGAATCTCTAAAAATACTTATATTTAGGAACTAATGGTGTATAAGACATGGGATGCAGCTAGCCTCGACGGCAAACAACAACATCGCCCATTGTAGCCCTGTGTAAGTACATGGAAAGGCAATGTTAACTACAACATGGTTAACATCCACCAAAAATAGAAAATGATAATAAAATGGCAGCATCTATATTGATATCTTCATTGCGAAAGAGTAGCACGGTAGCAAAGGGACAGATTAAAAAATGGATAGAATTGTTTACTACAACAGACAACCTAGTATAGCCATTGAAACCGGTACTGATAGAAATGAAATTGACGGAGTTAAACATCGCAAGGCAGGTGCTGCTAGAGCAGAGAATGGCCCTGTTGTCTATAAAAAGGTAGGGAAAATAGATAAGATGGGCTAGGCGTGTTTACTACAACATGCTTAATACATGAACCGTATAAAACATGGCCATTGCAACTGGTATTGGTAAGATTCAACTGGTCAGTTCATACTTGGTAAGTCCTAAGGGGTAGTTGCTGGGGGACTTCATATGGACAAGAACCCGCCCCAAGTCGGCCGCAGCGAAGGCGAGGTTTTCCTCCGGGTCGAAGAGTGGATCAGTGCCGCTGACATGTGTACCTACAAGAAGCAAGTAAATGTTAGAAGCCAAACTGCAATTGCACAAATGATGTAAAATACTGTAAGACATGGGATGCAGCTAACCTCGACGGCAAACAACAGCATCGCCTGTTATGGCCCTGCGTAAGTACATGGAAAGGCATGTTAAGTACAACAGGGTTAGCATCCACTAAAAATAGCAAATGGGCAGTATCTCTAGTACATCTTCATTGCGGAGAGTAGCACGGTAGCAAAGGGACAGATTAAAAATGGATACAACTGTTAATTGCAACAGGCTTAACAGCATCCTAAGTCATGTTTTGTAAGTTTGTAGCCATTGAAATACAACTGTTAAAAAATGGATACAAATGTTAATTGCAACAGGCATAATAGCCATTGAAACCGGTACTAATAAAAATGCAATTGGCAGAGTTAAACATTGCAAGGCAGGTGCTGCCAGAGCAGAGAATGGCCCAGTTGTCTATAAAAAGGTAGGGAAAATAGCTAAAGTGTATTAGGCATGTTTACTACAACATGCTTAATACATCAACGGTACAAAACATAACCATTGCAACTGGTATTTGTAAGATTGAACTGGTGAGTTCATACTTGGTAAGTCCTGAGAGGTAGTTGCTGGGGCACTTCATCTTGGCCAGAGCCCGCCAAAGTCAGCGGCGGCGGAGGTGATCTATTCCTCCGGGTCGAAGCGTGGATCAGTGTCGCTGACATGTGTACCTACAGGCAACCAGTAAATGTTAGAAGTTAAACTGCAATTGCACAAATGATGTAAAATACTGTAAGACATGGGATGCAGCTAACCTCGACGGCAAACAATAGCATCGCCCGTTATGACCCTGCGTAAGTACATGGACATGCATGTTAACTATAGCAGGGTTAGCATCCACCAAAAATAGCAAATGGGCAGCATCTCTAGTGATATCCTGAGTCATGTATTGTAAGTTTGTTGCTGGTATTGGTGAAATTGAGCAGGACAGTTAATACTTGAACATCACACAGTGTGCAGTACTGAAATAAACAAGGCACGAACATGCTTAATACATCAACCGTACAAAACATAGCCATTGCAAGTGGTATTGGTAAGATTAAGCTGGCTAGATCATACATGTTAAGTCCTGGGGGGTAGTCGCTGGGGCACTTCATCTGGGCCAAAGCCTGCACCAAGTTGGCGGCGGCGGAGGAGAGGTGTTCCTCCGGGTCAACACGCACAACAGCCATCGTGCCATCGACCGCCATCAGCTCCTCGACCTCCACGTGATATGTGGTTGGGCTTGCGCGGTGATGCTCTGGAGGTAGGGGCGGTGGGGATTTGGAGGCATGAGGATGTTTCGCAGGTGCCATTTAAGCAATCAGGACGGGGCCATGATAGAGATCAGTGGGTTACCTGACTGGATCGACGATGCTCGGGCTGAATGTAGATGTGGTTGAAGTTGTGGTTGCGGCGGCGGCGGTTTGAGCTGCCAGGAGGGGGGAGGGGGGAGATACTGTGGAAATTTGATGGGTGGGGATGTGGTGGGAGCAATAAATTCTGAAATCGTCCGCCTAATGAAAATTTCGCTTCGAAACTTGAAACTTGGGTGGGGGAAACACACAACATAGACGAAGCGCGTAAAATACTCGTGTGCGAGAAAAGCAAAAATTCGCAGATCCCATCTCCAAAAAAATGTACATGTGTAGTTCATTTTTTCGGTCAATGGTATGCTTGCTTTATTAGGAAACATCGCATAGGTAACTGACTTATGGATCATTAACGCAAAAAAACTCACACGGGTACGCCATAGAAACCGTGTGTTTTGTGATCTTCTAATAATTCTTATATCTATCAACATCTCCAGCCGCACCTAATTTCAAAAATCTCTTTCATTGTATCAGGATTATTCAATGTACATGAACGAGGCAAGGTGACACCTGATGAACAATCATCGGTTTATGAAATGCAATCAAGTGTCAACCTGCCTCGCTCGCATAGCCAGATTTGATCCTATACAACAAGAGAGAAGCTTGCTGACATCCGCCAGCGTTGAAACCAGTTGTGGCCACCTCTAGTCTCTGGCGGCTTCCGGTGGTTGCGGGCGGATGTTTCAGGAGTATTTAGGGAAAGGGTGCGGCTACAAAAATTCAGTGAACACATGCTAATCAACGCTCAAAGCCCTCAAAGGATGCGCGTACCAACATTGTACGTTAATAATAGATAGTACCAACTTAAAGCACTACTGGTAATTTGCTCTAAAACTAGTACTGGTAGATGCTCATAATTAATTATACAAACTTACGGGTGACACATGCACTAACTACTTCTCTCATGGTGGCATCGGAGCATGCTGGCCAGACGCCATCGTTCTCCTTCTCGGCCTTGTAGGTGGCAGCCTACCGTGCTTCGATCTCCGCCGAGCTCTCCTCAGCACGGCGTGCGGCCTCTTCTTTATTGCGGCAGCAGGACTCTCCTTTCTTGACTGCTTTCTACCTTTTTCGCTCCTTTTGTGCGGCTTTGGCCGCCTCTAGATCCACCGCCCATTCGGCCATGGCAGCAACAAAGTCCGCTCACGTACTTGTGCGGCCGTGCGCGGTGATGAACTCGGCGCAGCGGGATGCCATCGCTTCCTTACCATGTGTGCGGTCGCGGGCGGCGAGGAACTCGGCGCGGCGGGATGCCATCGCTTCCTTACCAGTTACTGTGCGCCGCGGTGCCATGAACGACGCTTGGAGAGAGCTCTAGGATGGAGTGGCCGGACAGCCGTACAGTGCGGTGGTTTTTAAGAGCTCAACGACAAACGACGAAGGAAATTTGGCTTCCCTTACAATCTTGCTCATTCATTATCGCACACGGTTCATCTCCGTCGCCTCCAGAAACAGTGTGCGCTGAGCCTATTGTGTGTTGCGTTATGATTGGCCGGAACCCCAGCCATGCAGATCTCTCGTGTGCACCGTAGGATGCACCGCGATCGAACGGCAATCCATGTGCCTCACATCACACCCGTGCAGCTGTAGCTGGATTGGATTTATATGCGCTAAATGCTTAGAAAATGCACATAATCCCCTAAATATGGTAAATGAGCCCGGAAAAGTGCCAAATTTGAACACGGTTATTTGCAGGGTGTATTTTCATCGTAGAAAAAAATTCAAGGGCAAAGAACGAAGAAAATTTGGATTCCCCTTCAATCTTGGTGATTTCCCTCTCGAAAGCATGGAACTTCCTCGGTGATGGTTCAATTTATGAAAGGCGTGCATGACGACATAAGCCAAACCTTCTCAAATTTTTACCAGGGCATTGTGAGGCCATACCATGGCACCATGCCAGGCGTCATGTTTTTCAAGCATTTATTTCATTTTTCTATAGTTGAAAACCCAATAAACAAACGTTTATGGTTGACTATTGCCACACATTTCATCAAAATATCTGCCAATTCCTTGCAAAAGGCATGAGAATTTACTAAATAGCACGAGCATGGTTTTTCATACCGTTCTTGTGCACCATTTCATGCACCGATTGTTCGAATTTGAATTATGTGGATTAATGCCTAGAAAATGCACATAATCCCCTAAATATGGTAAATGAGCCCAGAAAAATGCCAAATTTGAACACGTTGCATTGGAGGGGGTATGTTGATCTTAGAAAAAACTGAATGACAAACTAGGAAGGAAATTTGGATTCTCGGTCCCTCAATCTTGGTGATTTCCCCCTCGAAACCATGAAACTTCCTCGGTGATGGTTCGATTTATGAAGGGCGTGCACGACGACATAAGCCAAACCTTCTCAAATTTTTACTAGGGCAAGGTGAGGCCATACCATGGCACCATGCCAGCCGTCATGTTTGTCAATCATGTATTTCACTTTTCTATAGTTGAAAAACCAATAAACGATGCGTTTGTGGTTGACTATTGCCACACATTTCCTTGAAATCTCTTCACATTCCTTGTAAAAGGAATGAGAATTTACTAAATAGCACGAGCATGGTTTTCCAGACCATTCTCATGCACCTTTTCATGCACCGGTTGTTTAAATTTGAATTATGTTCATTAATGCCTAGAAAATGCACATAATCCCCTAAATATGGTAATGAACCCGGAAAAATGCCAAAATTGAACACGGTGATATGCAGGGTGTATGTTCATCGTAGAAAAAAACTCATGGACAAAGGACGAAGGAAATTTGGTTTCCCCTTCAATCTCGGTGATTTACTATCACACACGATTCATCTTCGTCACCTCTACAAACCGTGTGTGTTCACCCACACATGCAAAAGGAAAAAAGAAACCCTCGCCCCCCTGCCCAATTCGTCCCCACCCACCCGCCGTGGACTCCTCCGCAACTCTGCACCTCATCAACTTCTATCGCGGCGGCCACCCTAAGCTCGACGGCTGTCGTCAGCGGGCGGAGGTCGTGCTCCAAACGGCACAGGATTTCACCCCTACCGCTTGCCGCTGCCTATCTGTATCCACTTGCATCGACATTCTAGACTCTGGTCAATTGGGGTTTTCTGCGGGATTGGGCCAGAGATTTTTCTCATGGAGAAGGTAATCAATGTAGCGAAATATTCACTCATCTCTTATCGCTGTCCGTCCGTTGTTGTTAATCAACCGACGGAACTCGCCGTGGATTCATTTTTGTTCTAGCTGATTCGAGGGTTTTCATTCATGTGTCCATAGTGCGAGCACAAATCGGGCAAGTGTGGTCGCGGCCAGTCGGAAACGAAGTTCTATCTCACCATTCCGGATGACTTCAGGGAGCGCTCGGTATGTTCAATCTCAACCTACCACAGTCGGTATGGCCTAAATTAGTGAACATATATCATCTATTGCTACATTTGGATAAAAGGTACGGTGCCACGTGCAGCCTAGACGTCAAAGCCAATTTTCCCCCTATATTAGGCAAATTAATGATGTATTGTTCATTCAGTTACTCTCATATTTGCATCAAATCTTTGTTACATTATCTATTTTTAATTATATATTTTTGTACTTTGCTTTCAGCTATATATTGTTCTGTTCTATCAGTCACTCCCATATTTGCATCTTGTTCTATTATTTCAATATATCTAATTTACGATCTTGATTTTCATTTCAAGCAGTACATCCCTTGCTTTGCAAGAACACGAGTAGAAAGAAATCTTGGGCTTTACTTTGTTGATGACTCCATGGATGTCATATTGACAATGCAGCATGGATTTACAATGACAGTTAGCGTAAAATTTGATAAAGATGGTCACTCTAATTTTGATGCAGACCTTTGGAGAAAAAATTCTAAGTTTTATGAACTGAAATCTGGCAATAAAATTCTAGTGCATGCACCACAGCCTGGTCTAATTAACATGGATGTTTGCTTCCCCAATGTCATCAGCCGATCAAAGTCTGATCGAGGTTAGTGTTCTTTCAACTTTCTCCATGCTGGCATATTACTTAGCAAAATCAAGGTATTTATTTCGACTAATTGATCACTATTTAAGCAACCAATTGTGATTTCATTTTCTGACTCCGTTCCTAGGCAGTAACAAATTCTATTTACCAATTTATGCGCACTATATACTCTTCTGCCATGTTCTGAATAAATAATACCTTTCCACCTTTTAAGCAGGATATGTTGGATGCATAGTTAACGATCTGTATGTTACTCAGCGTACCAAATTTCACTGGAAAGAGTTGAAGCATGCCATAAAATTTGTTGATAATCTGACAGAGATAGCACAGTGTATGAACACTGGATTTTAGATGGGATTAATTATACCTATGGTGCACACATTGAACAAGACCAATTGTGTGCACAAAACGCTGGTACAAAGTCTTATTTTTATGTTGATGCTCATAAACTATATATATCTTCAACGATATGTTACAATTGGTTTTTATTCTACATTTCAACAGAAATTGCCCGCTGCAGCTGTTCCTGAATCGATTTCCCGGCGTGGTCGAATTACACTTGTGCCTGCTAATAACGCCAAAGTGATTGCAAGGTACTGCATTTCCCGCATAAATGGAACCATTCAAATTAACAAGTTCTCGCTTGTCGTCGCAATGCATCCATATTGGAAAATTGGAGACACTGTTCTACTCATGCTCTACCAAGGCACAGGAGGGTTCTTCCTTTTCATTGACGAGATGCCGAGTCACTGTGATCAAGCTGCTTCCAGCGGATAGTTGTGGTTGTTGGCCCTCAGCCTCTTAAAATGTGCTAGCTGTTACTATGTTAAGTACATAGATATGGACCATATGGTTGTTGGCCCTCAGCCTCTTAAAATGTGATAGTTGCTACTATGTTAAGTATGTAGATATGGACCATATGGTTGTCAAAACCGTGTTACGAAGATCCTCCTTTTGTCGAATAGTGTAACCACTATATATATGTTACTGAAATGCTGTAAGCCAAGTTCTTAAATTTTCATGGAAAGTATTAGTATTGTACACAGTTCATTGAGTTTAAACCTGTGCCAGGTAGAGCGGTAGAGTAGAGGACGTCCATGTTATCGACGTGGCGATCAGCACCGTTGTCCAGAAGGCATTTGCATATTAATTGTACATATTGCAAATTCAGATAATATACAGACAGGCCAGCCCATACAATTGACATATTAGACATGCATGAAGAAATCAATTGAGTATATATATATATATATATATATGTATATATATATATTGCTAATTTACAAGAATATAACAAACCGCGCGCGCACAAAAGAGCTACACTGTGCACCTGACACTGACCCAGCACGTACAGCAGTCATCGTCCATCAGCGTGCCGATTATGGGCTCAGTGGGAGCGGAGGCCGCCAAGTCAATGACCTACACACCTTGATCGATCGAGGCTGGGGTATGATAACCCACAAGTATAGGGGATCGCAACAGTTTTTGAGGGTAGAGTATTCAACCCAAATTTATTGATTCGACAAAAGGGGAGCCAAAGAATATTCTCAAGTATTAGTAGCTGAGTTGTCAATTCAACCACACCTGAAAGACTTAATATCTGCAGCAAAGTATTTAGTAGCAAAGTAGTATGGAAGTAACGGTAACGGTGGCAAAAGTAACAGTAGTAGTTTTGTAGTAATCGTCACAGTGGCAACGGAAAAGTAAAGTAGCAAAGATCAATATGTGAAAAGCTCGTAGGCAATGGATCAATGATGGATAATTATGTTGGATGGCATTCATCATGCAACAGTTATAACATAGGGGGACACAGAAATAGCTCCAATTCATCAATATAATGTAGGCATGTATTCCGAATATAGTCATACGTGCTTATGGAAAAGAACTTGCATGACATCTTTTGTCCTACCCTCCCGTGGCAGCGGGGTCCTATTGGAAACTAAGGGATATTAAGGCCACCTTTTAATAGAGAACCGGATCAAAGCATTAGCACTTAGTGAATACATGAACTCCTCAAACTACGGTCATCACCGGGAGTGGTCCCGACTATTGTCACTCTGGGGTTGCCGGATCATAACACGTAGTAGGTGACTATAACTTGCAAGATAGGATCAAGAACACAAATATATTCATGAAAACATAATAGGTTCAGATCTGAAATCATGGCACTCGGGCCCTAGTGACAAGCATTAAGCATAGCAAAGTCATAGCAACATCAATCTTAGAACATAATGGATACTAGGGATCAAACCCTAACAAAACTAACTCGATTACATGATAGATCTCATCCAACCCATCACCGTCTAGCAAGCCTACGATGGAATTACTCACGCACGGCGGTGAGCATCATGAAATTGGTGATGGAGGATGGTTGATGATGACAACGACGATGATTTCCCCTCTCCGGAGCCCTGAACGGACTCCAGATCTGCCCTCCCGAGGAAGAACAGGAGGTGGCTGCGGCTCCATGTCGTAAAACGCGATGAATCCTTTTCTCTGATTTTTTTCTCCTCGAACATGAATATATGGAGTTGGAGTTGAGGTCAGTGGAGGTCTAGGGGGCCCACAAGGTCGGAGGGCGCGCCCAGGGGGGTAGGGCGCGCCCCCCGCCCTTGTGGCTAGGGTGTGGGCCCCCTGCTGCTAATTCTTTTGCCAATATTTTTTATTAATTCCAAAAGTTATCTCCATATATTTTCAGGTCATTCCGAGAACTTTTTATTCTGCACAAAAATAACACCATGGCAATTCCGCTGAAAACAGCGTCAGTCCGGGTTAGTTCCATTCAAATCATGCAAATTAGAGTCCAAAACAAGGGCAAAAGAGTTTGGAAAAGTAGATACGATGGAGACATATCAACTCCCCCAAGCTTAACCCATTGCTTGTCCTCAAGCAATTCAATTAATAAACTGAAAGTGATAAAGAAAAACTTTTACAAACTCTGTTTGATCTTGTTGTTGCAAATATGTAAAACCAACATTCAAGTTTTCAGCAAAGATTATGAACTAACCATATTCACAATAACTTTTAGGTCTCACATTTACTCATATCAATGGCATAATCGTCTAGCGAGAAATAATAATAAATCTCGGATGACAACACTTTTTCTAAACAATCATGATATGATATAACAAGATGGTATCTCGCTAGCCCTTTCTGAGACCGCAAAACATAAATGCAGAGCACCCCTGAAGATCAAGGACTGAATAGACATTGTAATTCATGGTAAAAGAGATCCAGTCACAGTCATACTCAATATAAATTAATAACAATGCATACGAATGACAGTGGTGCTCTCTGACTAGTGCTTCTTATAAGAGGATGATGACTCAACATAAAAGTAAATAGATAGGCCCTTCGCAGAGGGAAGCAGGGATTTGCAGAGGTGCCAGAGCTCGAGTTTTTGAAATAGAGATAAATAATATTTTGAGCAGCATGCTTTCATTGTCAACATAACAACCAAGAGATCTCGATATCTTCCATACTACATACATTATAGGCGGTTCCCAAACAGAATGGTAAAGTTTTTTTTACTCCCCCTCCACCAATCAATCACACTCTACGGCTTGTCCGAAACAACGGGTGTCGTCCAACTATCAACAATCCTGGGGGAGTTTTGTTTTGCAGTTATTTTGATTTGATTTGGGCATGGGACTGGGCATCCCGATTACCAGCCATTTTCTCGTGAATGATGAGCGGAGTCCACTCATCGTGAGAATAACCCACCTAGCATGGAAGATACTGACAGCCCCCAGTCGCCACATGAGCAATTTGGGCATACAAAACAGATTATCATTTGAAGGTTTAGAGTTTGGCACATGCAAATTTACTTGGAACGGCAGGTAAATACCGCATATAGGAAGGTATGGTGGACTCATATGGAACAACTTTGGGGTTTATGGAAGTGGATGCACAAGCAGTATTCCCGCTTAGTACAAGTGAAGGCTAGAAAAAAGACTGGGGAGCGACCAACTAGAGAGCGACAACAGTCATAAACATGCATCGAGATTAACCAACATTGAATGCAAGCATGAGTAGGATATAAATCACCATGAACATAAATATCGTAGAGGCTATGTTGATTTTGTTTCAACTACATGCGTGAACATGTGCCAAGTCAAGCCACTCGAATCATTCAAAGGAGGATACCATCCTATCATACTGCATCACAACCATTTTAATTTCCATGTTGGCATGCAATGTAAACCAATATACACTCCTAGCTAATTAAGCATGGCATGAGTAACTATAATCTCTAATTGTCATTGCAAACATGTTTCATTCATAATAGGCTGAATCAGGAACGATGAACTAATCATATTTACAAAAACAAGATAGGTCGAGTTCATACCAGCTTTTCCTCATCTCAATCATTTTATCATATATCATCATTATTGCCTTTCACTTGCATGACCGAACGGTGTGGATAATAATAATAGTGCACGTGCATTGGACTAAGCTGGAATCTGCAAACATTTATTCAAAGGAGAAGACAAGGTAATCTGGGCTCTTTGTTAGATCAACAATAATGCATATGAGAGCCACTCAACATTTTCATCATGGTCTTCTCCTCTCGACCCCCAAAGAAAAGAAAAGAATTTCTAAGAAACACACTGAAATGTTTTTGGAGTTTTTGTTTTTCTGAAGAAGGTAAAACATGAACGAGAAAAATTGTTTACACGGGAAAGCTCCCAACAAGCAAAAGAAGAACGAGAAATCTTTTTGGGTTTTCTTTTAATACTACAACTAAACATGGAAAGTAAACTAAGCTACAACTAATTTTTTTTGTAATTTCTCAAAGTTTTTCAAACACTCACGAAGAAAGCGAGAAAAAGAAATAAACTAACATGGATAATACAATGAAAAAGTATGAACACCGACAACTGGAATGAGTGTGTGAACAAGAATGTAATGTCGGTGAGAAATACGTACTCCCCCAAGCTTAGGCTTTTGGCCTAAGTTGGTCTAAGGCCATGACTGGCCTGGATGATATCCGAAATCATAGTTGGGGTTGTACTGTGTTGCGGCAGCTCCTGCTTGGCGAGCTGCTTCATGGAGGCGAGCAGCCTCCATCTCTCTCTCATACTCGTTTGCCTCCTCTCTGGTTATAAAATTTCTCCCTTTTTCCTGAAAGTTAAAGAAGGCAGGAGCAGGAAGGGTAATATGGACGGCACGCCGTCTGTCAAAGATTAGTCGGTACTGGAGGGACTATTCGTTCCTATCAAGGAACTGATAGCATACTAAAACATTATAATCAAGAAAAGCAGGTGGCAACTCTATGTCATTCCCCCTTATGGGTATACCAAGATAATTAGCTAAACGAGTTGCATAAATCCCACCAAATAAATCTCCCTCTTTAGCATTATGATGTAACCTCCTTGCAATAATAGCCCCCAAATTATATCGCTTGTCACCTAACACCGCACACTTGAGGATACTAAGATCTGGAATGCAAAGGTGGCAGTGATCATGTTTACCGTTAATACATCTACCGATAAAGAGAACAAAATAATGAATGGCAGGAAAATGAATGCTCCCTACGGTTGCTTGTGTAATATTTCTAGTTTCTCCAACAGTGATGCTAGCATGGAAATCATTATATTCAGATTTATGAGGCTCACTAAGACTACCCCATTGTGGAATTTTGCATGCATCACAAAAATCTTCTAGTTTCATGGTATAAGATTCATCATAAAGATAAAAAAGAACAGTATGAGTATTACGCTTGGATGAAAAATCAAACCTCCGGCCGAAGGAATCGGTGAGATAATAATACTGTAAGCACTTGTCCGATAAGAAATCCTCGAGGCCGACATCTTGTACGTACGCATAGAATTCATCCTTAAAACCTGCACGATCCATAAATTCATCCGACGGCCATTCACACGGCTTCACCTGAGCTTCCCTTGGTGGTTCAGGGTCTAGTTCTCGTATCGCATGCCTCGGTGCTTGCTTCCTTGAAGAACCACCTTGGTACATTCTCCTAGACATTTTTCCTTCTCTGAAAATTTCTGAAATTTTTAGTAACTCAAAATAAAAGTGAACCAAACTCGATAAAATTGATAGCAACTACTCCTACAAGTGTCTAGAGGCTGAACCATGCATCAAAACTATTTTGGACCATATAAATTTGACATGTAAGCTCAAGAACAGGGTCACCACAGCAGCAAAAATTTGCAATGAATAAAGCACTAGAACAAAAACTAATTGGACCATTGGAGGAGTCACATACCGAAGAACAATCCCCCAAAGCAGTTTTGTAAATGGGGCTTTGAGCAAGGAGATCGAAAATGGCAGCAAGAAGAGCAAGAACACGAGTTTGCCTTATGGAGTGATTTTTTTCTGGAGGAAGAAGGAGAGGATGGGTGCTGGAATAAGTGAAGGGGGGCCACATGCGACCCACAAGGTCAGGGGGCGCGCCCCAGGGGGGTGGGCATGCCCTCCACCCTTGTGGCCAGCTGGTGAGGCCCCCTGGTGTTATCTTTGTACCAGAAATTCTAAAATATTCTAAAAAAAACATATCCAATTTTCAGGGCATTTGGAGAACTTTTATTTTCGGGACATTTTTTATTGCGTGGATAATTCAGAAAACAGACAGAAAATACTATATTTGCTTTATTTAAACTAAATAACAGAAAGTAAAAGATAGGTACAGAGAGTTGTGCTTTCTAGATTCATCCATCTCATGCTCATCAAAAGGAATCCGTTAACAAGGTTGATCAAGTCTTATTAACAAAATTCTTCCAAGTGACATGAAGCCGGAGAATTTTCGAATAACACTAGGTTACCTCAACGGGGATATGCATGTCCCCAACAATAAGAATATCATATTTCTTTTTGGCAGTAGGAAGAGGGAATTCAAAACCTCCGATAGTAATAATTGAAATTTTTCCAATAGAGTTGATACTATGAACTTGAGGTTGTTTCTTCGGAAAGTGTATCGTATGCTCATTACCATTAACATGAAAAGTGACATTGCCTTTATTGCAATCAATAACAGCCCATGCAGTATTCAAAAAGGGTCTACCAAGGATGATCGACATACTGTCATCCTCGGGAATATCAAGAATAACAAAGTCCATTAAGATAGTAACATTTGCAACTACAACAGGCACATCCTCACAAATACCGATGGGTATAGCAGTTGATTTATTAGCCGTTTGCAAAGAGATTTCAGTAGGTGTCAACTTATTCAATTCAAGTCTACGATACAAAGAGAAAGGCATAACACTAACACCGGCTCCAAGATCACATAAAGCAGTTTTAATATAATTTCTTTTAATGGAGCATGGTATAGTTGGTACTCCCGGGTCTCCAAGTTTCTTTGGTATTCCACCATTAAGAGTATAATTATCAAGCATGGTGGAGATTTCAGCTTCAGGTATCTTTCTTTTATTTGTAACAATATCTTTCATATACTTAGCATAAGGAGGCATTTTAAGCATATCAGTCAAACGCATACGCAAAAAGATAGGTTTAATCATTTCAGCAAAGTGCTCAAAATCCTCATCATCCTTTTTCTTGGATAGTTTAGGAGGAAAGGGCATGGGTTTCTGAACCCATGGTTCTCTTTCTTTACCATGTTTCCTAGCAACAAAGTCTCTCTTATCGTATCGTTGATTCTTTGATTGTGGGTTATCAAGATCAACAGCAGGTTCAATCTCTACCTCGTTATCATTACTAGATTGAGCATCAACATGAACATCATCATTAATATTATCACTAGGTTCATGTTCATCACCTGATTGTGTCTCAGCATCAGAAATAGAAATATCATTGGGATTCTCAGGTGTGTTTATGACAGGTTCACTAGAAGTATGCAAAGTCCTATCAGTTTTCTTTTTCTTTTTATTAGAAGGACTAGGTGCATCAGTATTGATTTTCTGAGAATCTTCCTCAACTCTCTTAGGATGACCCTCAGGATACAAAGGTTCCTGCGTCATTTTACCACCTCTAGTCATAACCCTAACAACATTATCATTGTTCTTACTATTCAACTCATTAAGCAAATCATCTTGGGCCTTAAGTACTTGTTCTACTTGAGTTGTAACCATGGAAGCATGTTTACTAATAAGCTTAAGATCATTAACAGTTCTACTCATATAATCACCCAAGTAGTCAAGCATGTGAGCATTACGTTTCAATTGTCTACTAACATAAGCATTGAAATTTTCTTGTTTAACAATAAAATTATCAAACTCATCCAAGCATTGACTAGCAGACTTATTATGAGGAATATCACCTTCATCAAATCTACGGAGAGAGTTTACCTCTACTACCTGTGTCGGGTTATCAAGACCATGTATTTCTGCAATAGGGGGTAAGTTCTTAACATCTTCAGCTTTAATACCTTTTTCTTTCATTGATTTCTTTGCCTCTTGCATATCTTCAGGACTGAGAAATAGAATACCTCTTTTCTTTGGAGTTGGCTTAGGAGTTGGTTCAGGAAGTGTCCAGTCATTATCATTACTCAATATATTATTCAATAGCAATTCAGCTTGCTCAACAATTCGTTCCCTGAAAACACAACCAGCACAACTATCCAGGTGGTCTGTGGAAGCATCAGTTAGTCCATTATAAAAGATATCAAGTATTTCATTTTTCTTGAGAGGATGATCAGGCAAAGCATTAAGTAATTGGAGAAGCCTCCCCCAAGCTTGTGGGAGACTCTCTTCTTCAGTTTGCACAAAATTATATATTTCCCTTAAAGCAGCTTGTTTCTTATGAGCAGGGAAATATTTTGCAGAGAAGTGATATATCATATCCTGGGGACTACGCACACAACCAGGAGCAAGAGAATTAAACCATAACTTAGCATCACCCTTTAATTAGAAGGGAAATAGTTTAAGCATATAGTAATAGCGAATTTTTTTCTCATGAGCAAATAGGGTGGCTATATCATTTAATTTAGTAAGATGTGCCACAACAGTTTCAGATTCATAACCATAGAAAGGATTAGATTCAACCAAAGTAATTAACTCAAGATCGACAGAAAATTCATAATCCTTATCAGTAACAAAGATAGGTGAAGTAGCAAAAGTGGGATCATATTTCATTCTAGCATTCAAGGATTTTTCTTTCAGCTTAGCTAACAATTTCTTAAGATCAACTCTATCATTGCAGGCAAGAAAGTCTCTAACAGTTTTTTCATCCATAACATAACCCTCAGGTACAACAGGTAATTCATATCTAGGGGGAGAATCATAATCATCAGTTTCAATAATATCATCAATTTCAAAAATTTCATTCTCTCTAACCCTAGCAAGTTGTTCATCAATAAATTCACCAAGTGGCATAGTATTATCAAGCATAGAAGTAGTTTCATCATAAGCATCATGCATAGCAGAGGTGGCATCATCAATAACATGTGACATATTGGAACCAATAGCAGGTGTAGGTGTCGCAAGTTTACTCAAAATAGAAGGAGAATCAAGTGCAGAGCTAGATGGCAGTTCCTTACCTCCCCTCGTAGTTGAGGGATAGATCTTGGTTTTGTCATCTTTCAAATTCCTCGTAGTGATCAACAGATATAAATCCCAAGTGACTCAGAGAATAGAGCTATGCTCCCCGGTAACGGCGCCAGAAAAAGGTCTTGATAACCCACAAGTATAGGGGATCGCAACAGTTTTCGAGGGTAGAGTATTCAACCCAAATTTATTGATTCGACACAAGGGGAGCCAAAGAATATTCTCAAGTATTAGCAGCTGAGTTGTCAATTCAACCCCACCTGAAAGACTTAATATCTGCAGCAAAGTACTTAGTAGCAAAGTAGTATGCAAGTAACGGTAACGGTGGCAAAAGTAACAGTAGCAGTTTTGTAGTAATTGTAACAGTGGCAACGGAAAAGTAAAGTAGCAAAGATCAATATATGAAAAGCTCATAGGCAATGGATCAATGATGGATAATTATGTTGGATGGCATTCATCATGCAACAGTTATAACATAGGGTGACACAGAACTAGCTCCTATTCATCAATATAATGTAGGCATGTATTCCGAATATAGTCATACGTGCTTATGGAAAAGAACTTGCATGGCATCTTTTGTCCTACCGTCCCGTGGCAGCAGTGTCCTATTGGAAACTAAGGGATATTAAGGCCTCCTTTTAATAGAGAACCGGATCAAAGCATTAGCACTTAGTGAATACATAAACTACTCAAACTACGGTCATCACCGGGAGTAGTCCCGACTATTGTCACTCCGGGGTTGCCGGATCATAACACGTAGTAGGTGACTAGAACTTGCAAGATAGGATCAAGAACACAAATATATTCATGAAAACATAATAGGTTCAGATCTGAAATCATGGCACTCGGGCCCTAGTGACAAGCATTAAGCATAGCAAAGTCATAGCAACATCAATCTTAAAACATAATGGATACTAGGGATCAAACCCTAACAAAACTAACTCGATTACATGATAGATCTCATCCAACCCATCACCGTCCAGCAAGCCTACGATGGAATTACTCACGCACGATGGTGAGCATCATGAAATTGGTGATGGAGGATGGTTGATGATGACGACGGCGACGATTTCCCCTCTTCGGAGCACTGAACGGACTCCAGATGTGCCCTCCCGAGGAAGAACAGGAGGTGGCGGCGGCTCCGTATCGTAAAACGTGATGAATCCTTTTCTATGATTTTTTCTGCCCGAACATGAATATATGGAGTTGGAGTTGAGGTCGGTGGAGATCCAGGGGGCCCACAAGGTTGGAGGGCGCGCCCCCCACCCTTGTGGCTAGGGTGTGGGCCCCCTGCTGCTGATTCTTTCGCCAATATTTTTTATTAATTCCAAAAGTTATCTCCGTTGATTTTCAGGTCATTCCGAGAACTTTTTATTCTGCACAAAATGACACCATGGCAATTCTGTTGAAAACAGCATCAGTCCGGGTTAGTTCCATTCAAATCATGCAAATTAGAGTCCAAAACAAGGGCAAAAGAGTTTGGAAAAGTAGATACGATGGAGACGTATCAGGGTAGACTCGACATCGGGAATCGCCGGTACTGCCTCGGGCGCAGCGCTCAACAGGACTACCGCGACCACCGGGTCTGCCCTGGCGACGTCCGGTGAGACGATGTTGGCTCTCGCCAGGGCTGCCGTGACGGCCCCCAGGCATGCCCCGGCGACGTCCGACGCTTCGCCCTCCTCCATCTGGGACATAAGCCTGTGCCTCGTGCGGCGGCCGCCACTGCCGCAGTTGTCCTTGCATCATCGAGGTCCCTCCTCCGCCGCCCGCACCATCCACCGCACTCTACGCCGAGCCAGCAGTATCGCCCGCTTGTGATCCCTGTCTGCTTTTAGGACAACCTTAGCTAATCTAGTGGCTTGCTCGTACCGCATTTCCTGCTTCCTCTAGCCGTCATCGGGAGAGGCGGTGGCATGGCCGTCGACCGCCAAGCCGACCATCGTTTCTTCAGCCTCGATTCCTCCGTCGCGCGACTCCATCCCGTCGTCGGCCGTTGGGGGCATGCTGGTATGTGTGGGTAACTAGCTAGCAACTGGATCAATAACGAGTCGCCGCCGGCGGCCATTGCTGTGGTTATTTATAGCTAGCAGCTGGCTAGGGGATCGGGGATTTTACAATTCACCCATGTGGAGCACGAGAAGCATTCGCTGGAGCGCGGGCAGACTAAGTGGAGCACACAACCCGAATACCATATGTGGTGTCACGTGTTATCTATCACACACGTGTTAACATAAGGAAACGTATGTGTAACTTACTAATCATCGCACACGAGTACTCGCAGATGCATCGTGTGCGATACTCCTAGCCACCGCAAGCAACTAGTTTGCATTTTTCAAAGTTTTTTGTACACAAAGAATCGCACATGAATTAACTGTAGTAACCGTTTGTGTTATAATTTCTCATCGCAAACAGTTAATCCGAGTGGGCTGTTTGCCGCATATCACACACATCTTGTTTACAAGAATCGCTTGTGTTCTTTTGGCTCATCAGAAACAGTTCATCTATGTGAACTGTATGCCGCATATCACACACATGTTGTTAAGTTGAACCATTTCTGTTGTGTTCCCTAATCGAAAACAGTTCGTCCGAGTGAAGCGTATGCCGTATATCACACACACCTTGATCTGGCTAACCATTTCTGTTGCATTCCCTAATAGCAAATAGTTCATCGGAGCAAACTGTATGCCGTATATTGCCCACACCTTGATATGGCTGCCCGTTTCTGTTGTTTTGTCTCATCGCAAACAGTTCATATGGATCAACCATATGCCCCGCATCGCACATGCAACTAAAATCTGAACCGTGTTTGATGTCACCACCATCGCAAACGTTTTGCATCTTTTTTGATGTTTTTTACATCACCGTTTGTGATTAATGCATCGCACACAGTTTTGTCAAAGGGTCTCTGATCGTAGTGTCGCGTTAGCAGCATCCTGCAGTAGTGTTTCCCTTCCTCCATTGGGTATACACATATGTTGGTTGTTGTTGATTATGTTACTAAGTGGGTAGAAGCTATTCCAACTAGTAGTGTTGATCATAACACCTTCATTAAAATGCTTAAAGAAGTTATTTTCCCGAGGTTTTGAGTCCCTAGATATTTAATGACTGATGGTGGTTCACACTTTATTCATGGTGCTTTCCGTAAATTGCTTGCTAAGTATGATGTTAACCATAGAATTTCATCTCCATACCATCTTTAGTCTAGTGGTCAAGTAGAATTAAGTAATAGAGAAATAAAATTGATCTTGCAAAAAACTGTTAATAGATCTAGAAAAAATTGGTCTAAGAAACTTGATGATGCATTATGGGCTTATAGAACTGCTTATAAGAATCCTATGGGTATGTCTCCATATAAAATGGTTTATGGAAAAGCATGCCACTTACCTCTTGAACTAGAACATAAAGCTTATTGGGGAATTAAAGATCTCAAATATGATTTCAAACTTGCCGGTGAGAAGAGGTTATTTGACATTAGCTCACTTGATGAATGGAGAACCCAAGCCTACGAGAATGCCAAATTGTTTAAAGAAAAGGTTAATAGATGGCATGACAAAAGGATACAAAAGCGTGAATTTAATGTAGGTGACCATGTCTTGCTATACAATTCTCGTTTAAGATTTTTTGCACGTAAACTTCTCTCTAAATGGGAAGGGCCTTACATTATCGAGGAGGTTTATCGCTCCGGATCAACAATGCCGAAGGCAATAATCCGAAGGTGGTAAACAGGCAAAGAATCAAACATTATATCTCAGGTACTCCCATAAATGTTGAAACCAATATTATTAATACCATAAAACCGGAGGAGTACATAAGGGAAACTTTCCAGAATGCTCCAGAACCCCAAAAAGCAATAGGTATGTGGTACGATAAGAAAACCGACTCCAAAACTTTTCCAAAAGCAATTTTACTCCATTTTGGAATGCTTAAAAAAATTGGAAAATATAAGGTAGTCCGAAAAGTGCACGAGGAGGCGACAAGCCTTGGGCGCGCCTCCCTGGCTTGTGGCCACCTCGTGTGCCCTCCGGACTTCGTTTTCTCCCAGAATACTTCTTTTGCATGGTAAAAAATCATTATATAATCTCCCGAAGGTTTTGACCACCGTACCACGGCAATACCCTCTATTTTTTGTTTCGAGTTGTTTTCCTGACAGATCTAGATCGCCATGACTAAACCTGGGAATAGTTTGAAATCCAAACCAAATACAGTCCAATCCGTACGTGTATAAGTTCAATAGCCAAACCAAATCAATCTAAACAATAAGTGCTATAATCCAAACCAAACCAAATTGCTCATGTTTTCAAGCCAAACCCATCCAATCCATTCCGTAGATACAGTTTGAGCCCAAAGTTTCAAATTATGGACCTGGTCTCATATTCATGTGGATAACTATAAATGCATCATCTCCCTAAATGTGCACATATGCCCGTGCACATCGAAAGCAGTTGGTACAACGACGAAGCCACGGACCTCCAGTCGTCGAACACTCCAACTGGCAAAAACATTCCAGGAAGCTTAGGTCGCCCACAGCCATTTGGATCCGCGTAGACTGGTGGAGCTAAACCAACTGGTACGGCCTATGCTACCCCATGAAGAACTGCCAGCCATGGACGCACTAGGCACATTGAGCCGAGTTGTGGTGGCATCTCCCCTGACCATGCATGCGCTGCTGGTCTTGGGCATGGGCATGGACGACGCACAAGCTACGGTGTGGGTGGGCATGGTGGCACATCGGCACCACCGGTTCACCTTCAGAGCTTCACGACGGCCAGAGCACGAGTGGCCGGTGTGGTTCTTTGTCTGTGCGGTCAACCGTCATGCCAAGCCTCGCCGGTGTGCCAAATAGATCAGCCTGGCCGTGGGCAACCTCACACCCCCAGTGAGTTTGTCAGAGATGCCCCCAATCGATGGCACGGTTGCCATCTTTCCTCGCCTCTGATGACCAGTCGTTGCCACATCAATCGAGGTCCTCTGTGCCTTCAATTCCATGAAGGTCCCCTGAAGGCTTCTCTTCCCTCGCTGATGAGCCATGCATTCTCATAGTCAGAGACCACGGCACATCACGCGCGGTCGACGGTCCCCACCACTGTGGCCTCCTCTCTCCCTGACTGCAAACCACGGCGGCGCAGCACACGCGACAGTGGCAGTGGCAATCGGCGACTCCTCACCCAGTCACTCGATTTGGTTTCCGTCCATGGGTGTAAATTGTATGAGACTGATCTGTCTCTATCCAAACCAAACCATATCAGTCCAATAATTGGTACAGTCCAGTCCAAACCAAATTAATTAGGGGCTTAGCCCACTCCATCCAATCTGAAGGCAGACCAAAAGGGAAACTGAACTGAAACTTTAGTTTCAGTCCAAACCATTCCTAGGTTTAACCATGACGTCTCCAAGCGCTCCCAAGGACAAGTTCTTTGAGAAGGTCATCAACCCTTACCATGCGGAGGTGCTGCAACACCCTCAAACCATCGAGATGCACGAGGGGGTGCTTCACATCCGTGATGTTCAAGGCCAAGGAGGACCGAAAGCGTGGAGTCCAGGCTCGAAGCGGTGGAGAAAGAAGTTTTCAAGTGCAAAAGGATGGTGGCATGCGGACTCAACGCCAATCACTCCATGATCACGGATTTCACCCGTGACCACAAGCTGGATGCCAATGAGATTGGAAAGGCCATCTTCAAGCTTCATGAGAAAATCGAGCATCTCCAAGCGCAGATCTGTGACCTGCAAAACTAGAACTGTGAGTATGAATATAGATTTAAGAGGATGAGTTTGGCTGCAGATTTGAGGATTCCGGAGACTCGTTCATCCTTCTATGATGGTGAGCTTATGCCCTGGAAGATGGAGGACAAGCCCACATCATCATCAACTCCATCATCACCACCTCCGAAGAAAGAGACTTGAGTACATCGGTATGGGCACTCCCCTTGGCTTGTGCCAAGCTTGGGGGAGGTGCCCCGGTATCGTATCACCATCACATCTTTACCTTTATCATTTTTCTTAGTTCGATCCTTTCGGTTATATCTTGGTTTAGTAGAATAAAGTTTTTAGTATGATCTAGCTTTGAGTTTTGCTTTGTGTTCCCTCTATATAATCGAGTCCGAGAGTTATATAATAAAGATTAGTTTTGAGTTGAGGGCTTTTCTTTCTTGTTATGATTTTGAGAAAAGAAAGAAAAGAAAATAGAGACAAAAGAAATAAAAAGATTATATAATAGTCTTATGGGCTGTGATGACTTCACATATAAGAAGTATGTCGCATAAAACTTGTTGGGAGTTGACAAACATAGTTTTGGTCATTAATGCAATTAAAAGGAAGTAATAAAGAAGAGAGGTCTCACATATAAATACACTATCTTGGACATCTTTTGTGATTGAGAGCACTCATTAAAATATTATATGCTAAAAGGTTGAAGTTGAACAAGGAAGACAACATAATGAGTTATGTTTTCTTATATCTGAATAGAAGTTATATTGTCATGGATCCTCCAACATGTTGAGCTTGCTTCACATCCTATGCTAGCCAAATCTTCTACACCAAGTAGAGATACTACTTGTGCATCCAAAATCCCTTAACCCAGTTTTTTCATGAGAGTCCACCATACCTACCTATGGATTGAGTAAGATCCTCCAAGTAAGTTGTCATCGGTGCAAGCAATAAAAAATTGCTCTCTAAATATGTATGATCTTTTAGTGTGAGGAAAATAAGCATTATACGAACTTGTGATATGGAAGAAATAAAAGCGACGGACTGCATAATAATGTTCTTTATCACAAGCGGCAATATAAAGTGACATTCTTTTGCATTAAGATTTTGTGCATCCAACCATGAAAGCGCATGACAACCTCTGCTTCCCTCTGCGAAGGGCCTATCTTTTACTTTTACCTTCTAACTTTATACAAGAGTCATGGTGATCTTCACCTCTCCTTTTTATACTTCTTCTTTTTGGCAAGCACTATATGTTGGGGAAGATCCAGATATATATATATCCACTCGGATGTAGGTGTTCATAAACTATTATTGTTGATGTTACCCTTGAGGTAAATGGTTGGGAGGCGAAACTATAAGCCCCTATCTTCCTGTGTGTTTGATTGAAACTTTGATCTCATAAGTATCGCGTGAGTGTTAGCAATTATGAAAGATTAAATGATGGTTGAGTATGTGAACTTGCTAAATAAAATCTCTTACATTGACTCTTTCCGAATGTTATGATATATTGCAATTGTTTCAATGACCAAGATCATAGTTTGTTGTTTTGAATGAAGTTTCTGATTCATACTTTACCTTGTGAACGAATTGTTACTTTAGCATAAGAAATTATATGACAATATATGTTGCTGTTCTAAAGATGATCATGATGCCCTCATGTCCGTATTTTATTTTATTTTATCGACACCTCTATCTCTAAACATGTGGTCATGATTATTGATTTCGGCTTTCGCTTGAGGACAAGCGAGGTCTAAGCTTGGGGGAGTTGATACATCCATTTTGCATCATGCTTTTATGTTAATATTTATTGCATTATGGGCTGTTATTATACATTATGGTACAATACTTATGCCTTTTCTCTTATTTTACAAGGTTTACACAAAGAGGGAGAATGCCGGCAGCTGGAATTCTCGACCAGAAAGGAGCAAATCTGAGAGACCTATTCTGCACAACTCCAAAAGTCCTAAAAATTTACGGAGAATTATTTTGGAATATATAAAAATTATTGGGCGAAGAAACTACCAGAAGGGACCCACCATGTGGCCACAAGCCTGGGGGCGCGCCCTACCCCCCAGGGCGCGTCCCCAGGGCTTGTGGGCTCCCTAGCAGGTCTCCGGTGCCCATCTTCTACTATATGGAGTCTTTTGACCTAGAAAAAATCAAAGCCATCGTCATCACCAACGATCCTCTCATCGAGCGGGGGGCAATCTCCATCAACATCTTCACCAACACCATCTCCTCTCAAACCCTAGTTCATCTCTTGTATTCAATCTTTGACCCAAAACCTCAAGTGGTACCTGTGGGTTGCTAGTAGTGTTGATTACTCCTTGTAGTTGAAGGAAATATGCCCTAGAGGCAATAATAAAGTTGTTATTTTTTATTTCCTTGTTCATGATAAATGTTTATTATTCATGCTAGAATTGTATTGATCGGAAACCTAAATACATGTGTGAATACATAGACAAAACACCGTGTCCCTAGTGAGCCTCTACTTGACTAGCTCGTTGATCAAAGATGGTTAAGGTTTCCTAACCATGGACATGTGTTGTCATTTGATAACGGGATCACATCATTAGGAGAATGATGTGATGGACATGACCCACCCGTTAGCTTAGCATAATGATCGTTCAGTTTTATTGCTATTGCTTTCTTCATGTCAAATGCATATTCCTTCGACTATGAGATTACGCAACTCCCGGATACTGGAGGAATGCCTTGTGTGCTATCAAACGTCACAATGTAACTGGGTGATCATAAAGATGCTCTATAGGTATCTCCGAAGGTGTTTGTTGGGTTGGCATAGATCGAGATTAGGATTTGTCACTCCAAGTATCGGAGAGGTATCTCTGGGCCCTCTCAGTAATGCACATCATAACAAGCCTTGCAAGCAAAGCGACTTAGTCACATGATGATGTATTACGGAATGAGTAAAGAGACTTGCCAGTAACGAGATTGAACTAGGTATAAAGATACCGACGATCAAATCTCGGGCAAGTAACATACCGATGGACAAAGGGAATAACGTATGTTGTCATAATGGTTCGACCAATAAAGATCTTCATAGAATATGTAGGAGCCAATATGAGCATCCATGTTCCGCTATTGGTTATTGACCGAAGAGGTGTCTCGGTCATGTCTACATAGTTCTCGAACCCGTAGGGTCCGCACGCTTAACGTTCGATGACGATTTTGTATTATATGAGTTAAGTGATTTGGTGACCGAATGTTGTTCGGAGTCCTGGATAAGATCACGGACATGACGAGGAGTCTCTAAATGGTTGAGAGGTAAAGATCAATATATAGGACGATGGTATTCGGACACCAAAAGTGTTCCGGAGGGTACCGGGTACATATCGGGTCACCGAAAGGGGTTCCGGGCACCCCCGGCAAAGATATGGGCTTAATGGGCCAAGGGAGGGACAGACCAGCCCACAAGGGGCTAGTGCGCCCCTCCACCAGGCCAGCCAGTCCTAGGGAAAGGAAAGGGGGAGGGCAAGTCCCTCCTTCCTTCCCCTCCTCAAGGGAGAAAGGAAAGGGGGGCGCCACCTCCCCCTTCCTTCCCCTGGCGCCTATACAAGGAAGGGGGGGCCGAACCAGGGCAGGAGCCCAAGTGGGATTTGGCCCCACTTGGGGCGCCCCTTGGCCTATCCCCTCTCCCTCCCACCTATATATATGAGGAGGGGGGCGCCTAGCACACACACCAACATCTGTTAGCCGTGTGCGGCGCCCCCCTCCACAGATTACACCATCGGTCATATTCTCGCGGTGCTTAGGCGAAGCCCTGCGCGGATCACTTCACCATCACCGTCACCACGCCGCCGTGCTGACGGAACTCATCTACTTCCTCGACACTTTGCTGGATCAAGAGTTTGAGGGACGTCATCGAGCTGAACGTGTGCAGAACTCAGAGGTGCCGTACGTTCTTGATCGGTCGAAACAAGAAGAAGTTCGACTGCATCAACCGCGTTGTCAAACGCTTCCGCTTTCGGTCTACGAAGGTACATAGACATACTCTCCCCCTCTCGGTGCTATGCATCTCCTAGATAGATTTTGCGTGAGCATAGGAAAATTTTGAAATTGTATGCTACGTTCCCCAACAGTGGCATCCGAGCCAGGTCTATGTGTAGATGATATGCACGAGTAGAACACAAAGAGTTGTGGGTGGTGATCGTCATACTGCTTACCACCAATGTCTTATTTTGATTCGACGGTATTGTTGGATGAAGCGGCCCGGACCAACCTTACATGACCACGTTCATGAGACCGGTTCCACCGACAGACATGCAACTAGTTTTGCATAAAGGTGGCTGGCGGGTGTCTGTTTCTCCTACTTTAGTTTAATCGAATTTGCCTGCGGTCGGTCCTTGTTGAAGGTTAAAACAGCAAACTTGATAAATCACCGTTGTGGTTTTGATGCGTAGGTAAGAACGGTTCTTGCTAGAAGCCCATAGCAGCCACGTAAAACTTGCAACAACAAAGTAGAGGACGTCTAACATGTTTTTGCAGGGCATGTTGTGATATGATATGGTCAAGGCAAGATGTGATATACGTTGTTGTATGAGCTGATCATGTTTTGCAAAAGTTATCGGCAACTGGCAGGAGCCTTATGGTTGTCGCTTTATTGTATGAAATGCAAATGCCATGTAATTGCTTTACTTTATCAATACGCGTTAGCGATAGTTGTAGAAGCAATAGTTGGTGAGACGACCACGACGCAACGATGGAGATCAAGGTGTCGAGCCGGTGACGATGCAGATCATGACGATGCTTTGGAGATGGAGATCAAAAGCATGAGATGATGATGGCCATATCATGTCACATATTTTGATTGCATGTGATGTTTATCTTTTATGCATCTTATTTTACTTAGTACGGCGGTAGCATTATAAGATGATCCCTTCACTAAATTTCAAGGTATAAGTGTTCTCCCTGAGTATGCACCGTTGCGACAGTTCGTCGTGTTGACACACCATGTGATGATCGGGTGTGATAGACTCTACGTTCAAATACAACGGGTGCAAGACAGTTTTGCACATGCGGAATACTCGGGTTAAACTTGACGAGCCTGGCATGTACAGACATGGCCTAGGAACACTGGAGACCGAAAGGTCGAACGTGAATCATATAGTAGATATGATCAACATAGAGATGTTCACCATTGATGACTACTCCATCTCACGTGATGATCGGACATGGTTTAGTTGATTTGGATCACGTATCATTTAGATGACTTGAGGGATGTCTATCTAAGTGGGAGTTCTTAAGTAATTTGATTAATTGAACTTAATTTATCATGAACTTAGTCCTGATAGTATTTGCATATCTATGTTCTAGATCAATAGCTCCTGTATAGCTCCCCTGTTTTATTTTGATATGTTCCTAGAGAAAACTAAGTTGAAAGATGATAGTAGCAATGATGCGGACTGGTTCCGTGATCTGAGGATTATCCTCATTGCTGCACAGAAGAATTATGTCCTTGATGCACCACTAGGTGATAGACCTATTGCAGGAGCAGATGCAAACATTATGAACGTTTGGCAAGCTCGGTATGATGACTACTTGATAGTTTAGTGCGCCATGCTTTACGGCTTAGAATCGGGGCTACAAAGATGTTTTGAATGCCACGGAGCATATGAGATGTTCCAAGAGCTGAAATTGGTATTTCAGACTCATGCCCGTGTCGAGAGGTATGAGACCTCTGACAGTTACTTTGCCTACACGATGGACAAGAATAGCTTAGCCAGTGAGCATGTACACAGAATGTCTGGGTACTACAATCGCTTGAATCAAGTGGGAGTTAATCTTCCAGATAAGATAGTGATTGACAGAGTTCTCTAGTCACTATCACCAAGCTACTAGACCTTCGTGATGAACTATAATATGCAAGGGATGATGAAAATGATTCCCGAGCTCTTCGCGATGCTGAAATCAGCGAAGGTAGAAATCAAGAAAGAGCATCAAGTGTTGATGGTTAACAAGACCACTAGTTTCAAGAAAAGGGGCAAGGGAAAGAAAGGGAACTTCAAGAAGAATGGCAAGCAAGTTGCCACTCCCGTGAAGAAGCCCAGAGCTGGACCTAAGCCTGAAACTGAGTGCTTCTACTGCAAAGGGAATGGTCACTGGAAGCGGAACTACCCCAAATACTTGGAGGATAAGAAGGATGGCAAAGTGAACAAAGGTATATTTGATATACTTGTTATTGATGTGTACTTTACTAGTGTTCATAGTAGCCCCTGGGTATTTGATACTGGTTCAGTTGCTAAGATTAGTAACTCGAAACAGGAGTTGCAAAATGGACAGAGACTAGTTAAGAACGAGGTGACGATGTGTGTTGGAAGTGATTCCAAGGTTGATAAGATCACCATCGCACACTCCCTCTACCTTCGGGATTAGTGTTGGACCTAAATAAATGTTATTTGGTGTTTGCGTTGAGCATGAATATGATTGGATCATGTTTATTGCGATACGGTTATTCATTTAAGTCAGAGAATAATTGTTGTTCTGTTTACATGAATAAAACCTTCTATGGTCATACACCCAATGTAAATGGTTTATTGAATCTCGATCCTAGTGATACACATAATATTGATGCCAAAAGATGCAAAGTTGATAATGATAGTACAACATATTTTTGGCACTGCCATTTAGGTCATATTGGTGTAAAGCGCATGAAGAAACTCCATGCAGATGGGCTTTTGGAATCACTTGACTATGAATCATTTGATACTTGCGAACCATGCCTCATGGGCAAGATGACTAAAACTCCGTTCTATGGAACAATGGAGCGAGCCAATGACTTACTGGAAATAATACATACCGATGTATGCGGTCTGATGAGTGTTGAGGCTCGCGGCGGGTATCGTTGTTTTCTAACCTTCACAGATGATTTGAGCAGATATGGGTATATCTACTTGATGAAACACAAGTCTGAAACATTTGAAAAGTTCAAAGAATTTCAGAGTGAAGTGGAGAATCATCGTAACAAGAAAGTAAAGTTTCTACGATCTGATCGCGGAGGCGAATATTTGAGTTACGAGTTTGGCCTTCATTTAAAACAATGTGGAATAGTTTCACAACTCACGCCACCTGGAACACCACAGTGTAATGGTGTGTCCGAATGTCATAACCGTACTTTATTGGATATGGTACGATCTATGATGACTCTTACCGATTTACCACTATCGTTTTGGGGTTATGCATTAGAAACAGCTGCATTCACATTAAATAGGGCACCGTCTAAATCCGTTGAGACGACACCGTATGGACTGTGGTTTGGCAAGAAACCTAAGCTGTCATTTCTTAAATTTTGGGGTTGCGACACTTATGTCAAAAGGCTTCAGCATGATAAGCTCGAACCCAAATCGGAGAAGTGTGACTTCATAGGATACCCTAAGGAAACAATTGGGTACACCTTCTACCACAGATCAGAAGGCAAGATCTTTGTTGCCAAGAATGGAACCTTTCTAGAGAAGGAATTTCTCTCGAAAGAAGTGAGTGGGAGGAAAGTAGAACTTGATGAGGTAATCGTATCTTCTCTCAAATTGGAAAGTAGTTCATCAGAGAAAACCGTTCCCGTGATGCCTACACCAACTAGAGAGGAAGTTAATGATGATGATCATGAAACTTCAGATCAAGTTACTACAGAGCTTCGTAGGTCAACCAGAACACGATCCGCACCAGAGTGGTACGGGAATCCTGTACTGGAAGTCATGTTACTAGACCAAGGTGAACCTACGAACTATGAAGAAGCTATGATGAGCCCAGATTTCGACAGATGGCTTGAGGCCATGGAATCTGAGATAGGATCCATGTATGAGAACAAAGTGTGGACTTTGGTGGATTTGCCCGATGATCGGCAAGCCATAGAAAATAAATGGATCTTCAAGAAGAAGACTAACGCCGATGGTAATGTTACTGTTTATAAAGCTCGACTTGTCGCAAAAGGTTTTCGACAAGTTCAAGGGGTTGACTACGATGAGACTTTCTCACCCGTAGTGATGCTTAAGTCTGTCCGAATCATGTTAGCAATTGCCGCATTTTATGATTATGAAATCTGGCAAATGGATGCCAAAACTGCATTCCTTAATGGATTTCTTAAAGAAGAGTTGTATATCATGCAACCAGAAGGTTTTGTCGATCCTAAAAGTGCTGACAAAGTGTGCAAGCTCCAGCGATCCATCTATGGACTAGTGCAAGCATCTCGGAGTTGGAATATACACTTTGATGAAGTGATCAAAGCATATGGATTTATACAGACTTTCGGTGAAGCCTGTATTTACAATAAAGTGAGTGGGAGCTCTGTAGCATTTCTGATATTATATGTGGATGACATATTGTTGATTGGAAATGATATAGAATTTCTGGATAGCATAAAAGGATACTTGAATAAGAATTTTTCAATGAAAGACCTCGGTGAAGTTGCTTATATATTGGGCATCAAGATCTATAGGGATAGATCGAGACGCTTAATAGGACTTTCACAAAGCACATACCTTGATAAAGTTTTGAAGAAGTTCAAAATGGATCAGTCAAAGAAAGGGTTCTTGCCTGTGTTGCAAGGTGTGAAGTTGAGTAAGACTCAAAGCTCGACCACGGTAGAAGATAGAGAGAGAATGAAAGTCATTCCCTATGCCTCAGCCATAGGTTCTATATGATATGCCATACTGTGTACCACACCTGATGTGTGTCTTGCCACTTATCTGGCAAAGAGGGTACAAGAGTGATCCAGGAGTGGACCACTGGACAACGGTCAAAATTATCCTTAGTTACCTAAGAGGACTAAGGAAATGTTTCTCGGTTATGGAGGTGATAAAGAGTTCATCGTAAAGGGTTACGTTGATGCAAGCTTTAACACCGATCCGGATGACTCTGAGTCTTAATCTGGATACATATTGAAAGTGGGAGCAATCAGCTAGAGTAGCTCCATGCAGAGCATTGTAGACATAGAAATTTGCAAAATACATACGGATCTGAATGTGGCAGACCCGTTGACTAAACTTCTCACACAAGCAAAACATGATCACACCTTAGTACTCTTTGGGTGTTAATCACATGGCGATGTGAACTAGATTATTGACTCTAGTAAACTCTTTGGGTATTGGTCACATGACGATGTGAACTATGGGTGTTAATCACATGGCGATGTCAACTAGATTATTGACTCTAGTGCAAGTGGGAGACTGAAGGAAATATGCCCTAGAGGCAATAATAAAGTTGTTATTTTATATTTCCTTATTCATGATAAATGCTTATTATTCATGCTAGAATTGTATTGATCGGAAACCTAAATACATGTGTGAATACATAGACAAAACACTGTGTCCCTAGTGAGCCTCTACTTAACTAGCTCGTTGATCAAAGATGGTTTAGGTTTCCTAACCATGGACATGTGTTGTCATTCGATAATGGGATCACGCCATTAGGAGAATGATGTGATGGACATGACCCACCCGTTAGCTTAGCATAATGATCGTTCAGTTTTACTGCTATTGCTTTCTTCATGTCAAATACATATTCCTTCGACTATGAGATTATGCAACTCTCGGATACCAGAGGAATGCCTTGTGTGCTATCAAACATCACAACATAATTGGGTGATCATAATGATGCTCTACAGGCATCTCTGAAGGTGTTTGTTGGGTTGGCATAGATCGAGATTAGGATTTGTCACTCCGAGTATCGGAGAGGTATCTCTGGGCCCTCTCGGTAATGCACATCATAAGAAGCCTTGCAAGCAAAGTGACTTAGTCACAGGATGATGTATTATGGAATGAGTAAAGAGACTTGCCAGTAACGAGATTGAACTAGGTATAAAGATACCGATGATCAAATCTCGGGCAAGTAACATACCGATGGACGAAGGGAATAATGTATGTTGTCATAACAGTTCGACCGATAAAGATCTTCGTAGAATATGTAGGAGCCAATATGAGCATCTAGGTTTCGCTATTGGTTATTGACCAGAGAGTTGTCTCGGTCATGTCTACATAGTTCTCGAACCCATAGGGTCCGCACGCTTAACGTTTGATGACGATTTTGTATTATATGAGTTATGAGATTTGGTGACCGAATGTTGTTCGGAGTCCCGGATGAGATCACGGACATGACGAGGAGTCTCGAAATGGTCAAGAGGTAAAGATTGATATATAGGACGATGGTATTCGGACAATGGAAGTGTTCCGGAGGGTATCGGGTACATATCGGGTCACCGGAAGGGGTTCTGGGCACCCCCCGGCAAAGATATGGGCTTAATGGGCCAAGGGAGGGACAGACCAGCCCACAAGGGGCTGGTGCGCCCCACCACCAGGCCGACCAGCCCTAGGGAAAGGAAAGGGGGGAGGGCAAGTCCCTCCTTCCTTCCCCTCCTCAAGGGAGAAAGGAAAAGGGGGGCGCCACCTCCCCCTTCCTTCCCCTGGCGCCTATACAAGGAAGGGGGGGCCGAACCAAGGCAGGAGCCCAAGTGGGATTCAGCCCCATTTGGGGCGCCCCTTGGCCTCTCCCCTCTCCCTCCCACCTATATATATGAGGAGGGGGGCGCCTAGCACACACACCAACATCTGTTAGCCGTGTGCGGCGTCCCCCTCCACAGATTACACCATCGGTCATATTCTCGCGGTGCTTAGGCGAAGCCCTGCACAGATCACTTCACCATCACCATCACCACGCCATCGTATTGAAAGAACTCATCTACTTCCTCAACACTTTGCTGGATCAAGAGTTCGAGGGACGTCATCGAGCTGAACGTGTGCAGAACTCGGAGGTGCCGTACGTTCGGTGCTTGATCGGTCGGAACGAGAAGAAGTTCGACTACATCAAACGCATTGTCAAACGCTTCCACTTTCGGTCTACGAGGGTACATAGACAAACTCTCCCCCTCCTGTTGCTATGCATCTCCTAGATAGATCTCGCATGAGCGTAGGAAAATTTTGAAATTGCATGCTACGTTCCCCAACAGTAGTTGATGCTAGTTGGTTTATTTGGTGGAAGATCATATGTTCAGATCCTTAATGATAATTAATACCCCTCTTATCTTGAAAATGTACATGCTTTGTGATTAGTTAAGTTTGTTCTTGAGGACATGGGAGAAGCCTTGTTATTAGTAATCATGTGAATTTGGTATTCATTAGATATTTTGATGAGATGTATGTTGTCTTTCCACTAGTGGTGTTATGTGAACGTTGACTACATGACACTTCACCATGATTTGGGCCTAGGGGAAGGCATTGGGAAGTAATAACTAGATGATGGGTTGCTAGAGTGACAGAAGCTTAAACCCTAGTTTATGTGTTGCTTCGTAAGGGGCTGATTTGGATCCACATGTTTCATGCTATGGTTAGATTTATCTTAATTCTTCTTTCGTAGTTGCGGATGCTTGCGAGAGGGGTTAATCATAAGTGGGAGGCTCGTCCAAGTAAGGACAGCACCCAAGCACCGTTCCACCCACATATCACATTATCAAAGTAACGAACGCGAATCATATGAGCATGATGAAAACTAACTTGACAATAATTCCCATGTGTCCTCGGGAGCGCTTTGCTTTATATAAGAGTTCGTCCAGGCTTATCCTTTGCTACAAAAAGGATTGGGCCACCTTGCCGCACCTTTGTTACACTTGTTACTTGTTACCCATTATGAATTATCTTAGCACGAAACTATCTGTTACCGATAATTTCAGTGCTTGCAGAAAATACCTTGCTGAAAACCGCTTGTCATTTCCTTCTGCTCCTCGTTCGGTTCGACACTCTTACTTATCGAAAGGACTATGATAGATCCCCTATACTTATCGGTCATCACGCCCAGAGCAGCAGCGCGTGCGGGAGCCGGGGCAGCTAGTCATGTAGCAACACCTCGGGTAGCAGCAACAGGAGCTCGAGCGAGAGCCAAAGTTGCTACTCAGGCAGCAGCAGCATGAGCAAGAGTAGAGCAACAGTGCAAGGAAGAGCGCGAGCAAGAGAGAGCAGACCAGGCAGGGGACCGAGAGGAAGAGCAGAGCAATAACGCGAGCAAGAGCCGGAGCAGCAGCAGGGGCTCCTACTGATGTGGACATCGCCGCCGAGGGAGCAACGCCGTGGAGGAAGTGGCCGGCGATGCCGCCGTAGATGGAGCCACGCCATGGCAGCTCGGGACCAAGCGCCGGCAACACCGTGAGATCGAATCAAGAAGAAAATGCAGCGATCAGTGTAGAACCTCTTTGGTGGCGCCGATTAGGCCTCAGATTCATCAGAGGAATCGGTGATGGTGCTACTCTTCCGGTGGTGCAGGTGAAGACGGCGCTGTGGGAATGGAGGTGGCACGATAGACGAGGCGAACATCGAGGCAGCTCCTTGGAGGTGGAGGACAAGGTGGCTGAACTGGCGGGACGATGAGATCGATGTCGGATCCTCATCCGGTGCGGTGGATGAGGGACGTCAAGCTGTTGCGGTGGACGTTGTCATCGGGGAAGAGGCTCCGGCTGGGTGGCGGACAGAGGAGGGTGTGGGAATTCGTGGGTTTTTGCGGCCTCGGTGTACGAATGGGGGTGGAGGGGATGGGAGGGGGGAACCATGGCTTAGGGACGCGCTTGTCCAAAATGTGGGGTAAGTTATGAAAGTACCGCCACCAATTTGAACTAGGCGGTTCTTTCGGTTCAGGGGTATCACGGGAATTTCGCATGTCGGGATTTCGCAGGAGGTGGGAGTTTTCGCGCGCGTTGTAATTTTGGGATAGCAAGGCGCGGGTTGAGATGGAGGGAGTTTTAGGACCACAACGCTCTTAAAATTTCAGGATAACAAGGCGCGGTTTGAAGAGGCGGGAGTTTCGCAGCACAATAGACAGAGATGCTAGCTTGAAATTTCAGCATAACAAGGAGCGGCTTGAAATTTCAGGAGAAGAAGCTTAACGTGTACAAAAAAACAAAAGACGATTCTCACCCCACTACAAAGAGCCATGTTCCATTTTACAATATTACTACAAATGCCATTCAAAAACAACAACAAAACATAAAAAAATTGGGAGAACAAGCTTAACGTGTACAGTACCAAATCAATTTGCACTTCCCTCAACAATAAAAAAACAATTCGTACTATCTAGCATATGGACTAAATTTGATTACACTTTCCCTGTTTGAATGGGATTGTACTCGGGTTAGTAATACAACCATCTAAATATTATCTTCACAACACATGACATCAATATAGGAGTAGTAAATTCCCATATAAATATGAACTACATGTACATACGATCTCAAATTCAAATATATGTATCCATTTTATGTTGAATTCAAATTATAGTACATGTATGCTCTAGCTAGATGTTCGGAATCTAAACCATGTATGATACTATGTACAATGTGTTTAACATGCACAACACACACGCACACACACGCCCCCCCCCCCCACACACACACACCATTTAGATATGAGCTGCGAAAGCCACCCATCATCTCCAATTTGAATAGTGTGTCCATGCATGGTTGCAATGTGGCCAAACGATGCCTGCCATCGGTATCTCAAATTCAAATCAGTTTGACCTTGTTCAATGTGTATACAGTATAGCATGCTCGTTTCAAAACCACACCACGCATATCTCAATTATATTCATGCATGCATGGGTTTCAAACATCATGATCTCTTATTCAAATATTTGAATTTAACTTTACATTTATTATGACCTCACCAAGTCTTTTACACCCACACAGTCGTCTTCTCTTTATAGTTGTACCACTAACTTTCTCTCGTGCATGCATGCACACACACTACCACTTGGCATTATCCATCGCACACACGCAATCTTTTTCTTCAGGTCGGTATCCCACGCATGCACACACACACCTCCCCCTCTTCATCACTTCGGGCATTCTTTACCTCTCACATGCATGCGCAACGATCAATGTTCCTCTATGTGTGTATATATATAGGTAGGTCTTTCCCAGTTTTCCACACAAATCGATCGATCTATATCTCTAGTCAGGTCTCACCCTCTTTCCCACATACACATCGATCAATCTACCTCTCTATATAGGACTACATATATAGCTAATACACACACATTATCTATCCATCGACTCCCTCTCATCATCCATGCCTTCCGCTTCATCTCTCAGACGTATGCACAGTGGCGAAGACAGGGGGCAGCAAGGGCCCTACCCCCCCTAACATCACTATATTGAGGCTAATATGAATGTGATCAGTAGATCAATTGCTGGTAAAATGGTTTAAGTTGATGAATTGGCCCTTCCCGTCAAGGATTAGCAATGCGTGGCCCCCTAGCTCATTTAATTTTCATGGATCCCCCACTGCACGCAACCACGCACGTTCTCGCCCCCTCTCTTTAAATATCGATCTCACACTTGTACACTCCTTCCCAGTCTCCCTCCACTTGGCCCCTCGCACCATCTTCCAGCACCCCCCATATCCCAGTGCTTGTATGCTCGTAGAGCTTTTCTCTCTATCTGTCTCTATCGATATCTCGCGAAGTCGACCCCTCCCCTCCCTTCTCATATACCACCCCGACCCCAAGCACATACATGGATGTATATAGGCCTCTCTTTCACACAAATTGCATTGACACGTATTCCCTCACCATATCTCAGTATCTCTAACACACGGACTACGTGTACGAAAGAGAAGAGGTGCACACATGCACTCGTTCCCACATACAAACGCGCGGGTGCACGGTGGAGCACATTTCTACAAAAAAATGTGCATCTATAAACGCTTTAGATGATGTGCCACTAGTCTATATTTATACCTCTATATCCAGATCTATATCTATACTCCTATATTATGTGCGAATAACTTTGAAAGATGGTCATTGGATGAAGCCAATCCGATGGTGCAGAGATGGCAAATCCGAGCACTACTGGCCGTTGGATATCATCTACATCCCACTAGATTCTGCCACATGTACAATCTAGAAGACTCCATGGTTGAACTTAAGCATAATGCACAAACCTCAAAACACAAGCACTTCTCCTTTGTTCTAGAATCTTCCGTTTCATAATTGCCCAAACCTTTTTTCTAAATGAATTGCCATTATTTGTTTTTATTTTATGCTTTACAATGCACAATTCCATGAATCTTAAAATATATTAATTTTTTTTCATAAAACTAATTGATTTTGGATGAGATGAACTATAAGAATTAAACAAACATCTACATCATGCATATATAACTCAAAGCTTACATGGTATAGTGTGGTATTTATTCATAATTTCGTTGTCAAATCTCATGCCTGCAATGCACGTGTACCTTACTAGTACTTCTAGTGTGTAAAAATCACGTAAATTAGAATTCCAATGGCACGCTACACAGTGTATCTCCCTTTTTCAGTTAATATATTATGATTAAAATGATGTGGGGGGCATCCATGGAGCCACGTGGCACATGTGGAGGTGTTGTCACGACCTTCTTGTGTGGATTCATCACAGTGACGTGCTGCTGGTTCCAGAAGAATGTACTTGTCCTCTCTCACGCACACTGGCGGAGTACGTGCACGAAGCAAAGATGTGCATGCACGCACTCATTCCCTCGCACGCACACGTGGGTACACGGTGGAACGCATTTTTGTACGAAGATCCACCCCATGTGATAGTTTGACGCGTGTAAAGTCGTTCACTTAATGGATGGTCAATTAATACAGCGCATGCAAATTGAGTGGACATGAGGGAGGAAGTAGTTGAGAATGACATTACTACTCCACTGCATGCATGCGACTAGTTAAATCATGGGTTGCTACGTCCATTGGTCTCCTTTGTATTTTGTGCCAATTTTTGACCATAATTTAAGTAACACAATATTAATGCATGTCATAAAAAGTAATATCATTGAAAACTATGTTCAAATGCGAATCCAATGATATATTTTTTGGTAACATGCATTAAAATTTTCTTAGTTAAATTTTTGGTCAAAATTTGGCACAAAATACAAAGGGGGCCAATAAACCAAGACGCAGGCAAATGATCAATTTTTGCCTGGGTTACTGTTGGTGGCCTTTGTATTTAAATATGGACGGAGTGGAGTAGTACTATATTTATCTTAGCCTCGTAGGGCTCTCCCAGCGCCTACGCTCGCCTCCCCGACTCGCCCACCGGATCCCGCCATGGAGGATCCTGCCATGGTTAATCCCTTAGATCCCAGAATCCCGCGGGCAGCCCTCTCGCTGCGGCCCGCAGCACTGCCGCCTTTGAGCGAAACCCACATGTGTTTGAGAGGGGATCCATTGCTCCGGAATCATAGATCGGTGGCGCCAAAGGACATGCTAGGGCTGCATTGCAAGTGGTGGGCAGCAAGGGCAAATCAGATCGAGGAAGCGTCGCATCGATTGGAGACAAGTTCGGAGGAGCTGCGCCTGGGGAAGCACAAGGTGGTGGCGCAAGGCGATCTCAGGGGAGAGATGCTGAGGGATGTCATCATCTGGCAGCGTCGCGTTGATTTCGAGCTGGGGCTAATGGTAGAGATCATATTCACGAAGTCGACTGCGGAGGAAAGAAAGCGCATGCCTGCGGGATGGGATGAGTAGCCGGTGCAACTGTTCAAATGGGCGATAGGAGAAGCCAAATCACGGAGCCAGCTACAGCGGCGGCGCTGGGGATGCATCGTAGGCGAGTTGAGCTACCCTCCTTCCCCGCCAGCGATGTAATAACCTACTCGGTTGCTGCTGGAGTGAACTTGCGGCGCCATGGCGGTTTGCAACCGTGACAATCACTCCATCTATATGTATTGTATTTCTGTGAAAATACTTGGTCGTTTGGAAAAAGATGGTAGTTTATTTATCACAAGTTTTTGAATGCTTGGTCATGACAATCACCCGACGGCACAACCACGAGTCTCCATCGCGTAATACATGATGGTCGGTCGCACCAACAGACGGTCGGTCGGACCCGCGTCTCACCAAAGGGACACGCATCGGCTTGGTCTGACATGTACGACCAGGTACATCACTGAAATGTGCGACCGCATTTGAGCAGTACTTGAAATTTGTGTTCAAGGAAACTCATTGGGAGTCGTTTCGGGCTTCGAAACCAAAACCATCAATAAATCTTTATCTTGTTCCCATCACATTCCAAAGTAGTAGTACTACTACCATGCTATAATCAAGTGCAAACCTGTTCACACCTATCAAACCTGAACGTGTTCCCACTATGCAGGTTTTAGTACTAGTACTACTAGGTTATAAAAAGGGGAACTACCTAGCCGAGAATTACTCTACTTTCCTCCTCATAAGTCTTTCTTGTTCGTCCTTCCTTGCCATGGCCGGTGTGCGGAGCTCTAGGTCAAGAACTACTAGTAAGAAGGGAGCGGCGACCAAGGCCATGGAAAAAGAGAGGGCTCACCGCCTCGCGGGAGCTCGAAAGATCTCTCACGAGCAGGCGAGGGCTGCCAGGAGAGCCCTAGCCGCGGAGCCGAACATGCCGAGCTAGCAGTGCTGGAGTCGTTATCCCTCGATGACATGCCCGCTCAGCTCAATAAGCAGAAGGAGTTGACTGACGGCTTGGTGAAGCTGCTGAAGGAGAGCCTCAATGACATGCCCACTGAGCTCAATAACCAGGAGGAGTTGACCGCCGGCTTGGTGAAGGTGCTGAAGGAGAGCATTGCCTTGGGTAAGAAGGCGACCGGCGAAATCCTGCAACTTCGGTAGGACAAGGCGAAGCACCACCACGAGCTCGACCTGCTGAAGGAGGAGAACGCCAGCTGGAAGAAGCCGCATGAGAAGAGGAGTTCCTCGGTGAAGATGTTGAATGCCCTCGTCATGGAATAGAAGGAGGAGTTAGCGAAGCTCCAAATCGAGCACCCGGCTGCTGTCAAGGTACGTAATGCGGCCGTGGAAGAGATGATGAATGCTCGCGTCGAGAAATCCCGCGTCATGGACAGAATGAAGAAGATGGTGGAGGAGATGCGCGAGGAGATGGAGGTTGTGGAGGCGATGAAGAAGCAGTTAGGACTCTGCGGCCAGCAACCCTTCATGAAGTAGAGAGCAGCACCCCAAACTTGTGTCTGCGTCTTCCTTCTTTTGGGGGGGGGGGGGGGGGGTAATCTTCCTTCTTCTTTTGCTCCTGTGTTTCTTCTTTTGCTTCGGGTGTTTTGCCGCATGTGTTACGTTCTCTGCGAGGCCCGAATAGAACAATGCTAACGATGAGCGGCGCCGTGGGATCGATGAAAAGCAAATTAGTAGATAATTTTTTATCTCCATATCGCACTGGGCTGCCGTGTTTCGCACTCCTCCATCGTACTAGTACTCCAGTGGAAAACTAGAGTATACCACATGGTTCTTTGCTCCTCCTTAGGTCATCGGCAACAATTATACGTGCAATCAAATCACAAGGCCCCACCTTCCAGTAGTAATGAGCCATCAAATCACAAAGGCCCTCACCTCTCTGTCAAACTGACCATGCGATACTGCTCCGCCCTCGCCTTTTAAATGTACTTTTGTACAGTAGTTGTATCGATGGATTGCGCCATGGAGCAAAACTAACAAGATGAAATTAAAGAAAAAAGGTGGTACATATACAGAGCGCTCGTCACCAAATTATGCATAGTACTACTAAAAAAGCTAGCACGTGCTTAGATGGGATGCTAAAGTCTATTAAAGAAATTAGCATACCTATTTAATTCTTTGACAACTAAACTCCTTCATGTTTTGGGTAAGCTTCTCTCATTTAAGTTTTTTTAGAATTACTTATCTCATTTAAGTGTTTTGCATATGTGGCATGCTTAGAGCGTGGTTAATAGTATAGCCAACTGCTGGCTATATGATGTTGGCCATATCATATATAGTCATCACTTGTCGTCACTCATACATACTAGTACGTATATAATGTGAAGAAACGAGTGGTAGTACTGCCAACTACAAGACGAACTGTAAGAAATACTAGTATGTACGTACTAAAGAGTTAAAGTAACGAGAAAGAACATAACAGAGTTCTGCTGGGGGCTCAGCACAACACACCCCTGAAATAAAACTAAGCACCATGAAATTAAACTAAGCAACTAATCCGATAGACACTGCATTAGAACCACCATGAGCAACGATAATGCCACCTTACTCGGACTCCTCGTTCATGTCCACGACTTCGTCCTTGTCCCTCTTCCTCTTCACTGATACTTCTTTGCTTGAACCGCACACTAGGCTCTGGCTCTTCATCCAACCCTTGTAGATATTGAAACAAAGGTAGGCATCCATTGCAGCATACTAGATGTAGTTTTTATCTATTTCATTCCACTCCCATGCAAGATGAAACTTGTGGTGAGGTTTCGTCAGTTTACTGTACGAAGGATCAACCATGGCTCCTGCCAGGGTCAGCATTGAAGGCTGACGGGAGGACACCAGCCTATTCTTCTGGAGGTCGAAGGGCTGGCCTACAACGAGGCCTATCCGATCCAGGACTCTCCTGTCGTTCGTAAAGTCTACAGTTACAAATTTCACTCTTTTTTCCTTGAGGAAGACCTCAAAATCCTGGCACCTAACATCGGCATGGCATATGTGGTAGACCAACCACAAGTTATGCACGCAAACCTAGATCATGGCAGGCTTTCTTCTCTTCCTCCTTTAGATTCTTCTCTTTTCCCAGGACTGTGGTGTACTCAACATCTAGCCCAGCGACCCACTCATCACCATTTGACTTTTCGAACATGCGTTTGAAGCAAGCAAGGCATCCTTTCACCGTCGCGGAAGGACGGGTGTAGATGACGTCCAACTCATCACTGGTGATGGTTCTAACCTTGTACTCACCGGCGACCATGGAGATTTGGGACGCCATGGATTTTGGAGGAGGGTTTGGATTAGTGGAACTGCTGTAATGTGAAAGGACGAGACGACTAGGAGCAAACTACCGTAATGTTAAAGGACGGCCGGGGACGAGTAGGAGCGAACTGCTACCGCTTTTCCGATTGTAAAAATGCTGAGTGGGGCGTGCGAACGGCAGGGTAGTGGCTTGCCCGGTGGATAAATGGCTTCATGCACAGTACTATGGGGGCCCAATTAGATGTCATGTCTACTAGACCCACTTCGTAGGCCTGACAGTATGGCATCTGCGTGTTCGCATGTCAAGCATCGGGACAATTTCAGGTGATACGAAGCTTTCCATGCTCCCATGATACGGGCTTCCGAGAGCCCTTGGATCTGAGATCGAATGGTTGCATGGCGTGATTCTAGACCTATGGGTGAATATCCTATCCTGGAGGGTTTTTCTGCAAATGTTCAGCAACTTAGCATGCGGCCATTCAATCTCAGATCCAAGGGCTCTCAGCAGCCCGTATCATGGTCGCGCCTACCACGACCGTCACCTCGCTCGCGCTGTCACGCCCTTGGAGATATCAGAGGGCTATAAACGAGCACTTTTTGCCTACTTCTCATGCATGAAACTACTTCCTCCGTCTAGGTGTGTTAGGCTATGTGATGTTGGCATGTCATACATAGTCATCAGTTATACTCACTCATACAACAAGATTAGCTATAAGGTTGGCTGTAAGAGTATTTATTGCATTTACCAAGGAGTAATTAGCTAGGGTCTTACACAAGAGCCCACTCCCACCATTTTCCCATGTCTCTCTCCTCCACATATAAGAGCAAGTACAATAAGGTGACATAAGCAGGCTATAAGGACTAAAATATTATATCTTTGCTTAGTTGGAAGAGAGAGAAGAGGAGAGAGAAGAGAAGTGGGCTCTTCACTAGTAGCCAGCTGCAGCACGAGCCCCAAGACTCTTTGTGAGGTTGTAAGGTGGGCCAACTATCAATAAAGTAGTACACATTTAAAATTTACTATTATACATGCCTGCTATTAGGTTGGCTCTAGATGACATGGCAACTCCTTATAGCCGATTGTTTGCTGTGGGGCTGTTTGGTTTGTGACTAAATTTGCCAAAGTTTGCCACACCTAAGGTTTGGCAAGTTTAACCAACTTAGATGAGTGTTTGGTTCAAGTCACACCTTAGGCAAGCCACACTAGGGCCCCACATGGCATACACACAAAAAATGTGGCAAGATTCCTTTAGGCTTGCCAATTTGTGGCTCTCATTTTGATGAACTAATCTTAGGCAAGCTTGGCAAAAATGTGTGGCAAAGTGTGGCAATGCAAGGCCTAGAACCAAATAGCCCATGTATTATTAACCATGCTCTAAGCAAAAGTGCCATGTAAGCGGGCTATAAGCCCATTATTGTAGAGTACTTGTTCTTAGCACCTGTATGCCATGGAGGGGGTCAGGGGAGACTCACCCCAGTCATAGCACGACAGTAATAATGATAATGGGGAGTCAAATCATAGGGCCCCACCTGTCCACCAGTAACAAGCTGTCAAATCACACAGCCCTACGTTTCCAGCAGTAAGTTGAATCCGCTACTCCCTCATCTTCTCACCTCTCTGTCGAACCGACTAGGCGGAACTGCCCTGCCTACCATGCAGAAAAAGCCCTGCCCTCGACTTTTAAATATAATTTTGTGTCCATGGATTGCGCCATGGAGCAAAGCCAAAAGAAAACGGTGGTACACATGTATACAGCACGCCCGTCGCGTTCGCGTCGCACCCAGACGATCGGTAGGTCTGGCACACTGCTCACTGAATGGAACGCGCATCATATTGCGTTTGCACGCACATGTGGGACCGCAATTAAGAACCGACAATAGGCACACTCCCCCATCCCCGCAAGTTGGCTGAGTTAATAGAAGGGAGAGACGAGCGATAGTACTGGAACAGTGTTGTACACACGTCGGTGCCTAGACTATCCCTGCACGACATGGGAGATCAGTTCGTCCATGCATGTGACCAGACTCCAGCAGACGGCTGGATTGGCTATCGTCTACATATCGTGCAGGCTGTGTTGTACAGGGTTGTAGTTCTGATGAGAAATATAAAAGAAAAAGGGAGCACCAGGTATATCACATTAGCAATAAAATTTGAACCCATTTTCAGTATAAATACAAATCTACTCCAGTCACCATTGGCAGCTAGGGAAACCTCTCTCATCCATGCTTCACCGGTGAGCCCGTGGATTTGCCCCTCCCCTCTTCCCACCACTCCGTCGACCAGTGGTGGGGAGGGGAATCCTGGTCCCTCCACTTGGGCTATTTGTTTATGTTAGGGATTTTAGTCCTGGCACGCGCAGAGCTCACGTAGATGTCGGCGCTTCTTCTCCAAGTTTCTCTTTTGGGCTCCGATCCTCCTTGAGGTCGTTCGTCTACACATAGTCGATGGAACTCCAGCGTAGATTCTTGCCGTCTCCTTTGCGGCGGTTATTTTAAGGTTTCTTGTCATCTCGCCATATTAGGTGTCATGTGCTTCGGATCACTGCAAGGGATAAACAGCGACAACTGCGTTTCTCCAAGGCGCTGGTCATTGGGGGCACATGCACGAAGACTACTCGGCTACCATCTAGGTCAAGCCGGCTATGTTAACTAGAACATCTATCGATTGACCCCTTTTTTACGAGTTTGTCTTTAATTTGAGCTTTGATCCTTGTCTAGTTTGTCCGTCGGGATTCATGTTCTCTCCTTGGGGCAGTGAGGTTATGAATTCTTGTCATGTGGCATTTTTTGTGTTATGTTAATCAGGTGCTTCAGATCAGAATGACGACAACTGCGCCTCCGGGGCATGTGCATGAAGACTTCTCGATAGTCATTGACGAGGTCAAGCCGGCTCCGGTAGACAAAAGAAAACTACTCCACTATATAGGCAGGAGCCTCTGCACTTGCTTGCTAGTGTTGCTCTCTTCACACTCTCTCGTCCTCTCCAGATCTAAACACGACAGCAGTGGCCACCCTCTCTCTCTCTCTGCTCACCGCTGGTAACAGATCCAGCCGGATCCCCTCCGCCGGGGAAGGTGAGAAGATGCAACGTTCACGCGGTCATCCTCGGCGATGGCTCTGACCCACTGCCGGCGCATCCTGATCAGCGTGCCTTGCCGTTCTCTCCCACACAGCGCCGGCTAAGGAGGGCCTTTGACCCCTTCTTCCTTGTTGCCGTAGTGTGGGAAGATCTGGCCTCCCGCCGCCCACCTAGCGATATCCCGGCGACCCTCAGGTATAACTTTCTTCGAAAACGGCCTTGCTCTACTGCTCCAGCTCCTCACGTCGCTGCATTTGTATCTTTTACTACTTCTCAGGCCCCCTCGTAGATAGGATAGATTGGTTGTTCGAAAGCCACCTAAATTTTTACTGTTAAGAGGTAAAACTACTTGATGCAGTCGAATCTTGTAGTACTACTTCATGCAGTCGAATCTAGTACTACTTGGTTCAAACAGGGAAGAAAGGGGGTGGGGGTGGGGGAAGATTTGTTACCTGAATATAGGACTTGGTCCAAAGAGGAAATAATGGGGGCGAAAAGTAGCAGCGACTGGCTATCCAACTGGTCTCTTGGTCTAATAGGGAAATAAAGGGAAACGTAGTACAAACTCAATATAAACCGATCTATTGGTTGAAAAAGGAAAGAAAGTGGGGACTGGGGGACAAGTCAACAGAGTATGTCCAACACTAGATTTGCTAGCCTCACGCAGTAAAAGGTGGCTATACCGAACAAAAATGGGACCAACCCAGATATCCTGTTTGGATGTTTGTTGCCCCGAGCCCCTCTTATGTAATGCCACTGGTAAAATGTAGCAGTCCCACTGTTAAAGTAAGGACACGTTAAACCAATGTTGTTTTCAATGTAATGCCTCCAGTAATATGAATCAATGGCACTGTTTTTCATGTCCTGCTAAATTTCCCATTAAGATAAGTTTCTTCTTTTCGTTAGAAATGAAACTGTCCTGGTCCGCCTACTCTCCCGTGCCCAAATACCAACTCTTTAGCAGCTGTTAATGTAATGTTACTGGTAAAATGAAGCAATGGCACCATTAAAGTAATGTCGTATTTAACGGTTGTCATAGTTAATCCTAATGCCCACACTAATATCTGGCAATGTTGCTGCTTTAGAAATTGCTATTGTTCTTGTAGGATTGCCATTCAAATAAGGAACATGCTTCTTTTCATTTGATGTATGTTTCATCACTTGTTAGTCACCCTCCTTTCCACCTTTTTGTGCAAACAGAGATATACATTTCACGCTAGATCTTAGTTGAACTGCACAAAATGATATCCAAATTATAGTTGAACATTCCACGAGCTTCACGACCAACCTTGATGTTGCTCAATTTTATTGCAACTAATGAAGAAGAAGCTGCTAGCTCATGGGACCAAGTACTTGCTAACTGCAAGATGCAAACATTGCTTCATTTTAGGTGAACTGCACAAAAAGGTCCCATGAATTGAATCATCCATGTTGGTGACTGGTGTCATCCCTTCTACGATGGCGTTGACTACAGATATGGTTTCCATCACGAGGTATGTTCCTTTTTGGTCCGACCATTTGCCAAAGATCCTTCATCTTGACTCTGCTCTTGTGCTACTATTTTGGCACTGCCATGATAAAGCAGTAATGTTATTATTTTGCACCTTAATCTAGTGGCACTATTAATTTGAGGCAATGTTTTGGCACCGCTAGTGCCACTGATTTTTTTATATCAAAAGAGGGGGTTTCCTCCGATTTCATTAAAGAAACCCAACCATAGAGAACCATTATCCAACAACATCTAAGTGTAAACGGGCAGTTATGCAACTACTACTAGAATGGACTGAGTACTAGCAGGAGACAAGTTTGCCACATAAGCTAGGCAGGTAGGGGACGCAGCCCCAGCTCGACCAAGTTTGGATTACAACCCAAAAGCTACCACAGAAATATCAGCATCCCAGTCTAAGCACCCCCGGCCTCCATCCTTGTGATGCATGGTACACCTTGCTTTCCACCTGCTCGACCCTAGTGCCACTGATAAAATGAAGCAATAATACAGTTAAAATAGAGCTACCGTCCTCTCTATCATTACATTTCCAATGTAGATAAAGAAAGTGCTTCTCTTTGTTAGTATATGTTTCATCAACTAGTCCCATCGTTAATGTTTAAGTGTTTCTGCAAACTGGGGTGCTTAATTTTAGTTGATCTGCACAAAAATATAGATTGGAATGTCTCAAGGCCCCTCCTTGTACTACCACTGTACACTGATGTTCATCACTGGCAGAAGGTGTATCAGGGAGAATTGGGTCGATTTCCAGTATGAGGCCAACCGTATGAGGCGTCGCAGGGCCCATCTCGCCCTCGCAACATGGCATACTGTGATACTATTGCAATCTTTTCCCATTAAGAAAATGAAGTTTCTTCTATTTATTAGTGTATGTTTCATCAACTAGTGCCACTATAATGTAATCACGCTTTTTCATTATCTGTGCAAACAGGGTTATTCAGCTACATTTTGGTGGAACTGCACAAATATACGGATGGAACCAGCATATATGCAGAGTGCGAGGTGCCAATATCTAACATAAATGTGGCTTGGAAAAGCACAGATGCTCGGATGGTTCCTCAAGTTCTTGCCGACCCGCTACAGAATATTTTAATCTGCCGGTGTTTTGCTTGCACTTTACCTGTTTTTTTAGGGGACACTTTACTTGTTTCAGTGTTGCAGCAAATCCTCTAATCAAATAGGAGTAGCTTATATTGGCACTTTTCTAGGTAGTACTATTTTCCGAAAGAAGCGCCAATCAATTTTTCTTTATTTGTACACATTGTCACAACTTTGTTTTTGGTCCAAAGCTATTTAGCGTGATTGGCGTAGTACTCGGAGACTCGGAGTACTACCCAGTACTTACCCGTATGATTTTCATTAGTCGTCACACTGATTGTAAGCATGAGCAGATGGAAGATTAGGTTAGTACGAAGCTTACCTTAAACACTACCACCGCTGTTGAAACGAGGCGAGCGGCGAGGGAACCGTGGAGAACGGCGGGGAAGCGATGTTACGCCATCCGACCTCCTGTTGCGGTGGGAGAACGAATACTCCTGTGGCTCCGGCTGGCATTGCACCCTCACAAATGGCACACCATACTCGATCAATTCGTTATCCTCTGGATGCTCAACCTTCGACCTGTACGCCCACCGCCTCCGCCTGACTTTCGCCTCGGGCGAATCTGTCTGCTCCATCGCCTAGAGGAGATACTCGATGAACTCGAAGGACTGCGGCGTGACTGCCGCCGGGGAGTACATCGCCGTAATCTTGCCCTTTCTCATACATTGCCACATGGCCCTCACCGTCCTCGAAATCTCCCACTCGTTGTTAAACCAAGTAAGGATCTCCTTCAACCTGGCTAACTTCGCCTGGTCGCCATCGGTGATCTGCCCAATTCGCTGCTGCATCCTCTCCATAGATGTACTTCTGAGAGGTCCAATGCTGGCTTTGGAAGATGGGAGGAGAGACATTGGTCTTGCAATGGAGAAGAGGGAGAGGCGAGATGGTGGTTTTGCAATGGAGAAGATGGAGAGGAGAGGCGGTGGTTTCGCAATGGAGAAGAGGGAGAGGCGACACAGTGCTTTTGGAATGGAGAAGATGGAGAGGAGAGGGGGTGGTTTTGCAATGGAGAAGAGGGAGAGGAGCGTGCGGCAGTGATTTAGGATTGGACGAGAGGGCCGACGCGCTGTGGCTGGATCAAAATCAAAATCAATTTACCCTTCAATTAAGAAGCTACCCCACATTAACTAGTCTCCCTTGTATTCTGGGTCATATTTTGACCATGATTTTAACAAATAAAATATATGTTATACATTGTAAAAATAATATAATTTGAAAGTACATTCAGATACGAACCAAATGATACAATTTTTGATGACATGCATTCACATTTTGCTTGTCAAATACAGTACGTGGTCAAACTTTGGCCCAAAATATGCAAAAAAAAAATACTTCCAAGACCACCGCCGCTCTTCCCCTCTTCCATTTCAAAACTACCGCCGTTGCTCTCTTGTTCCAATCCAAAACCAGCGCCGCTCCTCTCCTCTTCCATTTCAAAACCACCACCGGTCCTCTCCCGTTCTAATCCAAAACCAGCGCCGCTCCCCTCCTCTTCCATTCAAAAACCACCGCCGGTGAGTGAAGGTGCTGTGGAGAAGTAGATCGATGGAGGAGTACAACCGATACGTGAGGATCGCAGACGGCGACCCTGTGAAGCTAGCCAGGATGTTGGAGATACAGTCTTGGTTTGACAACTTGGAGCAATTAGCGGCGACGGTGACAGCGATGGCCAAATATCTGGAACAGAGGGAAAAGGCGGCGATACTCCTGGAGGGAGTCGCGCGGGAGTACATAGAGCTGCTCCTCTGGGCCATGGAGCAAACAGATTCACCGGATCCGATCGTGAGGCGGCGGTGGTGGGAGTATCGATCCAAGATGGAGCATCCTCCAGAGATTGAAGGATCGAGCAACTACACGGTGACGTTTGTGAGGGTGCTGTGGCAGAGCGAGCCGGTGGAGTCTTCGTCGACCGAACCCAACTACAAGAGGAGAAAAGCAGTTGGCGCGATGATGCTTCCCCGCCATCCTCTCCCTCGCCGTTCACCTCATCTCATGGGGCGGATGTCTGCTGCCGAGGAATAGTCTGAGGAGGAGCTTAGGGTTGTCAATATTTGCAGGTTGTCAATTGTGCTTTGTGTTGTGTATTTTGAGAGTACTTTCACATATGAAAGTCTTTTGAATTTCAGATTTGCAGTATTGAGCATATGAAGTCTTTTATGAATTCTAGAGATCTATTTTTAGCACTTCAAAAAATGTAGTTTCATATAAAAGTGCAGACAATGTGATGCTCAGAGAAGAAACTGCAAGTTTCAGTTTCACATAAGAAACTGCAAGTTTCAGAGGCAAAGCATTTATATTAACACACCCTTTTCAAACAGGGATAACATCATGTTGGAAGTTTTATTCCTGGTCGAAAAAGGAACTACCAGCCAGTTAACATCATGCTGATCAACATTCATACATAGCACATCTTCATATGATGCACGGTCAAAAAGATATGCTATTTTCAAAATGCCCACACAATGTTGAGTGTGCGAAAAACAGAGAAAACGAGGGACGAAGTTTCGGCAAGTGTTGGAGGTGGTGTGCGTAGATGACAATAGGGACCCACATGTCAGTAATGGTAGAGGCAAAATTTTGGGGTTATTTTCCCTACATCAGGTGGAATCGAACTCGGGCAGAGCAGCGGTTGGGGAGTGGAACTTGGCCACTGGGCTACTTCAGTACTTTCCACAGAAACTTGGCACAGCTTCTACCACTACTGTAGCACGTCTTCCCTGGCTCTGGTGCGTTGACGTCCGGGGTCTGGACGTCATCCTCTGCCTTTGTGCGCTCGCAGCACCGCCGTTGTGTGCCGTTGTGAACATGCTCAACAAATAAGAGGAATCTAGAGAGGACTGTATGTGGAGAGGCGGACAGTCGGGACCGACCATGTCCATGGCCGTACGCAAGCAAGTGCCTCATTGAAAAAATACTTCCTCCTAATGCTATACTGACATTGGGGCCCACGGGTTTGTCAACGTAGTTACTAAAGGAGATAAATTTACAACAAAGCCAATCATCGGGGAGGTCGGAGTAATCATTTATTATCAGTGGGCCAGCAAGTATCAGTTGGGTTGTGGGCTGCCCAGTCTAGGCTTTCTTTTTTAACATGTGCAGCCCACAACATGTCGGTTTGTATTTTTTTGAGGGTCGTCATGTATCGACCGGCCTATGGGCCTCCCATCCTTGGTTTTATTTTTTCTTAAACATCCGTAGACCAACTTATGTATTTTTTTGAAGAAAACACAAAGGTCTGTTCTATTTTTCTATATAAGAATAGGAACGCCAGGTCCAACTTATGTTTCCCTTCTAACTATATTATATATATTTATATTATTTTATATGTTATCATATATTGTTGTTATTATCATCATACATTTAATAGACACTTACATATATAAGAAAAAATATCCCACATCTTATTAACTTACAAAAATAATTTTTTAACAATAAAATCCTGATTTTTTGTACTTTAAGGGAATGAAAATCCTGGTGATTGTGTACAAAAGCTTGGTAAGATTTAAGGACCAATGTAATAATAAAGCATTTATTATTTAAATATATTTATAACAAAATGCTCAGCCCCTATTTATTTTTTGATAACATTGCTGCGCCCAACCCAATATTATAATTAGAACCAGCCCAGCAAAATCGTGTATTTCGAGAAAGTGCAAATAGGCTGTAATTTATTAGGAAAAAATAAATGGGCCGCATGGACGCTACATTATTTGTTCACCCAGCCCAGCAAATTTGGGTATTTCGAGAAAGTGCAAATGGGTTGTAGTTTTTTAGAAAACAATAAATGGGCCGCATGGACGCTACATTATTTGTTCACCCAATCCAGCAAATGGACTCTAAATTCTAAAAAAATTGGTTGAATATGTGCCACATTTTTGGAGGCTGAAATGTGGGCCAATAGGTCGAAGCCAACGCAAGGCGTTGTCAACTTAGTCAACAAATGATTCTGACATCGATAGCCGTTGGATTTACATCCAACAGTCGGCATCCATCTTCAATCTCTCGTCTTCTTCCTCCAGCACCGCCGGGACCACCTATTCCCGCCTCCGGCTGCTAGCAGCTCTGCTTAGTACGCTTCGCTGCGAAGCGCTACCCAACCGCCAGCCAAGTCATCCCTCCACCTATCCACACCTCCTGTTATTCTCCGCCTATTGCAGAACCTCCACCCCTCGTACACCTCTCCGTCTGCGACTCCACTATCGCGTCTTCCCATCTTCGGCTCGTTGCCATCCGGGGCCTCGCCGTCGTCTATCACCTAGGTGCGCTCGGCGCGGCGTGGTCAACGTGGTCAACAAATGAGAGTCATCGGAAGAGGACTGTATGTGGAGAGGCTGACAGTGGGGACGCATCAGGTCCATGGATGCGCGCATGCAACCGCCTCCTTATTACGTGAAGATAAAATTATTCCAACCCCTGAAATCTGGGACCGACCACGTATATCTTCTCAAGGAAGGAAGTGCCTCCTTATTCCTGCCCCTGACACCTGGGACCCACCAACAACATCTTTGCACGCAGGGAAGTGTCTCCTTATTACGGGCAAAAAAATGATTCTGCCCCTGACAGCTCGGACCTGCCAGCTATATATTCGCACGCAAGGAAGTGCCTCCTTGTCATCCCTGACAGTTGGGACCCACCCGGTCGAAGCATACATAGCGTTATCTGTCTGGTCACGAACGTGTACGTACATACTAGTCGATCGGTCTCTTTGCAGCGATGAACCGTGGCCGAGTAAGGAGCGGCAGGTGTCGTAGTAGAACCGCCGACGTAGCATGTCACGCAGTCCCGTCTATATCATGTACACGTAAGTACAGCCACGCTGCAAGAAAGTAAATACGGGTACGTACATACATACGGGCGGGGTCTCGAACGCGTACAGCGATGATGTCCTATTCATTGGCAGCCAACTGGCTGGGTCGGAACAGAGGAAACAGTGTCGTGTTCATCGGGAGGCAACCGACTGGGTCAGAATACGTCATGTTCATTGGGAGCCAACCGGCTTGGATGGAACAGCTGAAACGAGGTCTGGCGTACCGCAAAACGGAGGAAACGGCATTCTGTTTGAGTGCCTACGATCGAAACGGGGTCCTGTTGATCGGGAGGGGTGTGGCGTACCGCAAAATGGAGGAAACGGACTTGTGTTGGAGCACCTACAGTTGAAACGGGGTCTTGTTCATCGGGAGGGGTGTGGCCTACCGCAAAACGGGACTCCACGGGCTACTGTTCATCCACCGTCTACTGCCTCGCTCCAGCTTCCACGGGCTACTGTTCATCCACCGTTGACTTCCTCCAGCCTCCACGGGCTACTATTCATCCATCGTCGACTTCCTCCAGCCTCCACCTGCTACGTACTGTTCATCCACCCGCGTCTTCCTCCTGCCTCCACCTGCTACTGTTCATCCACAGGTTACTGTTCATCTAGCCTCCATCGGCTACTGTTCAACCAGCCCTCCACCGGGTCCTGTTCATCCACCCCCAACCGGCTCGGGTGTGGCGACCTCCTCGGGGTCCTGTTCATCCAGCGGCAAAGGCATACTACCACGGGGTCCTGTTCATCAAACCCCCACCAGGAACTGTTCATCCAACCCCAACCAACCGGCTAGACTCACCACATCTCGACTCGTTCAACCAACCCCCAACAGTCACTGTTCATCAAGAGGAAGGTTCGATCGGCTTCAGTAAGCAGCAGCAGCGATCGATCGCACGGGTTCAGTTAGCAGCAGTAGCAAAGGAATCACTCGGGTTCAGTCAGCAGCGAAGGAATCGCTCGGGTTCAATTAACATCCAGGGATCGATCGCTCAGGTTCGGCAACGTAGCTAGTGCAATCGCTCCGGTTCAGTAAGCGAACGCCTCGCTCGGGTTCAGTTAGAGCCCAACGCCTCGCACACACGCACGTACGTATACGAGAGAAACGCGCAAACCTCCATGTATCGCTCGGCCCCGACCACCCACCATAACCGGGAACTCCCCGAAATTTTCCTCACCCTCGCTTCTACCATGATTTTTTCCGTCATGGACGGCCCAAATAGTGTCATGGAGGTGCGTCCCCGGCCCGCCAGTACGAAAAGCCCATTTTCTGTCATGATTTTTTGTCATAGAAGTAGGAGCCCACCACATCTATGATGATACGTGGTTTTGTCAGAATTATTGTCATAGAAGTGTCATAAGCATGACAGAAAAAATTTCATTCGGGACATAATGTCACGAATATGTCTTTTTTTTGTAGTGATAACAAACAAGTTTGGGTCGATTCAATATGATCGTTCATCTAACATCATACTCTCAATGTTGTTTTAGGACTATCATTGCACTTAATGATATCCTAAGATCCAGAAAGCATGATCACCAACAACACTTGAGCTAGTCTTAGAGGCGAGACATGGAATCTTACTTTACCGTTTATCATTCCACATGTGCATATGAGTTTTCCACTGAATCACATATTCCAGGATCATAGCAGTTATAGCATAGAATATAAAATCTTAATTATGAATATAGCAATATAATAATATAGTATTATTGCCTCTAGGGCATATTTCCAACAGAATGACCATGATTTGTCATGCTACAACATGGAAAATTGTCATGCAATAGCATGAAAAAATGTCATGCTGCAGTAGAGAAATTACCACACCTGTTTTCAGGAATCTGCCATGTTGCATCAGAAAAACTAACATGATACACATAGAAATTGTCATGTATATATAAAAAAATTCATTGTTAAAAAATTACATCATTCACTCAAGGTGTGGCTGGAGCGAATGTTAGCATCGTCGCCAAACAACTAACTGAACAGATGGCCCATGAATATCGGATGTGTCACAAGGGCGTTCCAAGGAAAGCCTCCCAATGAATGTCGGTCCTATAGATTTTCCACGCGTTAAGGGCATCTCCAAAGCAGACACTCAAACCGCATGCAACCATCCAGACTGCACGGTCCGGATATGTTGTGCCATCCAATGCGGGCCTGTATTTCCACCGAGCGGTCCACACACACTTTTTCTAGTAAACTCGAGACAAAAGGGGGAGGGTGCTTTGAAGGAATCACGTAGGACTCTAACACCTCGGCCCACCCAAAACCCCTTTCGGACCCCGCGCCTCAATGCTCCCATTTTCTCTCCTTCCCTTTTTCTCTCTTGCCTTCGTCGCCGCTCCACCACCCTGGCTGCCACGCCACACCCCTGCCAGAACTCGACGAGTCCAACACGTCCAAGGGTACACCCAGGCTCCACGCTGCTTCTCCTCTGCCTCTAGGACAAGCTTCTTGTCCGACCGCCGCTCAGGTACCATCCACTCCTATGATCCTCACCATGTCCAGCAGCTATTCAGTGAATTGTTGCTTGATGTCTACTACACAACTTATTATTGTAGACTCGTATTGGGCCTCCAAGCGCAAAGTTTTGTAGGATAGTAGTAATTTTCCCTCAAGTGGATGACCTAAGGTTTATCAATCCGTGGGAGGCGTAGGATGAAGATGGTCGCTCTCAAACAACCCTGCAATCAAATACAAGAAATCTCTTGTGTCCCCAACACACCCAATATAATGGTAAATTGTATAGGTGCACTAGTTCGGCAACGAGATGGTGATACAAGTGTAGTATGGATAGTCGATATAGGTTTTTGTAATCTAAAAATAAAAAAACATCAAGGTAGCAAGTGATAAAATGGAGCACAAACCGTATTGCAATGCTTAGAAACAAGGTCTAGGGTTCATACTTTCACTAGTGCAATCTCAACAGTGCTAACATAATTGAATCATATAACAATCCCTTAACGTGCGACAAAGAATCACTCCAAAGTTCTTATCTAGCGGAGAACATAAGATGAAATTGTTGTAGGGTATGAAACCACCTCAAAGTTATCCTTTTCGATCAATCTATTGAGCTATTCCTATCAGTGTCACAAACAGCCCTAGAGTTCGTACTAAAATAACACCATATGATACACATCAACCAACTCTAATGTCACCTAGATACTCGAATGTCACCACAAGTATCCGTGAGTTGATTATTCGATATGCATCAAACAATTTTAGATTCATAATATTCAATCCAACACAAAGAACTTCAAAGAGTGCCCCAAGATTTCTACTGGAGAAAGTAGGATGAAACATGCATCAACCCATATGCATAGATTACCCCAATGTCACCTCGGGAATCCGCGAGTTGAGTGCCAAGACATACATCAAGTGAATCAATATAATACCCCTTTGTCACCACGGGTATTCATATGTAAGACATGCATCAAGTGTTCTCAAATCCATAGAAGTATTCAATCTGATAATAGTGAAACCTCAATGGTAAAAACTCAATTCATCACAACAAGATAGAGAGGGAGAAACACAATATGATCCAACTATATTAACAAAGCTCGCGGTACATCAAGATTGTGCCAAATCAAGAACACGAGAGAGAGAGAGAGAGAGAGAGAGAGAGAGAGATCAAACACATAGCTACTAGTACATACCCTCAGCCCCGAGGGCGAACTACTCCCTCCTCATCATGGAGGCCGCCGAGATGATGAAGATGGCCTCCGGTGATGATTTTCCCCTCCGGCAGGGTGCCAGAACAGGGTCCCGATTGAGTTTTCATGGATACAGAGGCTTGCGGCGGCGGAACTTCTCATCTAGTGTTCTTTCTAGGGGTTTGGGTAATTATAGGAATTTTTGGCGTCTGTCTCATGTCAAGGGGGCCATGAGGGAGCGACAAGCTCGCTAGGTGCCATGGGGGGGGGGGTAGGCCACGCCTAGCAGGCTTGTGGCTTCCTCACGAGGCTTCTAGTCCTTCCTCGAAGCTTTGGGGGTCTCTTTTCGTCCACAAAAAATCAACGTAAATTTTCTGCCCATTCCGAGAACTTTTATTTCTGCACATAAAATGACACCACGGTAGTTCTGCTGAAAACAGCGTCAGTCCAGGTTAGTTCTAATCAAATCATACCAAAACCATATAAAATTGTTGTAAACATGGAATGAATACTTCATAAATTATAGATACGTTGGAGACGTATCACTGCTACTTGTGATAGGCGTTGGGATTTCCCCGAAGAGGAAGGGTGATGTAGTATAGTAGCAGAAAGTATTTCCCTCAGTTAAGAACCAAGGTTTATCGAACCAATAGGAGATTCATGCAAAAAAAAGGTTAATATTACATGCACACACACAAAACAAATACTTGCATCCAACGCGGGCAAGAGGGTTGTCAATCCCCTCATACTCGTTAATTGCAAGGATTAATTCTGATAGTAGTAGATAGATAAATTGCAAAACTAAATAAAAGAAAATAAATTACAGCAAAGTATCAAGGGTTTTAGCAGTATGATGTAAATGGACCCGGGGGCCATAGCTTTCACTAGAGGCATCTCTCTCAAGAACATAGCGACGGTGGGTACACAAATTACTGTTCGGCAATTGATAGAAAAGCGCATAGTTATGATGTTAATCATGGCATGATCAGTACATAAGCATTACGTCCATGACAAGTAGACCAAAACGAGTCTGCATCTACTACTATTGCTCCACTTTGATAGCGCTTCTATGCTTGCCTCTCTAGGTACTAAGTTCCTAACAAATAGAGTAATGCTTTAAGCATGATGACATAATGAAAGTAAGACCAATCAATGTGATTGAACCCTGTCGTTTTACCCTTAGTAGCAATAATACAAATACGTGGCTCGCTACCCCTTCTATCATGAGGTGAGGACACCGCAAGATTGAACCTACCACAAAGCACCTCACCCATTGAAGGTAAATCAATCTAGTTGGCCAAACTAAATAGATAGATCAGAGATAAATACAAAGCTATAACAATCACACATAATAAAGTTCTAAAAAGACTCAATTACTTTAAATGAATAATCTAGTCCTAAACCCACAATTCATCGGATCCCAACAAATGCAGCGCAAAATATTACATCAAATCGATCTCCCAAGAGAACATTGTATTGAAGATCAAAGAGAGAGAGAGAGAGAGAGAGAGAGAGCCATCTATCTACTGTTGTGGACCCATAGGTCCTTTGGGGGACTACTCACACATCATCATGGAGGTAGCAAGGTTGATGAAGATGGCCTACATGATTGATTCTCCCTCCGACAGAGTATAGACAGAGGCCTCTAGATGGGATCATGGAAGAACAAAGGCCTACAACGGTGGAAGAATTGTTTCGGGTTTAGCTCTAATTGTTTCTGGATTTTAGGGAATTTATAGGCTTGGAATTAGGTCAAACAGAGCTACGAGGCCCACAAGCTCAGGTGACATGCCCCCCTAGGGGCGCGCTGTGCGGGCTTGTGGCTCTCATGTATATCTTCTGGCCTCCCTCCGAAGCTTGTAGGGTCTCTCCTGGTCCACAAAAAATCATTGTAAAGTTTCATCATGTTTGGACTTGTTTGGTATGGTTTTTCTGCAAAACAATAAAATAGGCAAAAACAGAAACTGGCATTGGGCACTGGGTTAATAGGTTAGTTCCCAAAAAGAATATAAAATTGCATATAAAGCATACAAGATTGACAATATAATAGCATGACATAATAAAAATTTATAGATACATTGGAGACGTATCAGCATCCCCAAGCTTAGTTCCTGCTCGTCCTCAAGTAGGTAAATGATAAAAACAAAAAATATATATGTTCAATGCTACCTAACATGTCTTATTATGTAATCTCTTTTACGATATGAATATCAAGAAATTATGATGTAATAGATATCAACATAATAATACCCATGAATACAAGAAAATAATCATTACTCTTCAAAATATACGATGCTTAATGGATGTTACCCCTACTCATTTAATTATGTAAGCATGACATGACTCCATCTTCCTAACATAAGTAAAATTATGAGCACTAATATGTCTCAAGCGTATCTACTTTTCCAAACACTTTTGCTCTTGTTTTGGACTCTAATTTGCTTGGTTTGAATTAAACTAACCCAGACTAGCATTGTTTTCAGCAGAACTACCATGGTGTTGTTTTTGTGCAGAAATAAAATTTCTCAGAATTGGAAGAAACTTGGCGGAGATTTTTATTGAACAAATAAAAAATACCGGTGCAAAAATCCACTGGAGAGGGGCCAACTACTGTCGACAAGAAAACAAGGTGCGCCTACCCCCCCCCAGGGCGTGCCCTGATGTTTGATATGTCTCCAACGTATCTATAATTTTTGATTGTTCCATGCTATTATATTATCAATCTTGGATCTTTTATATACATTTACTAGCAACTTTATATCATTTTTTGGGACTAACCTATTAACTTAGTGCCCAGTGCCAGTTGCTGTTTTTTTTTCTTCTTTTTTACTTTGCAGAATATCAATACCAAACGTAGTCCAAATGCCACGAAACTTTTTGGAGATTTTTTTCTGGCAATAAGAGACCCTGGAAGCTTCTGAAGGCCACGAGAAGATGGGCCAGTGGCCCACTAGGCACCAGGGCGCGCCCTGGTGGGTAGTGGGGCTCACGTGGCTCTGTTTGACCTACCTCCGCTCTATAAATACTCTAAAATCCCAAAACCCTCAAGGGAGTCGACGAAATACTTTTTCGGCACTCTGCCGGAGGAGGCAACGATCACGGAGGGGTTCTTCATCATCCTTGATGCCCCTCCGGTGATGCGTGAGTAGTTTACCATAGACCTATGGATCCGTAGTTAGTAGCTAGATGGTTTCTTCTCTCTTTTTGATCTTTTTCCTGGATCTTCTTGGAGATCTATTTGATGTAATGACTTTTTGTGGTGTGTTTGTTAGGATCTAATGAATTGTGATTTTATGATCAGATCTATCCATGAATATTATTTGGGTTTTCTCTGAACTCTTTTATGCATGATTGTTATAGCCTTGTATTTCTTCTCCGATTTATTGGTTTGGTTTGGCCAACTAGAATGATTTATCTTGCCATGGGAAGAGGTGCTTTGTGATGGGTTCGATCTTGCGGTGCTCAATCTTAGTGACAGAAAGAGACATGACACATATGTATCGTTGCTATTAAGGGTAACAAGATGGGATTTATTTCATACATGAGTTTATCTTGTCTACATCATGTCATCTTGCTTAAAGCATTACTCCATTTTTCCATGAACTTAATACACTAGATGCATGCTGGATAGCGGTCGATGTGTGGAGTAATAGTAGTAGATGTAGAACCATTTCGGTCTACTAATCTTGGACATGATGCCTATATACATGATCATTTCCTTGGATATCGTCATAATTATTTGCTTTTCTGTTAATTGCCCAATAGTAATTTGTTTACCCACCGTATGCTATTTTCTCGAGAAAAGCCTCTAGTGAAAACTATGGCCCCCGGGTCTATTTTCTATCATATCTTAAAACCAAAAATACCTTGCTACAATTTTCTTTTATTTATTTTATTTTGTATTTTTGTTAGATCTATTTATCAAAACCTATACAATTTAATCTATATCAATACCGTTGAGGGATTGACAAACCCTCTATGCTTTGGGTTGCAAGTATTTGTTGTTTGTGTGCAGGTGCTATTTACATAGTGTTGCTTGGTTCTCCTACTGGATTGATAACCTTGGTTTCATAACTAAGGGAAATAGTTATCTCTACTGTACTGCATCATCCCCTCCTCTTTGGGGAAATCCCAACGCAACTCACAAGTAGCAATGTCTTGTGGGGCCCACAAGCAGCCGTATGATCTAATTCCACCTCCATAAGTACCATCTTCCTAGGAAAAAAAAGAGAAGAAGTTTCATCGCGTTTTATGATGCGAAGTCGTCGCCACCTCCTGTTCTTCATCGGGAGGGCTGATCTGGAGTCCATTCGGGGCTTCGGTGAGAGGGATTCGTCACCGCCATCGTCTTCAACCCTTCTTCATCAGCAATTCCATGATGCTCACCACTGGGAGTGAGTAATTCCTTCATAGGCTTGTTGGACGGCGATGGAGATGGATGAGATTTGTCATGTAACCGAGTCAATTTGTTAGGGCTTGATCCCTAGTATCCACTATGTTCTGAGATTCATGTTGCTATGACTTTGCTATGCTTAATGCTTGTCAGTAGGGCCCGAGTGCCATGATTTCAGATATGAACCTATTATGTTTTCATGAATATATGAGTTCTTGAACCTATTATGTTTTCATGAATATATGTTCGGTAAGTCGGTGTACCCCTGCAGGGAAGTATATCTATTCGAATAGTCGTGCCCATGGTAACGGACGCTCGGAGTTGTATCCTGATCTATTACAAATAGAATTGGATACTGGATACACTAAATGGATATGATGGCTCCGGGATCGCTTTCTCGCAGGGAGTCGAGGAAGGATCTCTGGGCGTTACTAAACATAATTACAACTTTATGATATGTTAATCTGCACTCTTCTAATGCTGCAAGACGCTGCAAGATGCTAGTCTTCAATAGGCTAGGCCTTCCCTTCTATTCTGGCATTTCTGTAGTATAGTACAAAGATATAGCCCCATTCCTTTGATACCGATGCATACTTAGTATAGATCTGATGTAAGTCTTGCGAGTACTTTGGATGAGTACTCACGGTTGCTTTGCTACCTATTTTCCCCTCTACCCGATTGCTGCGATCAGATGGCGGAGTCCAGGAGCCAGTTGATCTCGCCGATGGCTACTACTACCCCGACGGAGCCTACTACTACGTGGAGACCACCGACGACCAGGAGTAGATAGGAGGCTCCCAGGCAGGAGGCCTGTGCCTTTTCGATCTAGATGTTGTTATTTTGCTCAGCCTCCTTAAGGCAAACTCATTCACTTATGTCTGTACTCAGATGTTGTTGCTTTCGCTGACTTATGTATTCGAGCCTTCGAGGCCGTGCTTGTAATATAAAGCTTTATGTTTGAATTTGTGCCTAGAGTTGTGTTGTGATATCTTCCCATGAGTCTTTGATCTTGATCGTGTGCATTTTCGTGTATGATTAGTGCACGATTGAGTCGGGGGTGTCACAGTTACACAAGCTAGAGTTAGAAGCATTTAATTTCCTGTTATTTGTTACTTTGCAATATTCAATGGGAGATGCTTAGCTGGCAAACATGATATGAGTGCCTTATGTGCACCTGATATGAGTGTCCTTCATGCTGCCATATATGGTTCTAGAGATTATAATTTTGGGTCCATAAGTGCACGTCGCTTAGAAAGAAACTCGAAGGATGGTGATTTGTATGGAGGAATCTATGTTAATCGCCTAGCTTCGAGTCTTGGAGTTTCTATTAGGCCCAATGATCCCGTACTCCCTCATAAGTACTTGGATTTTGAGGCAATGCAGCACCACAGGTTTATTGCATATGAGACTGATGAATATGAATATAAACTGACCTTTAATAAAAACCATGATGTCTCTATTATTTTGCATGCACCTTCTCTCTTTGGCTTTCAGAACAAACATAGACATTTTGTCCACTTGGAGGAGGCCCATGAGCACAACGTGACACTGGAGGCCACTCGACTCACTGAGGAGGCGGCTCAGAGTGTTGCCCCTAGCTACCACTATGACTACTATCCTGGTCAGTCGTGGCCATAAACCAAGTTAAGCCAAAAGCCTAAGCTTGGAGGAGTAAGTATTCTCACAGACATTACATTCATGCTCACACATTCATTGCATTTGTCGGTGTTCATCATTTCCTTTGATTATTCTCTTTTTCTTTCATTTGTTTCTTTTGTGTGTTTGAAAAACTTTGAAAACCCAAAAATCTTTCTCTCTTCTTTTCGGTTTTTCTTTCTTGTCTAGTTAGTTCATAGTAGTAAAATAAAACCCAAAGAATTTCTTGTTTCTTCTATTTCTGTTTGTTGGGAGTTCTTCGGTGTAAGTAGTTTTTCTCGCTTTTTGTTTTCTTCTTTTGTTTGTCTTCTTTGGAAAAACTAAAAATTCCAAAAAGATTTCAGTGTGTTTCTCTGAATTTCTTTTCTTTACTTTGAGTCGTCGTAAGGAGAAAATGTTGTAAGAATTGTCGAGTTTCTCTTATATGCTTTATTGTTGATCTAACGGAAGGGCCAAAATTTCCTTGTATTCTCCTTTGAATAAAGTGTTTGCAGATTTTAGCTTAGTCCACAGGTACCCTTGCACCATTATTATTTTCACATCATTCGGTCGTGCAAGTGAAAGGCAATAATGACGATGATTTTATGAAGTGACTGTGGCGAAGAAAAGCTGGTATGAACTCTTCTTTTTTCTGTTTTTGTAAATATGTTTAACTCAGTAGCCCTGATTCGGCATATTATGAGTAAACATGTTTGTGATGACAATTAGCGATTATAGTTTCTCATGCCATGCTTAAGTAGCTAAGAGTGGATAATGATTTATCTTAGGTGTCAACATGCACTAAAATGATTATGATGTAGTATGTTAGGATGGTATCCTCCTCTGAAGAATTCAAGTGACTTGACTTGGCACATGTTAACACATGTAGTTGACTCAAAACCAATCCAGCCTTAATGATATTTATATTCAGGGTGTTTATATCCTACTCATGCTCATGTTTAATGTTAAATATTTGCAATGCATGATTATGACCATTGTCGCTCTCTAGTAGGTCGCTTATCAGTCTATTTGCTAGCCTTCGCATGAGCTAAGAAGGAATACTACTTGTGCATCCAAATTCATGAAACCTAAAGTTGTGCCAAAGGAGTCCATCATATCTACCTATATACGGTATTACCCTGCCATCCCAAGTAAATTTGCATGTGCCAACTCTAATGATCCAAATAAACATCTATTTTGTGTGCCCATACCGCTCATGGAACGATGGGGTGGTCAATATCTTCCATGCTAAGCGAGTTATTCTCACGACAAGAGTTTATTCACTCGTGTTGCACGAGATAGGCTGGTATTTGGAATGCCCAGACCCATTAAGCAAAAAATAAAGAAAAATATAATAATTATACTCCCCATGGACAATTGATTGTTGGAGGGCACCCGAGGATTCAGCTAGCCATGGATTGTGTCTGTATGGTTGTGGGGAGTAAATGTTTTACTTTCTGCATGGGAACCACCAATAATGTGTTTAACATGGAATACATGAAATCCTTTGTCATGACGCTGACAGGAAAAACACACCACCCAAAATGTATTCATCTCTGTTTTAGCTCTGAGCTCTGGCACCGCTGCAAGTCTCTGCTTCCCTCTGTGAAGGGCCTTTCTATTTCTTTCATATTATTTACTTTTATTGTTGAGTCATCACCTTCTCTTCAAGCACCAACTCTAAGGGCACAATTTTCATTCATAGTTTAACATGCATTGAGTCTATTTAATGTTGGATGTGAGCATGAATGGATCTCTTCTACCACGAATTACAATGTTTAGTCGCTGCTTGAACTTCAGAGGTGCTCTACATTTATGTTTTGCGGTCTTAGAAAGGGCTAGTGAGATACCATGCTATTATATTATATCATGACTGTTTTGACTAATTGTTGGCATCTGAGATATGTTATTATTGCTCGCAAGTTGATTATATCATTGATATGAGTAAATGTGTATTCTAAGTGTTATCATTCACATGGTTAGTTCATGATCTTTGCTAAAAACTTGGTTGCAAGTTAAGCTTATATACGGCCACAGAAACAAAAGAGTTTGTAAAAGTTTTTCTTTGTCACTTTCAGTTTATCAACTGAATTGCTAGAGGACAAGAAATGAGTTAAGCTTGGGGAGCTGATACGTCTCCAATGTATCTACTTTTCAAAACACTTTTGCTCTTGCTTTGGACTCTAATTTGCATGATTTGAATGAAACTAACCCATACTGGCGTTGTTTTCAGCAGAACGACCATGGTGTTGTTTTTGTGTAGAAATAAAAGTTCTCAGAATTGGACAAACTTGGCGGAGATTTTTATTGAATAAATAAAAAATAATGGTACAAAAATCTATTGGAGAGGGGCCACCTGCTGTCGACAAGACAATAGGGTGCGCCTACCCCCCCTCCCCCCAGGGCACGCCATGATGTCTTGTGGGGCCCACAGGCGGTCGTCTGACCTAATTCCACCTCCATAAGTATCGTCTTCCATAGAAAAAATAAGAGAAGAAGTTTCATCGCATTTTCTGATGTGGAGCCATCGCCACCTTCTGTTCTTCATCGGGAGAGTTGATCTGGAGTCCATTCGGGGCTCCGGAGAGGGTGGTTCGTCGCCGTCATCATCATCAACCCTTCTTCATCAGCAATCCATGATGCTCACCACCGGGAGTGAGTAATTCCTTTGTAGGCTTGCTGGATGGTAATGGAGATGAATGAGATTTGTCATGTAATTGGGTCAATTTGTTAGGGCTTGATCCCCAGTACCCACTATGTTCTGAGATTCATGTTGTTATGACTTTGCTATGCTTAATGCCTGTCACTAGTGCCAAAGTGCCATGATTTCAGATCTAAACCTATTATCTTTTCATGAATATACATATATATATATATATATATGAGTTCTTGATCCTATCTGCTAGTTATATGCACTATATATATGAACCGTAGACCCCAAGGTGACAATAATTGGGATACTCTCCGGGGATGACTATAATTCGAGGAGTTCATGTATTCACCATGTGTTAATGCTTTGATCTGGTTCTCTATTAAAAGGAGGCCTTGATTACCCTTATATTTGAAGGAAATATGCCCTAGAGGCAATAATAAAGTTGTTATTTTATATTTCCTTATTCATGATAAAGGTTTATTATTCATGCTAGAATTGTATTGATTGGAAACTTAAATACATGTGTGAATACATAAACAAATATCGTGTCCCTAGTAAGCGTCTTATAGACTAGCTCATTGATCAAAGATGGTTAAGGTTTCCTAACCATAGACATGTGTTGTCATTTGATAATGGGATCACATCATTAGGAGAATGATGTGATGGACAATACCCATATGTTAGCTTAGCATATTGATCGTTCAGTTTATTGCCATTGCTTTCTTCATGTCAAATACATATTCCTTCGACTATGAGATTATGCAACTCCCAGATACCGGAGGAATACCTTGTGTGCTATCAAACGTCTCAACGTAACTAGCTGATCATAAAGATGCTCTACAGGTATCTCCGAAGGTGTTTGTTGAGTTGGCATAGATCGAGATTAGGATTTGTCACTCCGAGTATCTGAGAGGTATCTCTGGGCCTTCTCGGTAATACACATCATAAGAAGCCATGCAAGCAAAATGACTAATGAGTTAGTTACAAGATGATGTATTATGGAACGAGTAAAGATACTTGCCGGAAACGAGATTGAACTAGGTATGAAGATACCGATGATCGAATCTCGAGCAAGTAACATACCGATGGACAAAGGGAATTATGTATGTTGTCATTACGGTTCGACCGATAAAGATCTTCATAGAATATGTAGGAGCCAATATGGGCATCCAGGTTTTGCTATTGGTTATTGACCGGAGAGGTGTTTCGGTCATGTCTACATAGTTCTCGAACCCGTAGGGTCCACACGCTTAACGTTCGTTGACGATATAGTGTTATATGAGTTGTATGATTTGGTGCCGAATGTTGTTTGGAGTCCCGGGTGAGATCACGGACATGACGAGGAGTCTCGAAATGGTCGAGAGGTAAAGATTGATATATAGGACGATGGTATTCGGACACCAGAATAGTTTCGGAGTGCACCGGGTAGTCATCGGATCACAGGAAGGGGTTCCGGGAGGCCCCGGGAGGCCCCGGGAGGTCTATGGGCCTAATGGGCCAAGGAGAGACACACACCAGCCCATAAAGGGGATGGCGCGTCCCCTCCCTGGCCGCCGGCCCTAGAAGAAGGAAAGGGGGGCGCCACCTCCTCATGCCTTTCCCCCCTTATGGGAGAAAGGAAAGGGGGGGCGCCACCTCCTCCTTCCTTCCCCTTGGCGCCAAAAGAAGGAAAGGGGGGCCGGCCTAGGGCAGGAGCCCAAGTAGGATTCGGACCTACTTGAGGCGGCCCTTGGCCTCTCCCCTCTCCCACCCACCTATATATATGTGGGGGGCGCCTAGCACACCTAGAACAATTGCTTAGCCGTGTGCGGCGCCCCCCTCCACCGTTTACACCCTCGGTCATATTTTCATAGAGCTTAGGCGAAGCCCTGCGGAGATCACTTCACCATCACAATCACCACGCCATCATGCTACCAGAACTCATCCACTACCTCACTGTCTTGCTGGATCAAGAAGGCGGAGGACGTCATCGAGCTGAACGTGTGCAGAACGCGGAGGTGCCGTACGTTCGGTACTTGATCGGTTGGAGCGCGAAGAAGTTCGACTACATCAACCGCGTTGACAAACGCTTCCACTTACGGTCTACGAGGGTACATAGACACACTCTCCCCTCCCATTGCTATGCATCTCCATGGATAGATCTTGCGTGTGCGTAGAATTTTTTTTTTTGTTTTCCATGCAACATTTCCCAACAGTGGTATCAGAACCAGGTCTATGCGTAGATGATATGCATGAGTAGAACACAAAGAGTTGTGGGCGGTGATAGTCATACTGCTTACCACCAATGTCTTGTTTTGATTCGGCGGTATTGTGGGATGAAGCGGCCCGGACCAACCATACATGTCCATGCACATGAGACCGGTTCCACCGACAGACATGCAACTAGTTTTGCATAAAGGTGGCTGGCGGGTGTCTGTTTCTCCTACTTTAGTTGAATCGAATTTGACTATGACTGGTCCTTGAAGAAGGTTAAAACAGCAAACTTGATGAATCACCGTTGTGGTTTTTGTGTAGGTAAGAACGGTTCTTGCTAGAAGCCCGTAGCAGCCACGTAAAACTTGCAACAACAAAGTAGAGGATGTCTAACTTGTTTTTGCAGGGCATGTTGTGATGTGATATGGTCAAGACATGATGTGATATACGTTATTATATGAGATGATCATGTTTTGTAATTTATCGGCAACCGGCAGGAGCCTTATGGTTGTCTCTTTATTGTATGAAGTGCAAGTGCCATGTAATTGCTTTACTTTATCACTATGCGTTAGCGATAGTTGCAGAAGCAATAGTTGGCGAGACGACCCCGACGCAACGATGGAGATCAAGTTGTCAAGCCGGTGATGATGGAGATCATAACGATGCTTTGGAGATGGAGATCAAAAGCACAATATGATGATGGCCATATCATGTCACATATTTTGATTGCATGTGATGTTTATCCTTTATGCATCTTATTTTTCTTAGAACGGCGGTAGCATTATAAGATGATCCCTTCACTAAATTTCAAGATAAAAGTGTTCTCCCCGAGTATGCACCGTTGCCAAAGTTCGTCGTTTCGAAGCACCTCGTGATGATCGGGTGTGATAGACTCTACGTTCACATACAATGGGTGTAAGACAGTTTTGCACATGCAGAATACTTGGGTTAAACTTGACGAGCCTAGCATGTACAGACAAGGTCTCGGAACACTGGAGACCGAAAGGTCAAACGTGAGTCATATAGTAGATATGATCAACATAGAGATGTTCACCATTGATGACTACCCCATCTCACATGATGATTGGACATGGGTTAGCTGATTTGGATCACGTATCACTTAGATAACTTGAGGGATGTTTATTTAAGTGGGAGTTCATTAGTAATTTGATTAATTGAACTCAATTTATCATGAACTTAGTCTTATAGTTTTGCATATCTATGTTGTAGAACAATGGCCCGAGCTACCGTTCCCCTGAATTTTAATGTGTTCCTAGAGAAAGCTAAGTTGAAAGATGATGGTAGCAACTACACGGGCTGGGTCTGTAACTTGAGGATTATCCTCATTGCTGCACAGAAGAATTATGTCCTTGATGCACCGCTAGGTGAAAGACCTGCTGCAGGAGCTGAAGCAGATGTTATGAACGTCTGGCAAGCTCGATCTGATGGCTACTCGATAGTTCAGTGTGCCATGCTTTACGGCTTAGAACCGGGACTTCAAAGACGTTTTGAACGTCATGGAGCATATGAGTTGTTCCAAGAGTTGAAGTTAATATTTCAAGCAAATGCCCGGGTTGAGAGATATGAAGTCTCCAACAAGTTCTATAGCTGCAAGATGGAGGAGAACAGTTCTATCAGTGAACATATACTCAAAATGTCTGGGTATCATAACCACTTGACTTGGTTGGGAGTTGATCTTCCAGTTGATAGTGTTATTGACAGAGTTCTTCAATCACTGCCACCAAGCTACAAAGGCTTCGTGATGAACTATAATATGCAAGGGATGAATAAAACAATTCTTGAGCTCTTCGCAATGCTTAAGGCCGCGGAGGTAGAAATCAAGATGGAGCATCAAGTGTTGATGGTTAACAAGGCCACCAGTTTCAAGAAAAAGGGCAAGGGAAAGAAAGGGAACTTCAAGAAGAATGGCAAGCAAGTTGCCACTCCCGGGAAGAAGCCCAAAGCTGGACCCAAGCGTGAAACTGAGTGCTTCTACTACAAAGGGAATGGTCACTGGAAGCGGAACTGCCCCAAATACTTGGCGGATAAGAAGGATGGCAAAGTGAACAAAGGTATATTTGATATACATGTTATTGATATGTACCTTGCTAATGCTCGTAGCAGTGCCTGGGTATTTGATAATGATTCGGTTGCTCATATTGGTAACTCGAAACAGGAGCTACGGAATAAACGAAGATTGGCTAAGGACGAGGTGACGATGCGCGTCGGAAATGGTTCCAAGGTCGATGTGATCACCGTCGGCACGCTACCTCTACATCTACCTTCAGGATTAGTTTTAGACCTCAATAATTGTTATTTGGTGCCTACGTTGAGCATGAACATTATATCTGGATCTTGTTTATTGCGAGATGGTTATTCATTTAAATCGGAGAATAATGGTTGTTCTATTTATATGAGTAATATCTTTTATGGTCACGCAGCCTTGATGGATGGTCTATTCTTGTTGAATCTCGATCGTAGTGATACACATATTCATAATATTGATGCCAAAAGATGCAAAGTTGATAATGATAATGCAACATACTTGTGGCACTGCCATTTAGGTCATATTGGTGTAAAGCGCATGAAGAAACTCCATACAGATGGACTTTTGGAGTCACTTGATTATGAATCATTTGATACTTGCAAACCATGCCTCATGGGCAAGATGACTAAAACTCCGTTCTCCGAAACAATGGAGTGAGCTAATGACTTATTGGAAATAATACATACCGATGTATGCGGTTCGATGAGTGTTGAGGCATGCGGCGGGTATCGTTATTTTCTAACCCTCACAGATGATTTAAGTAGGTATGGGTATATCTACTTAATGAAACACAAGTCTGAAACATTTGAAAAGTTCAAAGAATTTCAGAGTGAAGTGGAGAATCATCGTAACAAGAAAATAAAGTTTCTATGATCTGATCGCGGAGGCGAATATTTGAGTTACGAGTTTGGCCTTCATTTAAAACAATGTGGAATTGTTTGAAAACTCACGCCACCTAGAACACCACAGTGTAATGGTGTGTCTGAACGTCGTAACCGTACTTTATTAGATATGGTGCGTTCTATGATGTCTCTTACCGATTTACCACTATCGTTTTGGGGTTATGCATTAGAGACAGCCGCATTCATGTTAAATAGGGCACTGTCTAAATCCGTTGAGACAACACCATATGAATTGTGGTTTAGCAAGAAACCTAAGATGTCATTTCTTAAAGTTTGGGGTTGCGACACTTATGTCAAAATGCTACAGCCTGATAAGCTCGAACCCAAATCGGAGAAGTGCATCTTCATAGGATACCCTAAGGAAACAATTGGGTACACCTTCTACCACAGATCCGAAGGCAAGATCTTTGTTGCCAAGAATGGATCCTTTCTAGAGAAGGAGTTTCTCTCGAAAGAAGTGAGTGGGAGGAAAGTATAACTTGATGAGGTGATTATACCTTCTCTCGAATTGGAAAGTAGAACATCACAGAAAACCGTTCCCATGATGCCTACACCAACTAGAGAGGAAGCAAATGATAATGATCATGAAACTTCAGATCAAGTTGCTACTGAACCTCATAGGTCAACCAGAGCATGATCCGCACCAGAGTGGTATGGTAATCCTGTTCTGGAAGTCATGTTACTAGACCAAGGCGAACCTACGAACTATGAAGAAGCTATGATGAGCCCAGATTCCGATAAATGGCTTGAGGCCATGAAATCTGAGATAGGATCCATGTATGAGAACAAAGTGTGGACTTTGGTGGACTTGCCCGATGATCGGCAAGCCATTGAGAATAAATGGATCTTCAAGAAGAAGACTGACGCTGATGGTAATGTTACTATCTACAAAGCTTGACTTGTCGTGAAAGGTTTTTGACAAGTTCAAGGAGTTGACTACGATGAGACTTTCTCACCCGTAGTGATGCTTAAGTCTGTCCGAATCATGTTAGCAATTTCCGCATTTTATAATTATGAAATCTGGCAAATGGACGTCAAAATTGCATTCCTTAATGGATTTCTTAAAGAAGAGTTGTATATGATGCAACCGGAAGGTTTTGTCGATCCTAAAGGTGCTAACAAAGTGTGCAAGCTCCAGCGATCCATCTATGGACTGGTGCAAGCATCTCGGAGTTGGAATATACGCTTTGATGAGGTGATCAAAGCATATGATTTTATACAGACTTACGGTGAAGCCTGTATTTACAAGAAAGTGAGTGGGAGCTCTGTAGCATTTCTGATATTATATGTGGATGACATATTGTTGATTGGAAATGATATAGAATTTCTGGATAGCATAAAAGGATACTTGAATAAGAATTTTTCAATGAAAGACCTCGGTGAAGTTGCTTATATATTGGGCATCAAGATCTATAGAGATAGATCGAGACGCTCAACAGGACTTTCACAAAGCACATACCTTGATAAAGTTTTGAAGAAGTTCAAAATGGATCAGTCAAAGAAAGGGTTCTTGCCTGTGTTACAAGGTGTGAAGTTGAGTCAGACTCAAAGCCCGACCACTGCAGAAGATAGACATAAAATGAAAGTCATTCCCTATACCTCAGCCATAGGTTCTATCATGTATGCTATGATATGTACCTGACCAGATGTGCGCCTTGCCATAAGTCTGGCAGGGAGGTACAAAAGTAATCCAGGAGTGGATCACTGGACAGCAGTCAAGAACATCCTGAAGTACCTAAAAAGGACCAAGGATATGTTTCTCGTTTATGGAGGTGACGAAGAGATCGTCATAAATGGTTACGTTGATGCTAGCTTCGACACTGATCCGGATGACTCTAAGTCACAAACCGGATACGTGTTTATATCGAATGGTGGGGCTGTTAGTTGGTGCAGTTCCAAGCAGAGCGTCGTGGCGGGATCTACATGTGAAGCGGAGTACATAGCTGCTTCGAAAGCAGCACATGAAGGAGTCTGGATGAAGGAGTTCATGTCCGATCTGGGTGTAATACCCAGTGCATCGGGTCCAATGAAAATCTTTTGTGACAACACTGGAGCAATTGCCTTGGCGAAGGAATCTAGGTTTCTCAAGAGAACCAAACACATCAAGAGACGCTTCAACTCCATTCGTGAAAAGGTCAAGGATGGAGACATAGAGATTTGCAAAATACATACGGATCTGAATGTAGCAGACCCGTTGACTAAGCCTCTTCCGCGAGCAAAACATGATCAGCACCAAGACTCCATGGGTGTTAGAATCATTACTATGTAATCTAGATTATTGAATCTAGTGCAAGTGGGAGACTAAAGGAAATATGCCCTAGAGGCAATAATAAATTTGTTATTTTATATTTCCTTATTCATGATAAAGGTTTATTATTCATGCTAGAATTGTATTGATCAGAAACTTAAATACATGTGTGAATACATAAACAAATACCGTGTCCCTAGTAAGCCTCTACTAGACTAGCTCGTTGATCAAAGATGGTTAAGGTTTCCTAACCATAGACATGTGTTGTCATTTGATAATGGGATCACATCATTAGGAGAATGATGTGATGAACAAGACCCATCCGTTAGCTTAGCATATTGATCGTTCAGCTTATTGCCATTGCTTTCTTCATGTCAAATACATATTCCTTCGACTATGAGATTATGCAACTCCCGGATACTGGAGGAATACCTTGTGTGCTATCAAACGTCACAACATAACTGGGTGATCATAAAGATGCTCTACAGGTATCTCCAAAGGTGTTTGTTGAGTTGGCATAGATCGAGATTAGGATTTGTCACTCCGAGTATCTGAGAGGTATCTCTGGGCCCTCTCGATAATACACATCATAAGCTTGCAAGCAAATGACTAAGGAGTTAGTTACGAGGTGATGTATTAAGGAACGAGTAAAGAGACTTGCCGGTAACGAGATTGAACTAGGTATGAAGATACCGACGATCGAATCTCGGGCAAGTAACATACCGAGGGACAAAGGGAATTACGTATGTTGTCATAATGGTTCAACTGATAAAGATCTTCGTAGAATATGTAGGAAACAATATGGGCATCCAGGTTCCGCTATTGGTTATTGACCGGAGAGGTGACTCGGTCATGTCTACATAGTTCTCGAACCCGTAGGGTCTGCACGCTTAACGTTCGTTGATGATATAGTGCTATATGAGTTGTATGATTCGGTGACCGAATGTTGTTCGGAGTCCCGGATGAGATCACGGACATGACGAGGAGTCTCGAAATGGTCGAGAGGTAAATATTGATATATAGGACGATGGTATTCGGACACCGGAATAATTTCGGAGTGCACCGGGTAGTCATCGAATCACAGGAAGGGGTTCTGGGAGGCCCCGGGAGGTCTATGAGCCTAATGGGCCAAGGAGAGGCACACACCAGCCCACAGAGGGGCTGGCGCGCCCCCTCCCTAGCCGCCGGCCCTAGAAGAAGGAAAGGGGGCGCCACCTCCTCCTACCTTTCCCCCCTTATGGGAGAAAGGAAAGGGGGGGCGCCACCTCCTCCTTCCTTCCCCTTGGCGCCAAAAGAAGGAAAGGGGGGCCGGCCTAGGGCAGGAGCCCAAGTAGGATTCAGACCTACTTGGGGCGCCTGATACGTCTCCAACATATCTATAATTTTTTATTGTTCCATGCTATTATATTATCTGTTTTGAATGTTTTATATGCATTAATATGCTATTTTATATTAGTTTGGGGACTAACTTATTAACCTAGAGCCCAGTGCCAGTTTCTGTTTTTTTCCTTGTTTTAGAGTTTCGCAGAAAAGGAATATCAAACGGAGTCCAAACGGAATGTCGGTGTACTAGGATAGGGGTACCCTAGTACCCCGTACTTGTGCACGGGCAGTAGTAGCATCCCGCGGCCAGGCTTGCGGGAGGACAGCCAGAGAGAAGCTCAAGATTATTAAGCCATTCAAGAACAAAGTATACAAAGCAAGAGTTAAGGCCCCGGCAAGAGGAGCTTGCCGGGAGGGACAGCTGAGGCCCAGCCTGAGGTTTGCTGTAGCAGAGTACTTGCCGCGGCAAGGTACTTGCCCCGGCAAGTCATTGGCTGCGGCAAGATAGCAGCTGCGGCAAGGTACTTGCCCCGGCAAGTTACCTTGCGCGGCAAGCTATGGGTTGCGGCAAGCTGTCAGGTGCGGCAAGGTCTTGCCGCAGCAAGCGTTACTGTACCACTGTGCTACTGTGCTGCTCCGGTGCCTCTGCCAGCGTGGCGCTCTGGGTCCTTCCAAGCGTGTGTGGCAGGGCACTGTGTAGACGGCGGTACTCTGTAGCTAGCGGTGCAGGAGCAGGTGGGATAGGCTTTTCCCACGTTCAATACGTCCGGGTACATGTATCTGGACAGCTAAGGAATGGGCATTTAATGCCCTTGTCCCCTGCCGTCAGTGGTAGGTAGGACATGTCATCCTAGTAATAATGGCCTTACTGTAGCAACTTTCCACCTCTACCTTTACTGTTTGCCACCTGTTGGTGACCCCTTTGTGCGTATAAAAGGAGGCCCATAGGCAACGTGGAGGGGGTTAGGAACTGGGAGATTGAGAACTCCAGTATTGTACGCAGCTACTCTATACTGTAGCGCTCTTGGAGCTAGAACAATCATACAGATAATAAACCAAAAAGCAGGAGTAGGGTTTTACGCATCCGTGTGGCCCGAACCTGGGTAAATCTCTCTCGTGCACTGTCGTGTTCTTCGCTAGATTTGCTCTTCATGCGACCGTCTCTCCCTGCCGAACGTAAAGGGGTCCTTCCCTGGGTCCCATAGGTGATCGCGGATTCGTCCCCGACATCTTTGGCGCGCCAGGTAGGGGAAAGGAGGTTGTGTGAACCTAATCTAGCGATTTGCGCGTTAGTTTTTGGGCCATCCTCCGCCTTATGGCTCCAAAAAAGAAGACTTCGGCCATCGGTGCGTCTACGTCCAACCCGCCTGCTCCCATGCAGGAGGGTGCCGACGTGATTGCGGCTGCTGGGGGGACTGGAGAGCGAGAGCTCCTATTACCTCCACCTGTCCAAAACCGAGCCAGCAACGCCAATCTTGGCGCTGCTGGGTCTGGGAACGCAGCGCTGCTCGCTGCTGCTGGCCCTGCAAGCTCCAGAAACGGTGCTGCGCGTTCTGGAACGCCTGCGCCGGTTCAGACGCCGCGGCCTTCGCAAGAAGCCCGTGACAGGCAGCGTCCTGACGCCCCAGGTGCCAGGCGCTCCCTGGATAATGAACTTGCGCATCGATCTCGAGATGCGCGGGGTCACCATACGCAGCAACACGTTGGCGGGGTCGAGGTACGGTCGCCTGGGCGTGGAGATGCTCCTTCTAACACTGTTAGGAGTAAGAGCATCCCACAGTCCTCACGCCACTCGATACCTCCCTCACCAGCAGAAGCGTTGGCGCGTGCGCAGCTACTCCTGAACTTCCCTCCACCAGCAGATAAGCTTGACGAGTGGAGGGCAACCATTCAGAGCCTTCTCAGCTTCGCTGATGCCGACCCGGTGCGCGCGGCCGACAAGAGAACTGGTGACAATGCTGTCACCAGCAAGAACGGCGAGGGGGCAACAACCGTACACTCCCCGCCCAGACGGCCTCGGTCGCCGACACGTCGAAACGACGCCCGTGGCGATGATTCCACGGCGTCGTCTGACCCGCGAGCTCGTTGTGACCAGCGCCTCGTTCTTCAGGAACGCAGAGGAGAAGACGCTCGTACCACTATCGAGCGAAGGAGAGAAGCGCATCGTCAGTCCGACAGACGCGCAGGGCCCGCTGTTGACATGCATGCGCCAGGGGATCCTGGCGACTTGCCGTACGCGGTAAGTTGTCCAGCGTTCACCCGTGAGCTGCGGCAGGTCCAGTGGCCCAACCGCAAGGCTTTCAAGCCTGACGTGCCGGAGAAGTATGATGGCAAGACACACCCGTCGGAGTTCCTCAGCATTTACACCATTGCGGTGCAAGCTGCCGGGGGACGAGACGACAAGATTCTTGCTAACTACTTCCCGCTCGTGTTAAAGCGCAACGTCGTCTCATGGCTCATGCACTTGCCGGAGAACTCCATTTCTTCATGGGCGGACCTGTGCCATCAGTTTGTTGGTGCCTTTACTGGCGGTCATCAACCTCATGACCAGGAGAGTGATCTTCATCTCATCCCCCAGAAGGAAGGAGAGCCCCTGCGCAAATACATTCAAAGGTTCAGCCGCGTACAGTACAACATCCCAGATGTTCACCCCGCTGCGGTTATTAGCGCGTTCCATCAGAACGTGCGTAACCGCAAGATGCGGGAGGAAATGGCGATGACCAAGGTCAAAGACATTGGCCAGCTATATGCTCTCGCCGACAAGTGTGCGCGTGCTGAAGAGGGAAGGAAACTTCCCGGTGAAGGTGTTGGCGCAGGGGGGAGCTCTGACAGCGAAGGTACCGCCCCGGCAAAGAAGGGCCGGCGGCGGAACAACAGGAAGAAAAAGGGCAAAGCTGTGCTTGCTGTCGAACAGTCCAGCGGCAACGGCAGCGCCGACAAGGCCAAAGTCGAGGGCTCCGGCAAGGAGATTGCCGCGTGCACCAACTGTCAGGCCTTGGCGGCTGCAGACAAGCAGGACGGCTCCGACAAGCAATATTGCAAGATCCACCGCACCAAGGGACACGATCTCCAGAACTGCCGACGAGTCGAGCAGCTTGTCGAACAGCAGAAAGCTGAGTATGAGAGGCGCGACAAGGAGAAGGCCCCAGAAGGTGCTGGCTGGTCCGGCAAGAAGCGCACTGCCCGAGGAGGGCGTCGCGGCAAGGCCAAGCAGCAGCAGAGAGACAGGCCTCCTCGTGGCCGCGACAAAGATGATGATGATGATGATCTAGATGATGAAGAATCCAGTGAGCACGAATTTCAGAAAGCCGCAGAAGTCTTGTGTGTTGACGGTGGTGCTTCGTTGCATTCTTCTCATCGCCAACTTAAACAGTGGGCGTGAGAGATCAATGCGGCGGAACCATCTGTTGACGCCAGAAAGCTTCTGAAGTGGTCCGACACGCCTATCGTCTTTGACATTGAGGACCACCCTGACCGCACAACGGCGATCGGGTGCTTGCCGATGTTGGTTTCACCAACGATCCGCAACCTCAAGGTCACGAAGATGTTAGTTGACGGTGGGGCCGGCTTGAATCTGATTTCGCCCGCTGTGCTCCGGAAACTTCAAATCCCTGACGGCGAGCTTGAGGAAACTGGTACTTTCCAAGGAGTCAATCCAGGAAGGAGCAAGCCGAAAGGGAAGATCACGCTGCCAGTGACATTTGGCGGCGAGCTGAACTACCGGACCGAGAAGGTCACCTTTGACGTTGCCGTTATTCCATTGCCTTATAATGGGATACTTGGCCGTCCAGCGCTCGCCAAGTTCATGGCAGCCTCTCATTATGCCTACAGTGTGTTGAAGATGCCAGGCCCAGTAAGTGTTATCACAGTTCCCTGCGATAAGAAGGATGCACTTATTTGCGCCGACAAGATCTACCGGGAAGCAGCTGCTGCAACTGCCGCCAAGGCACTTGCCGCTGAAGCTCCCGGGGGGGGAGAACAAGAGGAAGTCCGGCAAGAGCTCCTGTGCCCACTCCGGCAAGCGCACCTCTTCGGAGTGCTGCGCTGCCGTCGAGGACGCACCAGAGAGCTCCACCGGCAAGTGCAAGAAGAACAAAGCCGCTCCGCCGGCGACAAAGAAGGTGCCCGCCAAGGAGGACGGCACTGGTGGTTCCTTCACCATCAGTGCCACACTTGACAACAAATAGGAAAGCGCGCTCGTTGCTTTCCTACGGGCGAATGTCGACGTGTTTGCATGGCAACCGTCCGACATCCCCGGTGTTGCCAGGAAAGTAATTGAGCACCACCTTGCCGTTTGTCCCCACGCAAGGCCCATCAAGCAGAAAGCCAGAAAGCAAGCTGTGGAGCGGCAAGAGTTTATTGCGGAAGAAATCAAGAAGTTGGAAGCAGCAGGCCTCGTTAGAGGAGTGCTCCATCCTACGTGGTTGGCCAATCCTGTTGTCGTGCGCAAAGCGAATGGAAAATGCAGGCTTTGTATTGATTTCACTGATGTCAATAAAGCTTGTCCCAAAGACCCATTTCCTTTGCCCCGCATAGACCAGATTGTTGACTCCACGGCAGGATGTGATTTGCTTTCATTTCTTGATGCATATTCAGGGTATCATCAAATCTTCATGGCTGAGGAAGATGAGGAAAAGACCGCATTTATCACACCCTGTGGCACATACTGTTTCGTACGTATGCCATTTGGTTTGAAAAATGCTGGTTCAACATTTGCAAGAGCCGTCCAGATTGCTTTTGAGCCTCAGCTGCACAGAAATGTGGAAGCCTATATGGATGATATAGTGGTCAAAAGCAAGGACAGGGCTACTTTGGTTCAAGATCTAGAAGAAACTTTTGTAAATCTGCGCAAGATCAACCTGAAGCTCAACCCCGAGAAGTGCGTGTTTGGAATTCCCTCCGGCAAGCTTCTCGGGTTCTTTGTGTCTCAACGTGGAATTGAAGCCAATCCTGACAAGATCAAAGCCATTGAGCAAATTGAAGCACCGAAGCGCGTCAAGGATGTACGACGACTTGCCGGCTGTGTTGCTGCTCTCAGTAGGTTTATCTCCAAGTCAGCTGAGCGCGCCCTGCCATTTTTCAAAATCTTAAAAAAGGCAGGTCCATTGAAATGGACTCCGGAGGCGGAGGCAGCGCTGCAAGACTTGAAGAGATACCTCTCCTCTCCTCCAATACTTGTCACACCTAAACCACAAGAGAAGTTGTTGCTGTATCTAGCGGCAACCAATCAAGTGGTTAGTGCTGCGCTAGTAGCGGAGAGAGAGGTGGATGAGGAGGCAGTAACTGCGGCAAGCACGTCCAGCGACAAGCTGGGGGCTCCCCCGACAAGTTTTGCTGCCGACAAGGATTCGTCTGCGCAGTCAGGCGAAGTGATACAAAAGAAGAAAATGGTGCAGCGCCCAGTCTACTTTGTGAGCTCTCTTCTGCAGGGAGCTAGGTCAAGGTATTCTGGTGTGCAGAAGCTGCTTTTCGGCCTTCTCATGGCCTCGAGAAAGCTGCGCCATTACTTTCAGCACATGAAGTTACCATCGTCACTCGTTCCCGCTGAAAAGGATTTTGCAAAATCCAGAAGCGACAGGCAGGATTGTCGAGTGGGCGTTGGAGTTGTCGAGCTTTGGTCTCAAGTTTGAGAGTACATCAACCATACAGATGGAGTTTGTCGCAGAATGGACACCAACGCCAGACGAAGAAATCCCAGAGACGACTCTCCCCGGCAAGGAGACAAGCAAAGAGTGGCTTATGTACTTTGATGGTGCCTTTTCACTGCAAGGCGCCGGTGCTGGCGTACTGCTTGTCGCACCCACCGGAGAGCACCTCAAGTACGTGGTCCAAATGCACTTTCCCAAGGAACAGGCGACGAACAATACTGCAGAATATGAGGGGTTGCTTGCCGGTCTCAGGATCGCGGCAGACCTTGGGATCAAGAAGCTTATTGTCAGGGGAGATTCGCAGCTTGTCGTCAGGCAAGTGAACAAGAACTACCAATGCCCATTGATGGAAGCTTATGTAGATGAGGTGAGGAAGTTGGAGGAACGCTTTGACGGCCTACAAATGGAGCATGTCCCACGTGCTGAGAATGACATTGCCGATGGTTTGTCAAAGCGTGCCGCACTCAAATTGCCTGTGGAACCAGGCACTTTTGTGCTCCAACTAACTCAGCCATCCGTGACGCCATCAGTAGGGTAAGGCAGGAAGAGGAAGTTGGCTTCTGGCGGCTACTTCCCGGCAGAGCTCCCCGAAGCCGTCGGCAAGAAGGCTGCCAAAGCCAGCGCCAAAGATGCAGAGGGGCAACTTGCTCCGACAAGGCCTCACGCTCTTGTCGTTGAAGCGGGTGCTCCTAGGCAAGAGGCAAAGGGGCAACTTGCTCCGACAAGACTTCGGGTCCTTGTCGTTGAAGCAGGCGCTCCTGATCGAAGCGCTGAGGAGCAAGATGCTCCGACGAGGCCTTGGGCTTCCGTCGTTGAAGCAACTGCTCCCGACGAGCTTGTTGAAGGATAGCACGCTCCAGCAGGGCCCCAGGCTCTTGTCGTTGAAGCGGCTGTTCCCGCCAAGCTCGTCGGGGAACGGCCGGCTCTGGTAGAGCGACAAGCTCTTGCTGTAGGGCCTGATGTTCCCGCAGCAGAAGAAATGCCTTTAGTCCTCGTTGTCGAGCCACAGGCTCCAGCGTGGGCGCAGTAGATCGTCCGTTTCCTTCAGACAGGAGAACTTCCCGAAGAGCAGGAAGAAGCGGAGAAAGTAGCCCGACGGTCCAATATGTATCAATTTGTTGATGACATGCTGTGCAGAAAAAGACCAAACGGTGTGAAATTGAAGTGTATTCCCCGGGAAGAAGGACAGGAGCTGTTGGCGGAGATTCATGGAGGCATATGTGGTCACCACATAGGGTCAAGAGCCCTTGCTGGAAAGGCTTTCCGGCAAGGTTTCTTTTGGCCCACCGCCCTCCAGGATGCAACTGCACTAGTAACCAAGTGTGAAGCGTGCCAGTTTCATTCCAAGCAGATTCATCAGCCAGCTCAAGCTCTCCAGACAATCCCTCTCTCCTGGCCATTTTCGGTCTGGGGGCTCGACATCCTCGGCCCCTTTCCCCGTGCCACCGGGGGCTTCGAGTACTTGTATGTGGCCATCGACAAGTTTACGAAGTGGCCAGAAGTGGAAGCAGTGAGGAAGGTGACAGCACAATCAGCCATCAAGTTCTTCAAGGGAATTGTTTGTCGCTTTGGTGTTCCTAACAGGATCATCACCGACAACGGTACCCAGTTCACGAGCCACGCCTTCATGTAGTATGTCGAAGACCTTGGCGCCAAGGTCTGTTTTGCTTCTGTTGCTCACCCGCGAAGCAATGGTCAAGCTGAAAGGGCAAATGCTGAAGTGCTGCGTGGGCTCAAGACGAGAACTTTCGACAGGCTGCGCAAGTGCGGCAAGAACTGGATCGAGGAGCTGCCAGTGGTTCTTTGGTCGATCAGGACGACCCCAAATCGAGCTACTGGCCAGACGCCTTTTGCTCTAGTTTATGGTGCAGAGGCAGTTCTCCCCACAGAACTCGTATATGGGTCACCTCGAGTGCTCGCTTACGATGAGCTTGAGCAAGAGCAACTGCGGCAAGATAACGATGTGCTCCTCGAGGAGGATCGTCTTCAGGTGGCTGTGAGAGCTGCTCGCTACCAGCAAGCTTTGCGTCGCTACCATAGCCGCAAAGTTAATGCCAGAAGTCTCGAGGAAGGCGACCTTGTTCTTCGGCGCGTTCAGTCGGCCAAGAATTCAAACAAGTTGACGCCGAAGTGGGAAGGCCCTTATCGGGTGAAACGAGTCACCAGGCCCGGCGCTGTCCGCCTGGAGACCGAGGATGGCATTCCAGTGATCAATTCCTGGAACATTGAGCATCTTCGTAAGTTTTTTCCATAAGGCGTGGTTGCCGGGCCCTTCCCCGGCAACCACCTTTTGTACAAGTCTTGCCGCTGTTGCATGTAATCCTTTGTACAAAGCCAGGCGCAGACCCTGTGCATAAATAAAGCTTTTGTATTTCGCAGTTTTTGATGATTTCATGTTTACTTTTATTTTGCATGATTATCTGACATACTGTGCAGTACAGCCTCCCCGGTAAGCATTAATGAGCCGCCAAGCTCCTATATCTTTATTTTCTCTTCTTTCTTTTTCTCAAAGAGACAGAAGCTTCCCTCGCGCACAAGTTTGCCGGGGGGGGATGGGATAATGATATGGACCAGGCGTCGTTCAAAGAAACTTTGCCTTGCCGGGAAGAAGGCAGCGGCAAGCAGTGACAAGACCTTGCCGCGGAGAGATCAGCGACAAAGCTAAGTGCCAAAGTTTGAACAATCAAATTCTTTTTTATTTTCAAGGTTATTTTCCTTGAACGATACTACTCTTTGTATGGAAAACCTGTGCGCGACGGAACCTAAGCGTAATCGGTCGCGCCCTTACCTTGTTTCGAGTCCGCTCAACAACCTAAGTGGCTGCACTGAGCGCGACAAGGTTGCTTGCCGGCAGCGGCACCGCCAGCAGGCTGCTGAAGTCCCGCACCCAGCGCTCGCGGCAATGGTGCGCGCACCGGCAAGTTCCCTATAAGTGTAGGGCAAGTACACACAAAGAAAGAAATTGCTCAAGGGAGGTGACATGCATTAACTCCAAAATATTGCAAGTTATATTACAAGATAAGTTGCCGCGGCTTAAACAGATTGTTCTTTAACATGTCTAGCGGCGGCAAGGAGGGAGAATAATGGGCTCTCTAATTGCGGTGCTCGCCTTTGACTCTCTGGATATGGTCCACCCTCTCCACGATGGGCGCGACAAGGGCCTCTAGTGGCGCGGGGTCGTATCCCTTCGGCAAGCTTTTGAAGATGTTGCTGAAGTCGACGCCCGGGTTTCTGTATGCTATCTTCACCAACAACCTCCGGAGAACTCCCCGGCAAAGCCTGCGTGACTCGTCGGCCAGTTGAGCCTTGTGATTGACTTGGAGCTGTTGGAGTGCTTCTACTACTCCGTCGAAGAACTCGGCTAGCTTGACGCTAGTTTGCGTGTTCTTGTCGGTGGAGTACCCGAACTCCGGCACCTTCAGGGCAGTTAGCTCCTTGTCGATGTCCTCGGCGGCGCTGGCAAGCCTGTCTGTGAAGATCCCCACGTTATCCCTGAACTTCTTGTGGGTTGCAATAGCGTCTTGAAGCAGACCCTTTTCCTTCTGGAGCTCTGTCATTAGAAGCCCTTCGCGCTTTCTGGTGGTGTCGAGCGTCTCCTTCAGCGTGGTCAGCTTCAGCTTCAGGTCTGCTCTGGAGTCGTTGGCGGCGGCAAGCAGATTGTTCTTCTTGGCTATGGTAACTTGCATCTCCGCCAAAGTGTGGGTCACCTTTGCCCTCTCACTTTCAAGCGTTGAGAGCTTGTCACCGTTTGCCTTGAGGGCGGCCTCTAGTCTTGCCACTTTCTCCTCCGTTTCCTTCCTGTTCACTTCTGCAGCAGCGACAGCGTTGGTGGCCTCCACCAACTTGCTGGCGTACTCTTGGGCCAAGGCTTCGATTTCCTTCTGGTGTTTTTGTGCCTGCCCCTGGGTCCGCTCTGCGACAAGTCTTGCCACCTCCTCGTCTTTCTGCTAGAGGGTTTCGGCAAGTTTCTTCTTGCGCTCGGCAAGTTCCTCTTCGTGGGCATCAAGGTCCACTTTCCGCTGGTTCAGATCACCGGCCTGAGCAGACAACTCCTTGGCGGTCTCCTCCTGTTTTTGTTCAATGTCTTGCTTCATCAGGAGGAGGGCCTGCCGTTCTTCGGCCAGCTATGCCCGCTTGACCTCTAACGCATTAAGAGATCACGCGCGGACGTCCGCCAAGATCTCCGCGTGCCTCAACATGTCAGCTTCGGCCTTCTCGTTGAGCGCCTCCCTGGAAGCTAGCTTCTCCCGTCGGGCGCGATGAAGATTCAGCAGCTTTTGGAGCAGTTGCTCCTCTTCAGACATGCTGCTGCTGCTGGCGCCTGGCGCATCCACAAGCTGGAGCCCGGCAGCGGCAAGGATCTCCTCGTCCACATCATCCTCCTCGGTTGGCGCTCTGGAGCCCACCATCCAGGGGAGGCTGACGTAGACGTTCTCGCCGACCCGGATGTATTTGCTTGGCGGAGGCGAGTTGGGCGCTGCCGCCTCTTCAGTGGTTGAGGGACCCGTGGTCGGAGTAGCGCCTGGCGCTCCTGTGGCCTCAGGGCCGTCAGTACGACCACCGGCTCCCTCGCCGGCCTCCTCAGCAGCCTTCTGGGCGGCCTCAGCTTCAGCAGCCTTGGCGGCTTCATCGGTGGGCGCCTTGGCGGTATTATCCTCGGCGGCCTTGCCGGCCTCTTCGGCAGCCCTGGCAGCTTTTTCGTCGACAAGCTTGTCGGCTGCCAGCTTGTCGGCCTTGGCAGCGGCGGCCTTGGCGGCCTCGTCGTCGACGGCCCCTGCGGTGTTCTCCTCGGCAGAAGAGTCAATGTTCATTGGCTCCACCGAGGAGGGCTCTGCCAACCCGAGAAGTAAAGCAAAAAGAGCTTCAGGAAGAAATTCAAGAAGACAAAAGAAAGAAAGCAGAAAGAGTTTTGCGGCAAGTGGGTTTACCCGTGTTGAGCTCAGGAGCGGTGGGCTCCCCTCCGCCGTCAACGTTTGTCATTGGGGTGGGGTCGCCAGCGCTGGTGCTTGGCGCTTCGGCACTTGCCGGCTCCTCTTCGTGGCTCGGCTCGCTAGTGGGAGCCCTTACCGGAGATCTTCTCCTTGGCGGTGTGGTCGAGGGGGGTGGTACTTCTGGAGCACCTTCAGATGGCTCCACTTGCTGCTCCTCTCCTACACGCCCAAAGATGTCAGTGACAAATGCTTGTTCCTCAGCGACCGCCAGCGAAAGGTAGTTGAAATACTTACGCTGGGGGCTGCGCTGGGGGCTGCGACGAGGGCTGGGCTCCGAGCTGGTCGGGATGGTCTCAGACGCTCCCCCGGTGGTTGCCGTGGGCTCATCTTCGACGACCACCACGGTCTTGCTCGTCGAGACCTTAGCTCTCTTCCTTATCCTCTCCGCCAAGGTTTCCTCCCTGCGGAAGCAAGGCCGGAGCGCGACAAGTGAGGACAGAAACAAAATCTTACAAAGATTGAGGGTCGCGGCAAGGGAACTTACTCTTCCTCGTCGTCCTCTTCGCTGAGAGCGGAAAAATCAAAGTCCGCCTCCGTGTGAGGAGGGGGAGGAGGGGGAGCTGGGCTCCTTGGCCGCTTGGCGGGGGTAGTAGCAGCGGTCTTTGATGACCCTGCTCCAATTGCCGGGGCCGCGTGAGACGCTCCCGCAGCACCAGCCCTTGCCGTGGTCGAGCGCGTCGAACGGCGCTCCGGCGGTTGTTGAACTTCTTGCCGCTCAGCCACTTTGCCAAGCCTGCGAAGGCGTTTCCTCCTCAGAGGGGCTGGGGACTCTGACTGCGGTGGGCTTTCGGTGCCCTCCTCGGAAGAGGAGCCCTCATCCTTCGAGCTGCCTGACTCGTCGACAGGCTGGCTTGGCCCGACATCCTTGCCGGGTGCGGCGAGCTCGCCTTTCCCGACAAGCATTCCCTGCCCGGCAAGGCTCTCCTTTTGTGCCTCGTCGACCTCCGCCAAAGTATAACCAAAATCGCCAGCTTCCCTGGCGAGCCTGTCCTCCTCCACTCTTCGAGCAATGAATTTTATTTCTTGCTCAGTGGTGTTGCGGACGAGCCACTCCTACACCCGGACCTGCTTTTCGACCGTGGAGTCAAAGAATCGCCGCACGTCTTCTTCGAGCGGCACGTCCGAAGTTGCTTCAACGCTGTGCGCATTGCAGAGCGGCATCATAGCGATGATTGCACTCAATGCGGAGTTGTTGCAAAGGGGCACGATGTACTTCGGCAGCGTGAACGCCTTGTCGCGCTTCTCTGGATCTGTCTCTTGCTTGAACAGTTCTCGCATGAAGAAGTCGTGCTGCAGAACTGTGAAGTTGTTGATCAGTCCAGGGCGCAGCCGCATGATATCGGCTGGGTTCTTCCAATCAGAGGCCGGCCTTCCTCTCTGCTGCAGAGGAGCAATGCGGCGGCGGAGGAAGTCTGCGCCAACCATCCCTATGGTGAGCCCGGCCTCCCTGAGCCGTATGATCCTGGTAGCGGCAATCTCCAGCTTTTTGTCCTGGGGATCCAGATCGCTCCAGTCCGTGCCACGCGCTGCTGGGGTCTTGCGAAGCTCACAGTATGGTGGCGGCTCGTCGTCAATGATCCAACACCATTCAGACCGGATTTCTCCCCATCTTGGGCGGAGATCCCCCTTCAGATAATGCTCCTTGGCGCCCAATCTTGAAACGAACGAGACGCCAACAGTGAGAGGCTCCCCCTTTTTAGCACGGGAAGTGAAGTAATGCCTGAACAGCGCGGTGTTGGGTGCGACGCCGACGAAGTTCTCGCACAGATGCGCGAATATTGCCATGGTGGATACGGCATTCGGTGTGAGATCCAGCAGATGGAGATTGAAGGTGTACATGACGTCGCTGAAGAAATCCGAATACGGTGGGCAGAGCCCGCACCAAAAGTAGCAAGCGAAGAAGGGGTACTTGCTCACTTCGCTCTCGTCGGTGGCTGGGCGAACGCGGGTGGCCGGATGCGCCTTGGTCCTCACGGCCCACATGCCTTGGAACTTGGCCTTCAGATCCGCCCCCGTGAGCGTCGGAGCGAAGAGCGCGTACTTCTGCCTCTTCAACTGCGCCTGGGTCTCCGTCCTTGAGGACTTCCCCGTCTTCCCCTTTTCTCCTTTGGGAGGCATGGCGAAGGCGGAGCTGAGGTCCGAGGGAGATGCGGATGCGCGCGGTGGCGGAGGATTGGGAAACCGCTTTGTTTTGGAGCGGAGGATGAAGAAGGCGGAGATTTGGAGATCGAGAATGGTGAGAGGGGTGTGTGAGTGCTTCTGCAGGTCCCTCCTTTTATGGGGAAAGATGCGGAACCATCCGCCCCTTCGTCATTCGAGATAACTGCGCACGCTTCCCACGCTCCGCATTCAGCGCGCGACGCGTGGGAGAGCGTGCAATTAAACAGCATAGAGACGTTTCGGCTTATCCCAGCCACGCGTGCCCGTGCACTGTTTGGGCCTGGCCCAACAACGCCCGGCACCGTGTGTGGCCCAGGCCCGGGGGCTCCTGTCGGTGTACTAGGATAGGGGTACCCTAGTACCCCCGTACTTGTGCACGGGCAGTAGTAGCATCCCGCGGCCAGGCTTGCGGGAGGACAGCCAGAGAGAAGCTCAAGATTATTAAGCCATTCAAGAACAAAGTATACAAAGCAAGAGTTGAGGCCCCGGCAAGAGGAGCTTGCCGGGAGGTACTTGCCCCGGCAAGTCATTGGCTGCGGCAAGGTATTGGCTGCGGCAAGATAGCAGCTGCGGCAAGGTACTTGCCCCGGCAAGTTACCTTGCGCGGCAAGCTATGGGTTGCGGCAAGCTGTCAGGTGCGGCAAGGTCTTGCCGCGGCAAGCATTACTGTACCACTGTGCTACTGTGCTGCTCCGGTGCCTCTGCCAGCGTGGCGCTCTGGGTCCTTCCAAGCGTGTGTGGCAGGGCACTGTGTAGACGGCGGTACTCTGTAGCTAGCGGTGCAGGAGCAGGTGGGATAGGCTTTTCCCACGTCCAAGACGTCCGGGTACATGTATCTGGACAGCTAAGGCATGGGCATTTAATGCCCTTGTCCCCTGCCGTCAGTGGTAGGTAGGACATGTCATCCTAGTAATAATGGCCTTACTGTAGCAACTTTCCACCTCTACCTTTACTGTTTGCCACCTGTTGGTGACCCCTTTGTGCGTATAAAAGGAGGCCCATAGGCAACGTGGAGGGGGTTAGGAACTGGGAGATTGAGAACTCCAGTATTGTACGCAGCTACTCTATACTGTAGCGCTCCTGGAGCTAGAACAATCATACAGATAATAAACCAAAAAGCAGGAGTAGGGTTTTACGCATCCGTGCGGCCCGAACCTGGGTAAATCTCTCTCGTGCACTGTCGTGTTCTTCGCTAGATTTGCTCTTCGTGCGACCGTCTCTCCCTGCCGAACGTAAAGGGGTCCTTCCCTGGGTCCCATAGGTGATCGCGGATTCGTCCCCGACACGGAATAAAACTTTCGCGATGATTTTTCTTGGACCAGAAGACTTGGCGTCCAAGCCGGAAGACCCACGAGGCGGCGGCAAGGGTGGAGGGCGCGCCCTAGGGGGGGCGCGCCCGATACCTTGTGTCCCCCTCGGGAGTCCCCTGACCTACTTCTTCTTCCTATATATTCACATATATTCCCAAACCATCAGAGGGAGCCACGAAAATACTTTTCCACCGCCGCAACATTCTGTTCCCGTGAGATCCCATCTTGAGGCCTTTTCCGGCATCCTGCCGGAGGGGGATTCAATCACGGAGGGCATCTACATCAACCCTATTGCCCTTCCGATGAAGCGTGAGTAGTTTACCTCAGACCTACGGGGCCATAGCTAGTAGCTAGATGGCTTCTTCTCTCTCTTTGATTCTCAATACCATGTTCTCCTCGATGTTCTTGGAGATCTATCCGATGTAATCTTCTTTTGCGGTGTGTTTGTCGAGATCCGATGAATTATGGATTTATGATCAGTTTATCTATGAATATTATTTGAATCTTCTCTGAATTCTTATATGCATGATTTGATATCTTTGTAACTCTCTTCGAACTATCGGTTTGGTTTGGCCAACTAGATTGGTTTTTCTTGCAATGGGAGAGGTGCTTAGCTTTGGGTTCAATCTTGCGGTGTCCTCACCCAGTGACATAATAGGGGTAGCGAGGCACGTATTGTATTGTTGCCATCGAGGATAAAAAGATGGGGTTTACATCATATTGCTTGAGTTTATTCCTCTACATCATGTCATCTTACTTAAGGCGTTACTCCGTTCTTTATGAACTTAATACTCTAGATGCATGCTGGATAGCGGTCGATGTGTGTAGTAATAGTAGTAGATGCAGGCAGGAGTCGGTCTACTTGACACGGACGTGATGCCTATATGCATAATCATTGCCTTGGATATCGTCATAACTTTGCGCTTTTCTACCAATTGCTCGACAGTAATTTGTTCACCCACCGTATTATTTGCCTTAAAGAGAGAAGCCTCTAGTGAAACCTATGGCCCCCGGGTCTATTTTCTATCATACTTGTTTCTGATCTACTATTTTGCAATCTTTTACTTTCAGATCTATAAACCAAAAAAAACCCAAAAATATTTAGTTATCTTTTATTCAGTTTTATCTATCTCTATCAGATCTCACCTTTGCAAGTGACCGTGAAGGGATTGAAAACCCCATTTATCACGTTGGGTGCAAGTGTTTGATTGTTTGTGTAGGTCCATCTATTGGGGACTTGCGCGTTTCTCCTACTGGATTGATACCTTGGTTCTTAACTGAGGGAAATGCTTATCTCTACTGTGCTGCATCACCATTTCCTCTTCAAGTGAAAAGCCAACGCAAGCTCAAGAAGTAGCAGGAAGAATTTTTGGCGCCGTTGCCGGGGAGATCTATGTCAAGCCTACCAAGTACCCATCATAAACTCTCATCTCTTGCATTACATTATTTGCCATTTGCCTCTTGTTTTCCTCTCCCCACCTCTAAAATGATTTTCAGAAAAAACACAACAGGATTTGCCTTTTTATTCGCCCTTCTTCCGTTCGTCTTTTCGTTTGCTTTCTGATTGCCAAATTTCCCGTATGGCTCAACCTAAGAGCTTTGATCCTTATTTTAGGAAGTTGGAAGAGATTGAAAGTAATGCTAAAAATCTCATGACTTTACAATATGAGTATAATAATCTCTTTAGAAACGAGCTTAAAGAACAAAAATCTATGATGGAGTATATTAATAAAGAGCTTGATGACATGTCTAAGGAGTTTTATGGTTTGAAATCTCAGTTTGCTCATCTTGAAAATTTAGTGGGTAAAATTTCTGATAATCAAGCTACTTTAGTGAATAAGATGGCTGCTAAACCGGAGTCTTTAAATAATGATGAAGATCTTAAAGTGATTGATGTGACTCCTATTGAATCTTTGTTTTCTAATATAAATCTTGATAAATATGGGACTGGAGAGGAGTCAGCTTTAGCTAGAAGGCGTCCCAATGATTCGGAGTTTTTAGATCTTGATGCAAAAATTGATAAAAGTGGGATTGGAGAGGTCAAAACTTTAAGTAGCAATGAACCCACTCTTTTGGATTTCAAAGACTTTAATTATGATAATTGCTCTTTGATAGATTGTATTTCCTTGTTGCAATCCATGTTGAATTCTCCTCATGCTTATAATCAAAATAAAGCTTTTACTAAACATATTGTTGATGCTATGATGAAATCTTTTCAAGAAAAACTTGAGTTGGAAGTTTATATCCCTAGAAAGCTTTATGATGAGTGGGAACCTACTATTAAGATTAAAATTAAAGATTATGAATGCTATGCTTTGTGTGATTTGGGTGCTAGCGTTTCCACGATTCCAAAAACTTTATGTGATGTGCTAGGTTTCCATGAATTTGATGATTGTTCTTTAAATTTGCATATTGCGGATTCCACTATTAAGAAACCTATGGGAAGGATTAATGATGTTATTATTGTTGCAAATAGGAATTATGTGCCCGTAGATTTTATTGTTCTTGATATAGATTGCAATCCTACATGTCCTATTATTCTTAGTAGACCTTTCCTTAGAACAATTGGTGCAATTATTGATATGAAAGAAGGAAACATTAGATTTTAATTTCCGTTAAGGAAGGGCATGGAACACTTTCCAAGAAATAAAATTAAGTTGCCATATGAATCTATTATGAGAGCTACTTATGGATTGCATACCAAAAATGACAATACCTAGATATATTGCGTTATGCCTAGCTAAGGGCGTTAAACAATAGCGCTTGTTGGGAGGCAACCCAATTTTAATTTTTGTTCTTGCTTTTTTTGGTTCTTTTTTTCAATAAATTTTTCATCTAGCCTCTGGTTATATGTGTTTTTATGTTTTAATTAGTGTTTGTTCCAAGTAAGACCTTTGGGATGGCTTACGGTGATAGTTGATTTGATCTTGCTGAAAAACAGAAACTTTTGTGTCCAGTCACAGAATTTTTTAAATTCACTGGAGGGTGGAAAAACCATGAATTTTTTACACAAGATTTATATACAAATTTCTTATGTTTTACTAATTTTTCAGAATTCTTTTAGTTATATAAGTATTATAACAATTCAGATCTTTTCAGACTGTTCTGTTTTTGACAGATTCTGTTTTCCATGTGTTGTTTGCTTATTTTGATGAATCTATGGGTGGTATCGGGGGGTATGAACCATGGAAAAGTTGGAATATAGTAGATATTACACCAATATAAATAAAGAATGAGTTCACAACAGTACCAAAAGTGGTGATTTTATTTTCTTATACTAACGGATCTCATAAGTTTTCTGTTGAGTTTTGTGTTGTGCAGTTTTCAAGTTTTGGGTAAAGATTTGATGGACTATGGAATAAGGAGTGGCAAGAGCCTAAGCTTGGGGATGCCCAAGGCACCCGAAGGTAATATGCAAGGACAACCAAGAGCCTAAGCTTGGCTATGCCCCGGAAGGCATCCCCTCTTTCGTCTTTGTCTACCGGTAAATTTACTTGAGGCTATATTTTTATTCACCACATGATATGTGTTTTGCTTGGAGCGTCTTGTATGATTTGAGTCTTTGCTTTTAGTTTGCCCCAATCATCCTTGCTGTACACACCTTTTGAGAGGGATACGCATGAATCGTGATTTATTAGAATACTCTATGTGCTTCACTTATATCTTTTGAGCTAGGCAATTTTGCTCTAGTGCTTCACTTATATCTTTTTAGAACAAGGCGGTGGCTTTATTTTATAGAAATTGTGGAACTCTCATGCTTCACTTATATTATTTTGAGAGTCTTAAACAACATGGTAATTTGCTTTGGTTATGAATTTAGTCCTAATATGATGGGCATCCAAGAAAGATATAATAAAAACTTTCATATAAAGTGCATTGAATACTATGTGAAGTTTGATTCCTTATGATTGTTTTGAGATATAAAGATGGTGATATTAGAGTCATGCTAGTGAGTAATTGTGGATTGGTAGAAATACTTGTGTTAAAGTTTGTGATTCCCGTAGCATGCACGTATGGTGAACCGTTATGTGATGAAGTCGGAGCATGATTTATTTATTGATTGTCTTCCTTATGAGTGGCGGTCGGGGACGAGCGATGGTCTTTTCCTACCAATCTATCCCCCTAGGAGCATGCATCTAATACTTTGTTTCGATGGCTAATAAACTTTTGCAAGAAGTATGACTAATGTTGAGTCCATGGATTATACGCACTCTCACCCTTCCACCATTGCTAGCCTCTCTAGTACCGCGCAACTTTCGCCGGTGCATTACACCCACCATATACCTTCCTCAATACAGCCACCATATCTACCTATTATGGCATTTCCATAGCCATTCCGAGATATATTGCCATGCAACTTCCACCGTTCCGTTTATTATGACACGCTTCATCATTGTCATATTGCTTTGCATGATCGTAAGATAGCTAGCATAATGTTTACATGGCTTGTCCGGTTTTTTTATGTCATTTGCTACGCTAGATCATTGCACATCCCGGTACACCGCCGGAGGCATTCATATAGAGTCATATTTTGTTCTAGTATCGAGTTGTAAGTAAATAAAAGTGTGATGATCATCATTAGAGCATTGTCCCATGTGAGGAAAGGATGATGGAAGCTATGATTCCCTCACAAGTTGGGATGAGTCTCCGGACTTTATGAAAAATAAAAGAGGCCAAAGAAGCCCAAATAAAATAAAAGAGGCCAAAAAATCCCAAATAAAAAAAGAGGCCAAAGAAGCCCACCAAAAAAGGAAAAAAAGAAAAAAAGAGAGAAGGGGCAATGTTACTATCCTTTTTCCACACTTGTGCTTCAAAGTAGCACCATGATCTTCATGATAGAGAGTCTCCTATGTTGTCACTTTCATATACTAGTGGGAAATTTTCATTATAGAACTTGGCTTGTATATTCCAATGATGGGCTTCCTCAAATTGCCCTAGGTCTTCGTGAGCAAGCGAGTTGGATGCACACCCACTTAGTTTCTTTTTGAGCTTTCATACACTTATAGCTCTAGTGCATCCGTTGCATGGCAATCCCTACTCACTCATATTAATATCTATTGATGGGCATCTCCATAGCCCATTGATACGCCTAGTTGATGTGAGACTATCTCCTTCTTTTTGTCTTCTCCACAACCACCATATACCGTTCCACCTATAGTGCTATATCCATGGCTCACACTCATGTATTGCGTGAGAATTGAAAAAGTTTGAGAACATCAAAAGTATGAAACAATTGCTTGGCTTGTCATCGAGGTTGTGCATGATTTAATACTTTGTGTGATGAAGATGGAGCATAGCCAGACTATATGATTTTGTAGGGATAACTTTCTTTGGCCATGTTATTTTGAGAAGACATGATTGCTTTATTAGTATGCTTGAAGTATTATTGTTTTTATGTCAATATTAAACTTTTGTTTTGAATCTTATGGATCTGAATATTCATGCCACAATAAAGAAAATTACATGGATAAATATGTTAGGTAGCATTCCGCATCTAAAATTCTGTTTTTATCATTTACCTACTCGAGGACGAGCAGGAATTAAGCTTGGGGATGCTTGATACGTCTCCAACGTATCTATAATTTTTTATTGTTCCATGCTATTATATTATCTGTTTTGGATGTTTTATATGCATTAATATGCTATTTTATATTATTTTTGGGACTAACTTATTAACCTAGAGCCCAGTGCCCAGTGCCAGTTTCTGTTTTTTTCCTTGTTTTAGAGTTTCGCAGAAAAGGAATATCAAACGGAGTCCAAACGGAATAAAACTTTTGCGATGATTTTTCTTGGACCAGAAGACACCCAGAAGACTTGGAGTCCAAGCCAGAAGACCCACGAGGTGGCGGCAAGGGTGGAGGGCGCGCCCCCCTACCTTGTGGCCCCCTCGGGAGTCCCCTGACCTACTTCTTCTTCCTATATATTCACATATATTCCCAAACCATCAGAGGGAGCCACGAAAATACCTTTCTACCGCCACAACCTTTTGTTCCCGTGAGATCCCATCTTGGGGCCTTTTCCGGCATCCTGCCGGAGGGGGATTCGATCACGGAGGGCATCTACATCAACCCTATTGCCCGTACGATGAAGCGTGAGTAGTTTACCTCAGACCTACGTGTCCATAGCTAGTAGCTAGATGGCTTCTTCTCTCTCTTTGACTCTCAATACCATGTTCTCCTCGATGTTCTTGGAGATCTATCCGATGTAATCTTCTTTTGCGGTGTTTGTGTTGAGATCCGATGAATTGTGGATTTATGATCAGTTTATCTATGAATATTATTTGAATCTTCTCTGAATTCTTATATGCATGATTTGATATCTTTGTAACTCTCTTCGAACTATCGGTTTGGTTTGGCCAACTAGATTGGTTTTTCTTGCAATGGGAGAGGTGCTTAGCTTTGGGTTCAATCTTGCTGTGTCCTCACCCAGTGACATAGTAGGGGTAGCGAGGCACGTATTGTATTGTTGCCATCGAGGATAAAAAGATGGGTTTTACATCATATTGCTTGAGTTTATTCCTCTACATCATGTCGTCTTACTTAAGGCGTTACTCCGTTCTTTATGAACTTAATACTCTAGATGCATGTTGGATAGTGGTCGATGTGTGGAGTAATAGTAGTAGATGCACGCAGGAGTCGGTCTACGGACGTGATGCCTATATGCATAATCATTGCCTTGGATATCATCATAACTTTGCGCTTTTCTATCAATTGCTCGACAGTAATTTGTTCACCCACCATATTATTTGCCTTCAAGAGAGAAGCCTCTAGTGAAACCTATGGCCCCGGGGTCTATTTTCTATCATACTTGTTTCCGATCTACTATTTTGCAATCTTTTATTTTTAGATCTATAAACCAAAAAACCCAAAAATATTTAGTTATCTTTTATTCAGTATTATCTATCTCTATCAGATCTCACCTTTGCAAGTGACCGTGAAGGGATTGACAACCCCTTTATCGCGTTGGGTGCAAGTGTTTGATTGTTTGTGTAGGTGCATCTATTGGGGACTTGCGCGTTTCTCCTACTGGATTGATAACTTGGTTCTTAACTGAGGGAAATATTTATCTCTACTGTGTTGCATCACCTTTTCCTCTTCAAGGGAAAAAACAACGCAAGCTCAAGAAGTAGCAGTGCCCCTTGGCCTCTCCCCTCTCCCTCCACCTATATATATGTGGGGGGGCGCCTAGCACACCTAGAACAATTGCTTAGCCGTGTGTGGCGCCCCCCTCACCGTTTACACCCTCGGTCATATTTTCGTAGTGCTTAGGCGAAGCCCTGCGGAGATCACTTCACCATCACCATCACGACGCGTCGTGCTGCCGGAACTCATCCACTACCTCGCTGTCTTGCTGTATCAAGAAGGCGGAGGACGTCACCGAGCTGAACGTGTGCAGAACGCGGAGGTGCCGTACGTTCGGTACTTGATCGGTTGGAGCGCGAAGAAGTTCGACTACATCAACCGCGTTGACAAACGCTTCCGCTTACGGTCTACTAGGGTACGTAGACACACTCTCCCCTCTCGTTGCTATGCATCTCCATGGATAGATCTTGCGTGTGTGTAGAATTTTTTTTTTGTTTTCCATGCAATGTTTCCCAACAATATTTCCTTATGGACCCCGCTGCCACGGGAGGGTAGGACAAAAAATGTCATGCAAATTCTTATTATAAGCATGTATGACTATATACGGAATGCATGCCTACATTGAATTGATGAATTGGAGCTATTGTGTATCGCTCTAGGTTGTGACTGTTATATGATGAATTTCATCCATACAAATATCCATCGTTGATCCCATGCCTACTCTTTGCTCATATTGTCTTTGCTAATTTCTATTGTTACTATTGCAACTATCATACTATTGTGCTACTGATATTTTGCTGCAGAGAAATAACTTCTTAGGTGTGGTTGAATTGACAACTCAACTACTAGGGCTTATAAATATTTGTTGGCTTCCCTTGTGTCGAATCAATAAATTTAGGTGAAATACTACCCTTGAAGACTATTGCGATCCCCTATACTTGTGGGTCATCAAGCACCCCGGTGCCAAATCAAGCAATTGCATCGTACCTTTTCTCACTTCAACATTTTCAACTTCACTCAATATATGAGCGTGAGACATGTACTTAGCACTACGGGTGGAATAAAGTATGTTGATAGAGGGAAGACAAAAAGTGAAGAAAGTCTCACATCAACTCAGCGGATCGTTAAGCAATGGAGAGGCCTTTTAATCGATATCAATGCAAGGAGTAGGGATTTTTATGCAACGGATGCACTAGAGCTATAAGTGTATGAAAGCTTGCTACTGAAACTAAGTGGGTGTGCATCCAACTTGCTTGATCATGAAGACCTCGGGAATTTGAGGAAGCCCATCATCGGAATATACAAGACAAGTTCTATAATGTAAAAATTCCCACTAGTATATGGAAGTGGCAAAATCATGGAGACTCTCTTTATGAGGAACATGGTTCTACTTTGAAGCACGAGTGTGGTAAAAGGATAGTAGCATTGCCCCTTCTCTCTTTTTCTCTCATTTTTTTCTTTTCTCATTTTTTTAGAACAATATCATGAACTTCATCCCCACTTTTTCGAGGACTCATAAGTCTCCATCATTCTTTACCTCACTGGGATAATGCTCTAATAATGATGATCATCACTCTTTTTTTACTTACAACTCGATAAACTAAATGATATGACTCTATATGAATGCCTCTGGTAGTGTACCAGGATGTGCAATGATCTAGCGTAACATGTATTATAATGATGAATGGTGGCTTTGCCACAAATATCATGTCAGCTCTATATGATCATGCAAAGCAATATGATGATGAACACACAAGTCATGTGAATAGTAACTGTGGAAGTTGCATGGCAATATATCTCGGAATGGCTACGAAAATGCCATAATAGGTAGGTATGGTGGCTGTTTTGAGGAAGGATATAATAAGGCTTATGTGTGATAGAGCGTGTCATATCACGGGGTTTGGATGCACCGACGAAGTTTGCACCAATTCTCGAGGTGAAAATAAGCAATGCACTGTACCGAAGAGGCTAGCAAAATATGGATAGGTGAGAGTGTCGTATTAATCCATGAACTCACATTAGTCATAAAGAACTCATATACTTATTGTGAAAGTTTTATTAGCCCTCGAAGTAAAGTACTACTCGCAAGGAGGTTGGGAGGAGTTAACCATCACGCGCCCCCAATCCAGACAACACAAAGGATTTCAATGAGGAATAAATATGCTCCAACATCCCGGTCATGCCATGAATGACACATAAATTAGTAGTACATAACAAGCTTTAATATCGATATTTTACTAACCAATGATTATGAACTAATACTCTTTCATATTACTACATCAATATCATTATATCACACGCTTCACATTCAGTGATCTACATGAAAGTTTTTATTATAATTTGTACCATTCTTGTATACCTATCATTTTTGAACTAGTCTTATAACTCATGCAAATTACCACTTGCTCTTTAGACTCTCAAAAAGGTATAAGTGAAGCATGATAGTGCAAATGATTTCTATTAAATATATCTACCACCGTGCTCTAAAGATATAAGTCAAGGACATGAGCAACTGCCTAACTCAAAAGATATAAGTGAAGCACATAGAGCATTCTAACAAATTATGATGAATACGTGTCTCTCTCAAAAGGTGCGTTCAAAAACAATGATTGTGGAAAAGTAACAAACAAAATAAAACTATTTGCACATGACGCTCCAAGCAAAACTCATATCATGTGATGAATAAAAATATAGCTCCGAGTAACATTACCGATAGACTGGAGATGAAGGAGAGGATGCCATCTGGGGCATACCCAAGCTTAGACGCTTAGGTCTTCCTTGAATATTACCTTGGGGTGCCTTGGGCATCCCCAAGCTTAGGGTCTAGCCGCTCCTTATTCCTTCATCCATCGTGATCTCACCCAAAACTTGAAAACTTTAGCACACAAAACTCAACATAAACTTCATGAGATCCATTAGTATAATAAATCAACCGTCCACTTCAGGTACTGCTATAAATAGATTCATAATTTCCCTTGCATAATACCTACTGTATTCTAACTTCTCCAGGACTTATACCCCACGATATAATCAATAGCATCATCAAAATAAGCACACTATGCCATAAAAACAGAATCTGTCTAAAACAGGACAATACGTAATGACATATTTTTTATCTGTACCTATGTAACTGCAAAAATACTGAAAATTAGGAAATCATAAAAAAATTGTATCACAGAATGTGTAAAAAAATCAGCAATTGATCATGTTCTAGTACACGGGAACAATTCACGCGCGGGATGTTAAATTTATGTTTCTGCATAGTACAAATTTCAACAATCATCCAAATCATCCTAAAGGCTTTACTTGGCACAAAACTCAAAATAAAAGATACAAATATAATCATTACAGTAGAAACAACCATGTTGACTCAAGAAAATAAAATGAAAGAAAAAAATAACTGTTGGGTTGCCTCCCAACAAGCGTTATTGTTTAATGCCCCTAGCTAGGCATGATGCATAGTTTCAAGTGTTATCATCCTTTGAAGTAATTCCATAGGTGGTTTTCATAATGGATTCATATGGTGGTTTAATTATATTCCTTGGTAAGTGTTCCATCCCTTTCTTTAGTGGGAATTGGAATCGTATATTTCCTTCTTTCATATCAATAATTGCACCTATGGTTCGTAAAAATGGTCTACCAAGTATTATAGGACAAGGCAGATTACACTCAATATAAAGCACAATGAAATCCACGGGTACATAGTTTCCATTAGCAAGTATTAGGACATCATTAATTCTACCCAATGGTTTCTTAATTGTGGAATCCGCTAAATGCAAGTTGAGGGAACATTCATCCATATCAGTAAGACCTAGTACATCACATAAAGATTTTGGTATAGTGGAGATGCTAGCCCCTAGGTTACATAGAGCATTACATTCATAATATTTAATCTTCACTTTAAATGTAGGTTCGCATTCATCTTGTAGTTTCCTTGGTATAGACACTTCCAATTCAAGTTTTTCTTCATGAGCTTTAATAATGGCTTCTACGATTTGTTTAGTAAAAGCTTTGTTTTGTTCATAAGCATTAGGCGAATTTATCATGGAATGCAACATGGAAATACATTCAATCAAAGAGCAATTATCATAATTAAATTCCTTGTAATCCAAAGTAGTGGGTGCATCGCTATCTAAAGTTTTGACCTCTTCAAACCCACTTTTGTTGGTTTTATCGTTAAGATCATCACCCTCTGAACAATTGGAATGCCTTATAAATAAAGTTCACTCATATCAAGTCCCTTTATCATCAAGTTTTATGTCACTAAATAAAGATTCAATAGGTGTCACACCAATCATTATAATATCTTCATCATTATTATCATAAAAACCGGGTGTGAACGCCTTTTCTAGAAATTCGCGTTTAGCTCTTATCCTTTCAGTTATTTTTTCTACTTTCATCCATGGTGACTTGAATAGACTTTATAGATTCACATATTTCATTCTTTTTAGGTGGCAAAATTTTAATTTTGAGAGTATCCACATCATGCACCATTATATCCAATTTTCTAGACATATCTTCAACTTTGCTTAATTTCTCTTCTACCATAGAATTAAAAGTGTTTTGAGAACTAATAAATTCTTTGATATTGTTCTCTAGTTCAGTAGGTATCCTATTATTATTATATGAATTTCCATAGGAATTACCATAATTATTAGAGGGATTACCGGGGTACGGCCTAGTATTGAAACTACCTCTATAAGCATTGTTGTTGAAATTATTTCTTGCAACAAAATTCGCATCGATAGCATCATTATTTTGCTCAATCAAAGTAGACAATGGGATATCATTTGGATCAACATGAGCATTTTTACTAGCAAGAATATTCATAAGAGCATCCATTTTCTCACTCAAAGTAGAAACTTCTTCAACAGAGTTTACCTTCTTACCAGTTCGAGCTCGTTCAGTGTGCCATTGAGAATAATTTGCTGCCATATTATCGAGAAGCTTCGTGGCTTCTCCTAATGCAATTCCCATAAATGTGCCATCTGCAGCTGAGTCTAGAAGATTTCTCGAAACAAAGGTCAGTCCCGCATAAAAAAATTGTACTATCATCCATAAGCTTAATCCGTGTGTGGGACAATTTTTACTCATTAATTTCATTCACTCCCAAGATTGTGCAACATGTTCTTGTTCATGTTGTTTAAAGTTCATGATTTGATTTCTAAGAGATATTATCTTAGCGGGAGGAAAATACTTAGCAATGAAAGCATCCTTACATTTATCCCAAGAATCAATACTATTGCGAGGTAAGGATGAAAACCAAATTTAGCTCGATCTCTTAATGAGAAAGGAAATAATTTCAACTTCACAATATCATTATCCACATTTTTTTTCAATGAAGGTATTAAGATGTGATGCATCATCTTCATTAGGATTTCCAGCAAATTGTTCTTTCATAACAAGATTTAATAATGCAACATTAATATCATCTGACTTTGCACTAGTGGTGGAAGAAGCAATTGGAGTACTAATAAAATCATTAATATTAGTATTCGAGAAGCCACACAGGTTAGTGTTCTCTTGAGACATAATGGCAATTCAAGCAAGATAGCACACAAGATATTTTTGGTATTTTTTATTTTTTTAATGGAAGCTAATAAAGGAAACTAAAAGCAACTAAAAAGTAGAACAAGTAAATGATAAATGTGTGTGAAGGGACCTTGCTTTGTTTGATGAAGTCTCCCCGGCAATGGTGCCAGAAATTCTTCTGCTTCTTGTGATAGGCGTTGGGATTTCCCCGAAGAGGAAGGGTGATGTAGTATAGTAGCAGCAAGTATTTTTCTCAGTTAAGAACCAAGGTTTATCGAACAAATAGGAGATTCACGCAAACAAAGATCAATAGTACCTGCACACACAAAACAAATATTTGCACCCAACACGGTCAAGAGGGTTGTCAATCACCTTGTACTCGTTAATTGCAAGGATTAATTCTGATAATAGTAGATATATAAATTGCAAAACTAAATAAAGAAAATAAATTACAGCAAAGTAATAAGGGTTTTAGCAATATGATGTAAATGGATCCGGGGGCTATACGTTTCACTAGAGGCATCTCTCTAAAGAACATAGTGACGGTGGGTACACAAATTACTATTGGGAAATTGATAGAAAAGCGCATAGTTATGATGTTATTCATGACATGATCAGTACATAGGCATCACGTCCATGACAAGTAGACCGAAACAATTCTGCATCTACTACTATTACTCCACTTCGAGAGCGCTTCTATGCTTGCCTCTCTAGGTATTAAGTTCATAACAAACAGAGTAATGCTTTAAGCATGATAACAAACAGACCAATCAATATGATCAAACCCCATCATTTTATCTTTAGTAGCAATAATAAAAATACGTGCCTCGCTACCCCTTCTGACATGAGGTAAGGACACCGCAAGATTGAACCTACCACAAAGCACCTCTCTCGCTAAAGATAAATCTATCTAGTTGGCCAAACTAAATAGATAGATCGGAGAGAAATACAAAGCTATAACAATCACACATAATAAAGTTTAGAAAAGACTCAATTAATTTCAATGAATAATCTGATCATAAACCCATAATTCATCGGATCCCAACAAACGCACCGCAAAGAATTACATCGAATCGATCTCCGAAGAGAACATTGTATTGAAAATCAGAGAGAGAGAGAGAGAGGAGAGCCATCCAGCTACTGCTATGGGCCCGTAGGTCCTATGGGGAACTACTCACACATAATCATGGAGGCAGCAAGGTTGATGAAGATGGCCTCCATGATCGATTCCCCTCCGGCGGAGGCCTCCAGATGGTACCATGGAAGAACAGTGGCTTGCTGCAGCGAAAGAATTGTTTCGGGTCTTGCTCTAGTGGTTTCTGGATTTTAGGGAATTTATAGCCTTGGAATTAGGTCAAACGGAGCTACGAGGGGCCCAAGCTCAGGTGGCGCCCCCTGGGGGCGCGCCGCGCGAGCTTGTGGCTCTCTCGTATGTCTTGTGCCCCCCCCCCCCCCAAAGCTTCTAGGGTCTCTCCGGACCCAGAAAAAATCACTGTAAAATTTCATCGTGTTTGAACTTCGTTTGGTATGGTTTATTTGCAAAACAATAAAATAGGCAAAAACAGAAACTGACATTGAGCACTGAGTTAATAGATTAGTTCCCAAAAATGGTATAAAATTGCATATAAAGCATACAAGATTAATAATATAATAGCATGGGACGATCAAAAATTATAGATGTGTCGGAGACGTACCAATTGCCCGAGCTAATTTTTTTTTTGTCCCTTCTTCTTTGAAGCAATGGATTCGGATATGGAGTACATATACAAGCACTATGTTGAGTAGTCCGACTCGCTCGACGATGAGGACTACACGGATGAGACGGCGATGATGCAGGCGGTGCTTGCAGACGCGGAGCATGCGGAGAAGCATGTTCTGAATTTCAAGGGGTCGATCAAGGGTCATCGAGTGCTCAACCGCTACCGGGCGCGCAGCAATTTGAGGCTGGTGGACGACTACTTCGCCCCCGATGCGGTCTTCACTGACAATTTTCGCCGACGCTTTAGGATGCGCAAAAATGTCTTCGATCGTCTCTATCATGGCGTCCGATCCTTTGATGACTACTTCATCTTAAGAAGGATGCCGTGGGAAGGATTGGTTTCTCTGGTTACCAGAAGTGCACGGCCGCACTGCGAATACTTGCATATGGTACGGCCGCTGATTCATGGGACGAGTACCTGCGGATGTTCGAGAGCACATGCAAAGATGTGCAAAAATGTCTTCGATCGTCTCTATCATGGCGTCCGATCCTTTGATGACTACTTCATCTTAAGAAGGATGCCGTGGGAAGGATTGGTTTCTCTGGTTACCAGAAGTGCACGGCCGCACTGCGAATACTTGCATATGGTACGGCCGCTGATTCATGGGACGAGTACCTGCGGATGTTCGAGAGCACATGCAGAGATGTCATGGTCAGGTTTGCAACTACCATTAAGGGGGAAAACAATATTGGAGTGTAATATTTAAACTTTTTTAATTAGAACTATCGCTGCATTTGAACATTTGAACTATTTAAGACCATTGTTTAAAAAACCGAACCGGTAATCGAACTGACGAGGATGTCGGTTCAGGTTTTTACCGGTCGGACCGCCGGTTAAGTGGTTCGATTGTCGGTTTTTTAAGCAATAAAATAATATATATTTAATAAATAAATACACCCATTAATAGATAAAAAATGTGTAATCGGAGGTGATCGTCGGGTGTCTGGTCCTCCTGTTCGGTTGCTCCTGGTGTGGACTCTGGAATGGAGGGAGGCAACCTGAGTGGGGCCTGGTCGATTTGATTGGAGTGGAGGGAGATCGGAGTTGGATGGACCAGTTCGACAAGGCGACGACGTCCCCTCTCTTTAGTTATCAACAGATGTGGCGCAGGACAGGGGGACGCGAGAGTGTTAGCGTGGCCTAGTGGCCTAGTGCTAGCACACGGAGCAGTGAGGGAGAGACGGCGTCACTGCACCTGCACCACGGCGCCCTGCAAGGGTGGTGTCAGATGGGGGTGGCTGCGCCCAATAGGGTTTGTCTCTAGACAAAATCGAGAGAAATGCTCCAAATTCAGCCGGAACCCTACCAAACGAGGTTTTTTTTCCCTTTTCTAATTCTACCCGAGCTTGTTTGCATGAAAACGAGTTGATGAAGGGTCTTTTCAGTAAAAGACATTGAACCATCTGGTTTTCTGTGAACTGCCCGGTTCACCGGTTTTTTGAAAAAGCGGCCGGTTCGACTGGTTTTTTCCGGTTCGACTGCTCGAACGGTCCGTTGCGCTTAAAATACCGTCAGGGTCGCCGGTTCCGGTCTTTCCCGGTCCAACTGCCGGTCCGATCCGGTTTTTTAAACTATGTTTTAGACTATATATGCGGCTATTTGAACGTGTGAAATTAAAAAAGAATTAGGGTCAGATGTATGTGGGCAAACGTGTCCGTGGATTGGTCCCCGTGGACGGATGCCGAAGAAATTTACGGATCAGCGTTGGGATGCCCTAATTTGCTCAGTGTGTAGACGAGAAAAGCGTCAAAAACTGTCACCGTCAAGTCGATCATACAAACGGCACGGCACACAACTTACTAATAAGAACACGGAACAAAGGTACAAATACCATACTTTATATTTTCATTCAGAAGTTGCGTACGAGCATGCATCGACCATTTAACCTCGCCTCAGTGCGGTGCAACGAGGCTCGCACCAACGCCAATAAGCATCCGAACATGACTAATTAAGACAACCCACTCTATCGAAATTACTAGACCAAATTAGTAGTTCTTGTGGTGAATGAACTTCATCGCGGCGAACGGCCGAACTCATGCACTAGATGGCAAGGAGACGAGCCCCGAAGAAACGCCATTTCCCCGCTCCACAAGAACGACGACGTGCCAGTGCCACTGCCCCACTAGTCGCCGCCTCCTCCAGCAGCTCCTTCCCTGCCACTGCCGGGCAGAAGGAGGCGACCGGCGCCGAGGCGTATCTGCGGGTCCAGCGCCTGGCCTTCTGCTCGAAGAGACCCCGCTCGTCGCGGCGGACGGGGAGGTCCAGCAGGGGGTCGTAGAGGACGGAGACGACGGACAGGAGGGCCGTGCTTATCGTGATCGCCGGGCTCCACCACTCCCCGAAGATGTCCAGGGCCATCCTCCCCTCCGGCCCGATGTTCGGATGGTACACCTGCAGCGCATGCACGCGGAGAGATCACGACGGGTATGGGAAGGGCTCAAACGACGTACCGCGTGATCAATCTCCTCCGTTGTCATGGGGTACTTCTTGGGGATCGCGACGTCGACGGGGAACGTGCCGCCGGCGTAGGGGCTGCCGTCGGGCCCGTCGATGACCACCTCCCAGTGGAACAGGTCCGTCACGGGCGCCGGGCCGGGCCGGCAGAACGCCGGGGGGTCGATCCAGAGCAGCTTCAGTTCCTTGCGGATCCGCCTGACCGCCCAGTCGGACTCCGGCATGGTCGGCGGCGGTGGTGCTCGCGCACCCATCCTCCCACTTCCCGCTTGCCCCGCCTCCGTGGGCTAGCTGTCAGCTATGTGGTGCAAGGAAATCTGCAGTACTAGCTAGGTAGATGCTCACAGCTCCGGCTTGGATGCTTTATATGGATGGCTCGACTTTCTGGAGACCTTGACTTGGAGACGCAACGCTGCGTCAGACCACACTCTAATACACTTTTCAGAAAATAGACCACACTCTACATGATAGGGTAAGATCAGTTTACGTTGCTGTCAAGAGCTACTCTGGGAGATACTCTGAAAGGGCAGCCTCAAAAATTGTTTCAGACTGTGCTCTAATAATTGGGTGTGTCTAGGTCTTATTCGATGAGAGTGGTTTTCTACATCCAGCTCTGTGCACCCACGCTACACTCACACAAAAAAATATAGTAAACCATTTCAAAAAAAATCTGAAACTTTGTGGGAATGACTATGAACAAATGTGAGAAGTGCTTGCAAAGTTTAGTTGTCAAATGACATTCGAGGAGCTCTGTACAAAACAAAATTTACTCAAAATATATGTGCACTGTTTGAGCAAAATTTGTAAAAAAAAATTGTACAATGCTCCTCGGATGTCATTTGACCACAAAATTTTGCAAGTACTTCTAACATTTGTTCATAGTCATACCCACAAAGTTTTAGAATTTTTTTGAAATATTTTGCTATCTTTTTTTGCGTGGGTGTACCGTGGGTGCATTGAGCTGGGTTTCAGCCACTACTTGCCCCTCAGTCGACTGAGATTTAATCAAATTTTAGTCAAGTGACATAGTATATAAGAAGAAGAAGAAGAAGAAAAACAGAAAACATAATTTGTACTCCCTCCGGTCCTTTTTAGTTCACATATAAGATTTGTCTGAAGTCAAACCTGATAAATTTTCGCCAAATTTATAGAAAAAATACAAACATTCAGAATGTCAAATCAACATCATTAGATGCATCATGACTTTAGTTTTCATATCATATAAATTTAACATTGTATATGTTAATATTTTTTCATATAAATATGGTCAAACTTTACAAAGTTTGACTTCAGATAATTCTTATATGCAAAGTAAAAAGAACCGGAGGGAGTACAAATCTCCATGCAAGATCAAAGAAATATAGCATCGACTGAGACATAACAAAGTCTCACTCGACTAAGACTTAGCAAAACTGCTAATAATTTTTAGATGCTCTACAGCTAACGTGCAAACTCAGCAGCGGAAAAAAAAAACCTTTTTCTTCCCCTCCATCTCTCCTAACTCCTTGTTCGGTTAATCCCCTCACTGAGGGCTTGTTCAGGAAGGCTCTAGCTGGCCAAACTATCGTTAATGTCAATGCTTATTTTTTTCATAGGCAGATTTTTCAGGTTCTTGTGGACAGAGGTTCATGATCACGCAGGATTCTTCTTGGCAGCGGCAACTGCAAAATGAGCATGTCCCTAATGTTGTGTCAGCTGAGGCCGTGGCGTTGTGTGAAGGTACGAAGCTGGCTAACCGGATGGGGTGCAATGATTTTTGTACGCATGGATAATATCACGGTGGTTCAAGCTCTTAACCAGGATGAGTATTCTATGGTGGCAGCCCTTATATTAGATGCTTGTTGTCGAGAGTTAAGTGAGTTCGGGAAGTCTTGTATCAATTTTTGTAATAGGGAGTCTAATGTAGTAGCTCATGTGCTAGCTGAATGGGGTCATGAGAACCTGCCCTCGGTTTGGTTTGATTCACCCGCGGATTTTAACATTAAGTTCTTAACGGATGAACAATGTAACTATGGTTTCATTTTTAATAAAGCTAGTCATGTAGGCCTTCCTGTCGAAAAATGGGGCTTGTTCGGTTAGGCAGGGGTTGAAGAGGTTTGTAGGGGATTGAGGGGGCATCGACCGAACAAGCCCTAATGTAGGACCTGTCGCGCTCTCCCCGACATGGCTCCTCTCGCCGCCACCTACCTCCTCCAAGGATACGGCCTCTAACCGCACGACATTGCCGCCGCCTAGTGCAGCCAGGGTGCCACAATCATCGTGTGCCTTGCAGGCTCCTCCTGGGTAGCCGCTAGGCCCTCCGGCTCGACACCTCCAATGTTACCGAGTAGGCAAGTGCCAACACTTGAGGTCATGCTTGGGTCGCTTGGCTCTCCGCCGTTGTTTGCCATAGGCGGCGGCATAGAAACCGCATGCAGCATGACACCCAGACTGATGTAGGGTAGAACCCTAAATGCCCGATCTTTCAAGATTAGAGCGGATCCCGCGAGGAACACAAGAGGAAAACACGAGGGGAAACACGAGAGGATTCACTCAAACCAACGAGATTCGATTACACATGTGCTAGATCCGAACACACGAAGAGACACACGATCCAAAGTCAACAAAGGACGATACAAGTAGCAAGTTCTTCTCCGTGAGGATGTCTTGAGGGTCTTCCCATGAGGGGTCTTGAATCCACTTGGGGGATCTTCTCCGCAGAGGTCGTGAACTCCGATGGAGAAGGGTATCAAGTGGATGAGCAAAGCTCTATCTCTCAAATGAGCTAATCCTTTGCTAACCCTAAAAGATGGAGTATATATAGTCTAGGGGGGCGAAGGGATACATGGGCTTCGGTCCTTTACTGTGCGCAGACAGATGGAGCCGGACGTCCGGGCGTCGGGCCGGATGTCCGGGCCTTCCCGAGACGCCGGATGTCCGGGCTGTCATGCCGGATGTCCGGGCTGGCGGGGGCCGTTCAGATGCTCTCTGGATAGGCGGGTGTCGGATGTCCGGGGCTCAGGCCGGATGTCCGGGGCCTGTAGGTCCTTGGCGGCTGGGCTGCTGCTGTGGATGATGCTCCAGGGGCCGGATGTCCGGGGCTTGGGGCCGGATGTCCGGGTCCTGGGGACTTCTCCAGTTCCCTCCATCGTTCCTCTTCATCCGTGAACTTGGGGGCTTGTCCGTCTTCGCGTGCATCCTCGAGATGGTCTTCTTGGTACCTGATCATGCACAACATTCCGGACTTAGGTAGTAGCCATGTCTCGAGAGGGTCATATAGAATATCACTAAGGAAAGATGTCACCTCGTTCTCGAGAGCTCTAGCTCGTGCTTGTGTCATCGGTCCTCTTGGCACTTGGTGAGACGATGGTAGGTCCATGGGGATGACCATAGGATGCTCCGCATCATCTCCTCCCCCCCCCCTGGGAAAGATCCGACCTCGAATCAAAAGCCTCATCACCATGGTAGGGAGAGAGATCCTTGACGTTGAAGATATCGCTCACGTTGTACTTGTCGCGTGGGATGTCAATCTTGTATGCGTTGTTGTTGAAGCGTTCAAGCACCTTGAAGGGTCCGTCGGCTCGAGGTAGAAGCTTGGACTTGCGTTTGTTGGGGAAGCGGTCCTTTCGAAGGTGTAGCCACACAAGATCTCCGGTGCTGAATATCATGGGGTTCTTGTTAGTGTGGATTTTGGTCGCGAGGCGTTGTACTTGGCGCTCGATGGTGTGCCTTGTATCTTCATGCACCTTCTTGAGATAGCTCGCGCGTGCACTCGCGTCCATGTTGATGCGCTCTTGTAGTGGAAGAGGTAGAATGTCCAATGGGGACAACGGATTGAAACCGTAGACGACCTCGAAGGGGGACTTGCCGGTAGTCGAATGTCTTGCTCGATTGTAGGCGTACTCGGCGATGGGTAAGCACTCCTCCCACTCCTTGATGTTCTTCTTGATCAACACGCGTAGGAGAGTAGAGAGTGTCCGGTTCGTGACCTCCGTTTGGCCGTCGGTTTGAGGATGGTATGCCGAAGAGAACAAAAGCTTGATTCCGAGCTTGGCGCATAGCGTCTTCCAAAAGTAACTTATGAACTTGACGTCGCGGTCTGAAACAATAGTCTTTGGCACTCCATGTAGATGCAAGATTTCCCTACAAAAAAGATTTGCGACATGTGAAGCATCGTCTATCTTGTTGCAAGGGATGAAATGAGCCATCTTAGAGAATCGGTCCACAACAACAAACACGGAATCCTTTCCATTTTGAGTTCTAGGAAAACCAAGCACAAAGTCCATACTAATATCTTCCCATGGGTGAAATGGAATAGGAAGTGGCATATAAAGTTCATGGGATTGAGTTTTAGACTTAGCTTTGCGACATGTAGAGTATCGGTTGGTGAAGCGTGAGACGTCGCGGAACATCTTGGGCCAAAAGTAGTTCTTGGAGAGCGTGGCGAATGTCTTGTCGCGTCCAAAGTGTCCCATAAGTCCTCCTCCATGAGCCTCTTGCAAAAGTAACAAACGAAGAGAAGACTCGGGAATACATAATTTGTTAGCTCTCATAAGATAATCATCTTTGATATAATGGCGTTCCCAAGATGTATGCGTCAAACATTTGGCATAAGGAATAGGAAAAGTAGGATCATGCGCATACAAGTCTTTTATGTGCTCAAAGCCAATAACATTCAATTCAAGTTTAGTGACAAGCATGCATTTGCGGGAAAGAGCATCCGCCACAACATTTTCCTTCCCTTTGATGTATTTGATGACATAAGGAAATGACTCTATGAACTCACTCCACTTAGCATGATGCTTGTTCAACTTAGTTTGACCCTTAAGGTACTTAAGCGTTTCATGGTCGGTATGAATGACAAATTCATGTGGGTGAAGATAATGTTCCCACTCATGCAAAACTCGCACTAAAGCATATAGCTCTTTGTCATAGATAGGATAATTGAGTTGCGCTCGGAAAGTTTCTCACTAAAGTAAGCAATAGGGCGCTTCTCTTGCATTAACACACCTCCTATACCGTTGCCACTAGCATCGCAATGAACTTCAAAAGTTTTGTCGAAATTGAGCAAAGCAAGCATGGGAGCATGTGTAAGCAAATTCTTAAGCTCATTGAATGTGGTATCTTGGGATGGTCCCCAAACAAAAGGGGCATTCTTCTTACTCAAGGCATGCAAAGGGGTTGCAATCATGCTAAAGTCCTTAACGAATCTATGATAGAAACCGGCTAAGCCAAGGAAACTATGCACTTGTTGCAAGTTGGTTGGTTGTGGCCAAGTTTTAATAGCATTGATCTTAGATTCATCTACATGAACACCCTTAGAAGACACGACGAAACCCAAGAAAACGAGCTCATCAACACCAAAAAGGCATTTGTCCATATTAGCATAAAGGCGCTCTTTTCTAAGAGTTTGTAAAACGGTTCTAAGATGGGTGACATGAGCTTTGAGAGATTTGCTAAATACAAGAATATCGTCAAAATAGATCACAACAAATACGCCAATGTAGGGGCGAAGAACAAAATGCATGACTCGCATGAATGTACCGGGTGCTTCGGATAAGCCCATTGGAATAACAAGCCATTCATATAAGCCAAATTTGATCTTAAATGCGGTTTTCCATTCGTCGCCTTCTTGTATGCGGATTTGATAATATCCACTTTTAAGATCAATTTTAGAGAAAATTGTGGCTCCGCTTAGTTCGTCTAGCATGTCATCAAGGCGAGGAATAGGATATCTATAGCGTATCGTGATAGCATTGATGGGTCTACAATCGGAACACATGCGATATGTACCATCTTTCTTGGGAACAAGGATTACAGGGACGGCACATGGGCTCAAGCTTTCTCGCACATGGCCATTGTCGATGAGTTGTTGTACTTGCCGTTGGATCTCCTTGGTTTCTTCGGGGTTGACTCAGTATGGTGCCTTGTTAGGAAGAGGGGCTCCGGGGATGAGGTCGATGCGGTGTTCAATGCCTCGAAGAGGAGGTAGACCCGGAGGTAGCTCGTCGGGGAATACATCTTGGAATTCCTGCAATAGAGAAGATAACACTAAAGGTAGATTGTGAGAGTTGTTAGTTTTTGTTGCCTCGTCCTTGCACAAAAGGACATAATGCATAACACTTGATGGGTTCTCACACACTTCTCTCATCTCACTTTTGGTAGCAAATAGCACTAGGTTTTTCTTGTCGCTCATCGTGGAGACACTCATTTTGGGCTTGTGGCTCGCACTCCCTTTTGGGTGGCTCACTCTCTCACTATTCTCTCCACGATGGGTGGTTGCTTGCTTGTCGGCGATCACTTGGCTTGGTGACATAGGTCGTAGCATGTACTCCTTTCCCTTCATCTTGAAGCTATAGTGATTGGTCCGTTCGTTGTGGATGACGCCTCGGTCGAATTGCCATGGTCGTCCAAGTAGGAGATGGCAAACGGACATGGGAACCACGTCACATTCCAAAGTGTCTTCATAAGCTCCGATTTTGAAGGATACTTGAACCATGTGTTCCACTTGAATGGTGCCGGAGTCGCTAAGCCATTGAACCTTGTAGGGATGAGGGTTCTTCATCTTGACCAATTGGATCTTGGAGCATAGCTCTTCGCTCGCCAAGTTATGGCAACTTCCTCCGTCGATGATGACCTTCACGGACCTTCCATTGATGCCCGCCTTGGTGTGGAAGATATGGCATCTTTGGTCTTCATCTTGTTGATGTTGAAGTGTCAAGACTTTGGAGACAACGAGGGCGGGGCTCGAATCTTTGTCACAAAAGACTTGATCGTCTTCATCCTCATTCACGCGCCGGTGCATGGCCACTTGCTCAAGGGCCTCCATTTCCTCTTCACTCATGGAGTCATAGGTGCCATCGTCATTGAGGATCATGGTGCGCTTGTTGGTGCACTCGAAGGACTTGTGGCCTCGGCCGCCGCATGTGAAGCATTTGATAGAGCTCGTCTGGACGGTCTCATTGGTTGGAGTAGATGATGAAGCTCTCGGCTTGAAGTTGCTTGTAGTAGGAGGACGACTTGAAGTTGTCGAAGTTTTCTTGGAACTTGACTTGTCGTCGTTGCTTGGATTAGCTTTTGTTGTGGAAGAAGGAGTCGAAGCTGTTGAAGCTTGGTTGTAGGAGGAGCCGTAGGTCTTGGAAGTAAACTTGGCATACTTGTAGTCATCTTGCACCTTCCGTTCCGCCTTGGTAGCTTGGTGCACTAGCTCGATGAGGTTGGAGTAAGATTGGAAGTCAGCGATCTTCTTGATAGGGTGGTTTAGTCCATTCAAGAAACGTGCCATAGTTTGCTCATCATCTTCCGTGACATTGGCTTGTATCATGGCAATCTCCATTTCCTTGTAGTACTCTTCAACGCTCTTTGTTCCTTGCTTGAGGAGTTGGAGTTTCTTGAAGAGGTCGCGGTTGTAGTAGGTTGGGACAAAACGCGCTCTCATGACATCCTTCATTTGATCCCATGTCGTTATTGGTGGTTCACCTTTTGCTTCTCGTCGCTCGATGACTTGCTCCCACCAAATGAGGAAATAATCTTGGAACTCAAGGGATGCCATCTTCTTATCTTCCGCATAGTTGTGCAAACAAAAGATCTTGTCGACCTTCAATGCCCATGAAAGGTACTCTTTGGGATCATTGCTTCCGTTGAACTTGGGCATGGTGAACTTGAGCTTGCCATAGCGTTGCTCTTCATTGTGTTGTGGTCGAGGGTGATGATGCCCTTGATGTGGAGGATTGTCAACCTCAAGGTGCTCTTGGCGTGGATGATTCTCATTGTCGTGTTGTTCTTGGTGAACTTTGTTGTTCTTGTCGAGCTTGTGGAGGAGCTTGTGGAACTTGTCGGCGCAAACGAGTTTGATGTAGTCGTTCTTGTACTTGCTCGTGAAGTGCTTCTTCTTCTTCTCGAACACGTCAGTTACGGGCGGCTACCGCATGATTGGTGTTGAGGAGGGCGCGTTCCGCCTCAAGAGCTTGTGCTTCACGCCATTGTTGTTGTTGACGAAGAGCTTCAGCGTCTTGCTCGTCTTGGTGTTGGCGTGCTAGTTCTTCCTCGCGTTGGCGTTGGCGTTGCCTTTCTTGTGCTTGCGCGAGGGTAGCTTGATTTTGACGATGCCGGTGTTCTTGCTCTTGAAGTTGCTGATGTCGCTCATTGCCGTGTAGAGGGTTGCGGTTTGCTTGACGGTCTTGGCGCGCGGCTCGTCGAAGAGTGTTCGATGTTGGTGTACTTGAGCCGGAGATGGTGCCGGAGGAGTGTCGACTTGAGTGGCTCCGTCTTGAATTGGACGAGGATGTAGAAGAGCGGTTGATCAACAAGGCGCGAATCTCGTCCATCCGTGCATTGCTTTCCTCTTTTTGCGCGTCGAGCTTGGTGTCGAAGTAGTCTCTTGTACGTTGCTCGGAATGTCGCAAGTCGGTGGCGAGGTTGTCGATGCGGTCGCTCAATACTTGTTGTTCTTGATGCAACGCTCTTTGTGCACCGAAAAGGTGGCTCTTGGTGACGTAGGAGTTCGAGTCGTCGTCTTGCTCTATGAAGAGTGGGTTGTTAGAAGTACTTGGCCTATCCATCATTGCAAGCAAATGTGTGAGTGGGAGAAAAGAGAAGAACTATACCAAAAGTACCTTGACCGATGTTGAGAATGGATCAATGATCACTCAAATGTGTAGTAAGGAAATAGCACAATTGGTACCGATCTCGTCGATTTCTCACACCTACACAAATTAAGCCTTTGGTGGAGCTTGGTGAGGATGGTGGCACAAAATTTATGCAATTGTTAGTGAAACTCAAATAATGTTGGAGAAGATTCGCAAATTTGCAAATGCAACAAGTAGACCGATAGCAAGTAGAGGTACACGGGAACACACACGCAAATAGATAAATGGGGTTGTGCAAACCAAAAATGAGCAGAAAATGTGGAATCCACGGAAAATGCTCGTGTTGCACAACATAAAAGAGACGCTAGCACGATTGCAGAATAGGCGGATACGAGACTTGTGCACAACCTACTAAGCAAAAATGCAACGACTTCTATCCCAAGTATGCTATATGTATGGTGTTCTGGTGGTATGATCCAAGATGATCGAGTATGACAATCTTAATGTAGTATGATGCTATGGTTCTTGCTTAAAAGCTTGTTTGGCTCTTTCTCTTTTGAGCTCTTTTTCATGCAAAACTTCACGAACCAAGATAGCAATTGCGTATATGCTATGACAACCTTGTGACACAAGAGATGATACCAAGATATGCACACCAAGATGATGGTATATGCAATAATCACTAGTGTGCACAAGTAACGTTGCCGGCAATACTCAAAGGCTAGTCTCGATGGGTAAGAGACGCAAAAGGAAGGCTATGGGGATATCAATGCAATGGCAAGGAGTACACAAAGGTGTCATCGAAGTTACCGTCGAGCTTAGTCGTTTGTAAGCAAGGACGGATGACGGTGAGGTGGTCAATGTCGATGACGACCTCGTGGCGAAGATGAGCGGCGGTGATGTCGATGTCGAACCGTCCCTAAGTAGCCGAAACACGTTAGGAAATGGAAACCGCAACTCAAATTCTCAAAGACCAAAAGTGGCAAAATTGTTGGAGTTGGTAGCGGGTAAGCGATGGTGGTTGCGGAAAGCAGTGGTGGTATGCGGAAGTGATGGTGGTATGCCCGGACAAAATTGGTGAGAGTTAGGCGGGAAACAGAGCGGTGGATGGGGCTGTTGCTGCCAGGGGTCGGATGTCCAGGCGTGCAGGCCGGATGTCCGGGTTATCGGGCCAGATGTCCGGGTCCTGGCTCCGTGGACGAACTCGGTGGATCTTGTGGGGAAGGCAAAATTTCGGGGCAAAATTCGAGAGATTGCGTGGATGGAAATGGGAGAAAAGTTAGGGGAAGCTAGATCTACTTGCAACACATTAAATCCACGGATCAAAACCAACAAAACATCATCACACCAACAAATCACAAAAAAAATTGGGGGGCTATTTTTTGTGGGGATTTTCAAAATTGGGTAAGAACACAACAAAATTAGGCTAGAAAACAAAGAGGGGGGCTTTAAAATCGTGATCAACGTGGCTCATGATATCAAGATGATGTAGGGTAGAACCCTAGATGCCCGATCTTTCACAATTGGAGCGGATCCCGCAAGGAACACCAAGAACATGAGAGGAAAACACGAGGGGAAACACAAGAGGATTCACTCAAACCAATGAGATTCGATTACACATGTGCTAGATCCGAACACACGAAGAGACACACGATCCAAAGTCAACAAAGGACGATACAAGTAGCAAGTTCTTCTCCGTGAGGAGGTCTTGAGGGTCTTCCTGTGAGGGGTCTTGAATCCACTTGGGGAATCTTCTCCGCAGAGGTCGTGAACTCCGATGGAGAAGGGTATCAAGTGGATGAGCAAAGCTCTATCTCTCAAATGAGCTAATCCTTTGCTAACCCTAAAAGATGGAGTATATATAGTCTAGGGGGGGCCGAAGGGATACATGGGCTTTGGCCCTTTACTGTGCGCAGACAGATGGAGCCGGACGTCCGGACGTCGGGTCGGATGTCCAGGCCTTCCCGAGACGCCGGATGTCCGGGCTGTCGGGCCGGATGTCCGGGCTGGCGGGGGCCGTTCAGATGCTCTCTGGATAGGTGGGTGCCGGATGTCCGGGGCTCAGGCCGGATTTCCGGGCTTGGCCGGATGTCCGGGCTGAGGCCGGATGTCCGGGGCCTGTAGGTCCTTGGCGGCTGGGCTGCTGCTGTGGATGATGCTCTAGGGGCCGGATGTCCGGGGCTTGGGGCCAGATGTCCGGGTCTTGGGGACTTCTCCGGTTCCCTCCATCGTTCCTCCTCATCCGTGAACTTGGGGGCTTGTCCATCTTCGCGTGCGTCCTCGAGGTGGTCTTCTTGGTACCTGATCATGCACAACATTCCGGACTTAGGTAGTAGCCATGTCTCGAGAGGGTCATATAGAATATCACTAAGGAAAGATGTCACCTCGTTCTCGAGAGCTCTAGCTCATGCTCGTGTCATCGGTCCTCTTGGCACTTGGTGAGACGATGGTAGGTCCATGGGGATGACCATAGGATGCTCCGCATCACAGACCCTCTCCAACGCATCCGCTGTTGGCCACTCAAGCACCTGACGTGTCGAGGCCTAGGGTTGCCCGCCACAGCTGGGGGCTCATGGCGTTCGGTGGTGTGAGAAGGGTTATGATGGTCGGGAGGAGAGGGAAGGAAGGGGCAAGAGAAGGCAGCGCCGGTGGCAGGATGCCAACAGCAGCTATGCGGGTGTTCGAGATCGATTCTGGGCAGTAGCAGTGAAACCAGGGGCACTCATGGTGAGGCAGTTGATGGAAATTTCCCTCCATCCACTCCTCGGAGAATATTGCCCTATGGGTTGTTGAGGGTTTCAGTTAGGTTTTCTTATAAACTGGACCAATCTTTTCCTAAAGTGAGGTCATGATCAGATGGGGATTTCTACCCTTTATTTCTAAAAAAACTCCAAAAAGATTATCTAGTGCACTAAAAAATATCTTTCACGTCCTCAAGGGAGGGTAAAGGGCTAGATTTAGAGCTCCCCAAAATAAATTAGGGGTGGAGACCACTTTTGGAAATTTGATAGAGATTTTTGCAATCTATACTCCATAAAAGGAGTTTTTATTGAGATTAGGCGGTTTTGTGCAACTCTCGAGTCTCTGAGTTAGGCGCCTAGGTTGGTTCTCGTCTCTTCACATATTTTTTTTAGAAAAGGAGGAAGACCTCCCGCCTCTGCATGTGGGTGATGCATGCAGCCACTTTATTAATTATTCACAAAAGACCTTACAAAGAAATACATCAGTAAGTCTGAAGCCACCCTAGGCAACATCCGTCGCTACTCCTATCCAGTTGATGAAGGGATGCTGATGGTCCGAGCCTAATACCACAGACCTCGCAGCTAAGCCTAACATTTAAGACCTAAGGCCCCAACCAAGCCACTTGCTGGGTATGGGGCACACACCGGTCCGGCGCGCTCTCAGAGGCCATCGCCGCCAACTGCCACCACTCCATCTTCAGAGTTGTATTGACGCATCATCCTTGCCCGGACTAGCTGCCGTCGATGCCACCACGGCACCCAACGTCACCACATCCTTGCGCGGAAACTGCTAAGCACGTCGCGGTCGCCGCCGGTACACCTCTGCACCATGCCGCCAAGTACCACCAGCCGACACAGCTTGAAGTCTCTGAAAGATCTGTCGTGCGTAGCACCTGCCGACCAGGCATGACAAAGCGTAGCACCTGTCGGTCAAGCATGACTTGACATCTCCATCAAAGCTCTGTGCAAGACGAAGCCGCTCCACCTCCTGCCTCTGACTTCCAGCGCTGCTCCACAAACGATGCTCCCAAGAGAGAAACGACACCACAGTGCCGCCATTGTCTGATCTGGAAAACCAGATCTTAGGGTTTCCCCCAGAGTAGCACGAGTGGGTCGACAGTAGTTACAGGACGATGCCTTCATCAAGGTAACGGCGCAGAACGCCGCCATCGTCCTGAAGGAAATATGCCCTAGAGGCAATAATAAAGTTGTTATTTTATATTTCCTTATTCATGATAAAGGTTTATTATTCATACTAGAATTGTATTGATTGGAAACTGAAATACATGTGTGGATACATAAACAAATACCGTGTCCCTAGTGAGCCTCTACTAGACTAGCTCGTTGATCAAAGATGGTTAAGGTTTCCTAACCATAGACATGTGTTGTCACTTGATGACAGGATCACATCATTAGGAGAATGATGTGATGGACAAGACCCATCCATTAGCTTAGCATATGATCGTTCAGTTTATTGCTATTGCTTTCTTAATGTCAAATACATATTCCTTCGACTATGAGATTATGCAACTCCCGGATACCGGAGGAATACCTTCTGTGCTATCAAACGTCACAACGTAACTGGGTGATCATAAAGATGCTCTATAGGTATCTCTGAAGGTGTTTGTTGAGTTGGCATAGATCGAGATTAGGATTTGTCACTCCGTGTATCGCAAAGGTATCTCTGGGCCCTCTCGGTAATACACATCACAAGAAGCTTGCAAGCAAAGTGACTAAGGTGTTAGTTATGAGATTATTTATTACGGAACGAGTAAAGAGACTTGCCGGTAACGAGATTGAACTAGGTATGAATATACCGACGATCGAATCTCAGGCAAGTAACATACCGACAGACAAAGGGAATTACGTATGTTGTCATAAGGTTCGACCGATAAAGATCTTCGTAAAATATGTAGGAACCAATATGGGCATCCAGGTTCCACTATTGGTTATTGACCAGAGAGGTGTCTCGGTCATGTCTACATAGTTCTCGAACCCATAGGGTCCGCACGTTTAACGTTCGTTGACGATATAGTGTTATATGAGTTATGTGATTTGGTCACCGAATGTTGTTCGGAGTCCCGAATGAGATCATGGACATGACGAGGAGCACCAGAATGGTCCGGAGGTAAAGATCGATATATAGGACGATGATATTTGAACACCGGAAGAGTTTCGGGAGGTACCGGGTAGTCATCGGATCACCGGAAGGGGTTCCAGGAAGCCCCGGGAGGATGTTGGGCCTATTGGGCCAATAGAGGGGAGCACACCAGCCCACAAGGGGCTGGCGCACCCCCCTATGGCATCCGACCTATCGGAGTAAGGAAGGAGGGGGATTCGGCCTCCCCCTTCCTTCCCTCTCCCCCCTTTCCTTTCCCTCCGGCACAAATATGGAAGGTGGGCGCGGCTTGGGGAAGGAGCCCAAGTGGGATTCGGCCCCACTTGGGGCGCCTCCTGGCTGCCTCCCCTCTCCCCCCACCTATATATATGTGGGAGGGGGCGCCACACATAGACCGCGACAATCTCTTAGCCGTGTGCGGCGCCCCTCTCCACAGTTTCGTCCCTCGATCATATTTTCGGAGTGCTTAGGCGAAGCCCTGCAGAGATAACATCACCATCACCGTCACCACGCCGTCGTGCTGCAGGAACTCACCTACTACTTCGCCCGTCTTGCTGGATCAAGAAGGCGAGGACGTCATCGAGCTGAACGTGTGCTGAACGCGGAGGTGCCGTACGTTCGGTACTCGATCGGTTGGATCGCGAAGAAGTTCGACTACATCAACCACGTTAATAAACGCTTCCACTTACGGTCTACGAGGGTACGTAGACACACTCTCCCCTCTCGTTGCTATGCATCTCCATGGATAGATCTTGCGTGTGCGTAGAATTTTTTTTTGTTTTCTATGCAACGTTTCCCAATAGTGGTATCAGAGCCAGGTCTATGCGTAGATGATATGCATGACTAGAACACAAAGAGTTATGGGCGGTGATAGTCATACTGCTTACCACCAACGTCTTATTTTGCTTCGGCGGTATTGTAGGATGAAGCGGCCCGGACCAACCTTATATGTCCAAGCACATGAGACCGGTTCCACCGACTGACATGCAACTTGTTTTGCATAAAGGTGGCTGGTGGGTGTCTGTTTCTCCTACTTTAGTTGAATCAAATTTGACTACGGCTGGTCCGTGAAGAATGTTAAAACAGCAAACTTGATAAATCATTGTTGTGCTTTTTGTGTAGTTAAGAACGGTTCTTGCTAGAAGCCCATAGCAGCCACGTAAAACTTGCAACAACAAAGTAGAGGACGTCTAACTTATTTTTGCAGGGCATGTTGTGATGTGATATGGTCAAGACGTGATGTGATATACGTTGTTCTATGAGATGATCATGTTTTGTAATATCGACAACAGGAAGGAGCCATAGGGTTGTCACTTAATTATTGTATGAAATGCTAGCGCCATGTAATTGCTTTACTTTATCGCTATGCGTTAGCAATAGTTGTAGAAGCAATAGTTGGTGAGACAACCCCGACGCAATGATGGAGATCAAGGTGTCAAGCCGATGACAATGGAGATCATGATGATGCTTTGGAGATGGAGATCAAAAGCACAAGATGATGATGGCCATATCATGTCACATATTTTTGATTGCATATGATGTTTATCCTTTATGCATCTTATTTTGCTTAGAACGGCGGTAGCATTATAAGATGATCCCTTCACTAAATTTCAAGATAAAAGTGTTCTCCCCGAGTATGCACCGTTGCCAAAGTTCGTCGTTTCGAAGCACCTCATGATGATCGGGTGTGATAGATTCTACGTTCACATACAACGGGTGTAAGACAGTTTTGCACATGCAGAATACTTGGGTTAAACTTGACGAGCCTAGTATGTACAGACATGGTCTCGGAACACTGGAGATTGAAAGGTCGAACGTGAGTTATATAGTAGATATGATCAACATAGAGATGTTCACCATTGATGACTACCCCATCTCACGTGATGATCGACATGGGTTAGTTGATTTGGATCATGTATCACTTAGATAACTTGAGGGATGTTTATTTAAGTGGGAGTTCATTAGTAATTTGATTAATTGAACTTAATTTATCATGAACTTAGTCTTAGTAGTTTTGCATATCTATGTTGTAGATCAATGGCCCATGCTACCATTCCCCTGAATTTTAATGCGTTCCTAGAGAAAGCTAAGTTGAAAGATGATGGTAGCAACTACACGGACTGGGTCCGTAACTTGAGGATTGTCCTCATTGCTGCACAGAAGAATTATGTCCTTGATGCACCTCTAGGTGACAAGCCCGCTCCCGCTAATATAGACGTTGTGAACGCCTAGCAAACATGGTCTGATGACTACTCAATAGTTCAGTGTGCCATGCTTTACGGCTTAGAACCGGGAATTCAAAGACGTTTTGAACGTCATGGAGCATATGAGATGTTCCAAGAGTTGAAGTTAATATTTCAACCAAATGCTCGGGTTGAGAGATATGAAGTCTCAAACAAGTTCTATAGCTGCAAGATGGAGGAGAACAGTTCTGTCAGTGAACACATACTCAAAATGTCTGGGTATCATAACCACGGCTGGGAGTTGATCTTCCAGTTGATAGTGTTATTAACAGAGTTCTTCAGTCATTGACACCAAGCTACAAAGGCTTCGTGATGAAATATAATATGCAAGGAATGACGAAAACGATTCCCGAGCTCTTCGCAATGCTTAAGGCCGCGGAGGTAGAAATCAAGAAGGAGCATCAAGTGTTGATGGTTAACAAGACCACTAGTTTCAATAAAAAGGGCAAGGAAAAGAAAGGGAACTTCAAGAAGAATGGCAAGCAAGTTGCCGCTCAAGTGAAGAAACCCAAAGTTGGACCCAAGCCTGAAACTGAGTGCTTCTACTGCAAAGGGAATGGTCACTGGAAGCTAAACTGCCCCAAATACTTGGCGGATAAGAAGGATGGCAAAGTGAACAAAGGTATATTTGATATACATGTTATTGATGTGTATCTTACTAATGCTTGTAGTAGCGCCTGAGTATTTGATACTGGTTCGGTTGCTCATATTTGTAACTTGAAACAGGAGCTGCGGAATAAACGAAGATTGGCTAAAGACGAGGTGACGATGCGCGTCGGGAATGGTCCCAAGGTCGATGTGATCGCCGTCGACACGCTACCTCTACATCTACCTTCGGGATTAGTTTTAGACCTCAATAACTATTATTTGGTACCAGTGTTGAGCATGAACATTATATATGGATCTTGTTTATTGCGAGACGATTATTTATTTAAGTCAGAAAATAATGGTTGTTCTATTTATATGAGTAATATATTTTATGGTCATGCACCCTTGATGAATGGTCTATTCTTGTTGAATCTCGATCGTAGTGATACGCATATTCATAATATTGATGCCAAAAGATGCAAAGTTGATAATGATAGTGCAACATACTTGTGGCACTGTCATTTAGGTCATATTGGTGTAAAGCGCATGAAGAAACTCCATGCAGATGGACTTTTGGAGTCACTTGATTATGAATCATTTGATGCTTGCGAACCATGCCTCATGGGCAAGATGACTAAAACTCCATTCTCCGGAACAATGGAGCGAGCTAATGACTTATTGGAAATAATACATACCGATGTATGCGGTCCGATGAGTGTTGAGGCACGCGGCGGGCATCGTTATTTTCTGACCTTCACAAATGATTTGAGTAGGTATGGGTATATATATCTACTTGATGAAACACAAGTTTGAAATATTTGAAAAGTTCAAAGAATTTCAGAGTGAAGTGGAGAATCATCGTAACAAGAAAATAAAGTTTCTACGATCTGATCGCGGAGGCGAATATTTGAGTTACGAGTTTGGCCTTCATTTAAAACAATGTGGAATTGTTTCACAACTCACGCCACGTGGAACACCACAGCGTAATGGTGTGTCCGAACGTCATAACCGTACTTTATTAGATATGGTGCGATCTATGATGTCTCTTACCGATTTACCACTATCGTTTTGGGGTTATGCATTAGAGACAGCCGCATTCACGTTAAATAGGGGACCGTCTAAATCCGTTGAGACGACACCATATGAACCGTGGTTTGGCAAGAAACCTAAGTTGTCGTTTCTTAAAGTTTGGGGATACGACACTTATGTCAAAAGGCTACAGCCTGATAAGCTCGAACCCAAATCGGAGAAGTGCGTCTTCATAGGATACCCTAAGAAAACTATTGGGTACACCTTCTACCACAGATCTGAAGGCAAGATCTTTGTTGCCAAGAATGGATCCTTTCTAGAGAAGGAGTTTCTCTCGAAAGAAGTGAGTGGGAGGAAAGTAGAACTTGATGAGGTAATTGTACCTTCTCTCGAATTGGAAAGTAGCACATCAGAGAAAACCGTTCTTGTGATGCCTACACCAACTAGAGAGGAAGCTAATGATGATGATCATAAAACTTCAGATCAAGTTACTACTGGACCTCGTAGGTCGAACAGAGCACGTTTCGCATCAGAGTGGTACGGTAATCCTGTCTTGGAAGTTATGTTATTAGACCATGGCGAACCTACGAACTATGAAGAAGCTATGATGAGCCCAGATTCCGATAAATGGCTTGAGGCCAAGAAATCTAAGATAGGATCCATGTATGAGAACAAAGTGTGGACTTTGGTGGACTTGCCCGATGATCGGCAAGCAATTGAGAATAAATGGGTCTTCAAGAAGAAGACTGACGCTGATGGAAATGTTACTGTCTACAAAGCTCGACTTGTCGCAAAAGGTTTTCGACAAGTTCAAGGAGTTGACTACGATGAGACTTTCTCATCCGTAGCGATGCTTAAGTTTGTCCGGATCATGTTAGCAATTGCCGCATTTTATAATTATGAAATCTGGCAAATGAACGTCAAAACTGCATTCCTGAATGGATTTCTTAAAGAAGAGTTGTATATGATGCAACCAGAAGGTTTTGTCGATCCTAAAGGTGCTAGCAAAGTGTGCAAGCTCCAGCGATCCATCTATGGACTGGTGCAAGCATCTCGGAGTTGGAATATACGCTTTGATGAAGTGATCAAAGCATATGGTTTTATACAGACTTATGGTGAAGCCTGTATTTACAAGAAAGTGAGTGGGAGCTCTGTAGCATTTCTAATATTATATGTGGATGACATATTGTTGATTGGAAATGATATAGAATTTCTGGATAGCATAAAAGGATACTTAAATAAGAATTTTTCAATGAAAGACCTCGGTGAAGCTGCTTATATATTGGGCATCAAGATCTATAGGGATAGATCGAGACGCTTAATAGGACTTTCACAAAGCACATACCTAGACAAAGTTTTGAAGAAGTTCAAAATGGATCAGTCAAAGAAAGGGTTCTTGCCTGTGTTACAAGGTGTGAAATTGAGTCAGACTCAAAGCCCGACCACTGCAGAAGATAGAGAGAAAATGAAAGTCATTCCCTATGCCTCAGCCATAGGTTCTATCATGTATGCTATGTTGTGTACCAGACCTGATGTGTGCCTTGCCATAAGTTTGGCAGGGAGGTACAAAAGTAATCCAGGAGTGGATCACTGGACAGCGATCTAGAACATCCTGAAGTACCTGAAAAGGACCAAGGATATGTTTCTCGTTTATAGAGGTGACGAAGAGCTCGTCGTAAATGGTTACATCGATGCTAGCTTCCACACTGATCCGGATGACTCTAAGTCACAAACCGGATACGTATTTATATTGAATGGTGGAGCTGTCAGTTGGTGCAGTTCCAAGCAAAGCGTCGTGCCTGGATCTATGTGTGAAGCGGAGTACATAGCTGCTTCAGAAGCAGCACATGAAGGAGTCTGGATGAAGGAGTTCATATCCGATCTGGGTATAATACCCTGTGCATCGGGTCCAATGAAAATCTTTTGTGACAACACTGGAGCAATTGCCTTATCGAAAGAATCCAGGTTTCACAAGAGAACCAAACACATCAAGAGACGCTTCAACTCCATTCGTGAAGAGGTCAAGGATGGAGACATAGAGATTTGCAAAATACATACGGATCTGAATGTAGCAGACCCGTTGACTAAGCCTCTTCCGCGAGCAAAACATGATCAGCACCAAGACTCCATGGGTGTTAGATTCATTACAATGTAATCTAGATTATTGACTCTAGTGCAAGTGGGAGACTGAAGGAAATATGTCCTAGAGGCAATAATAAAGTTGTTATTTTATATTTCCTTATTCATGATAAAGGTTTATTATTCATGCTGAAATTGTATTGATTGGAAACTGAAATACATGTGTGGATACATAAACAAATACCGTGTCCCTAGTGAGCCTCTACTAGACTAGCTCGTTGATCAAAGATGGTTAAGGTTTCCTAACCATAGACATGTGTTGTCACTTGATGACAGGATCACATCATTAGGAGAATGATGTGATGGACAAGACCCATCCGTTAGCTTAGCATATGATCGTTCAGTTTATTGCTATTGCTTTCTTAATGTCAAATACATATTCCTTCGACTATGAGATTATGCAACTCCCGGATACCGGAGGAATACCTTGTGTGCTATCAAACGTCACAACATAACTGGGTGATCATAAAGATGCTCTACAGGTATCTCCGAAGGTGTTTGTTGAGTTGGCATAGATCGAGATTAGGATTTGTCACTCCGTGTATCGCATAGGTAATTCTGGGCCCTCTCGGTAATACACATCACGAGAAGCTTGCAAGTAAAATGACTAAGGAGTTAGTTACGAGATGATGTATTACGGAACGAGTAAAGAGACTTGCAACTTTTTTTTTTCTATGCAACGTTTTCTATGCATTTTTATACGAATGCGTGATCTGTATAAGAAATGGGAACAAGCAAGCCCGACATTCGTTCTGCTTTTGGCTCAAAGCAGCGAATTGTGGTACCAGTTCTTATACAGATGCCCAAAATGGAGTAGGCTACCATACATTCTATCCCACACGCTCACGAAGGCGTCTGTGTCCGGGCTAAGGACATCCTGGATATCTCGCCGAAGAAGTCCAGCTCTTGCCTTCTGTTCTAATCGCACTTCATGTCAAAGACGTCCTTCGGGTGCTTGAAATCATCGTGCAACAACAAAGCTTCCCAGTGTGGTCAATCTGAAATTCCTGCCAAGAATGAAACTGCAAGTTCCTTTTTTTCCTACTTTTTGTGGCAGTTAAATTATGGGAAAACAACCCAGAGTCGAGATTGCCCTGACTTTACCGAGTGGTCATTCATCTTGTTGGTTTTGTCACAGCCAAGTTCCGAGGACTTTCCTAAGCAGATTCGGGCAAAGGTTTAGGATGCATTTCGTAGCTATTTGTTGTTGTTGTTGTTGTTTCTCTCAGCCTTTTGGCTAAATTTTTCCATAATAATATGGTGGGTATAGAAACATGCTACACTGTTGATGCATATCATGACGACAAAAATGCTTGTTCAAATTATGGATGAAAATCAGCTTCATGGTGTTTTCCGCTTGATCTAATGCTTGTTGATCAGAAAATGGTATCTCCGTGCATATCAACTCTCGGTTCTATGGGAAAGTGCAACGCATAGCTGTAAAATAGCTGAAAATTGGCTCCTACGATTAAGAAAACTAAATGATACATTGTGTGTTGTTACGTAAATTGGTGTAATACATTTCAATGAGAATTGATTCTATGAAACATGAAAATTTTGATTAATGATATGAGAATTAAACTAAAATACATTTGATTTATTGTATATTTATTAAATGTAAGCAACATAATAGACTAGAAACGGTTCAGTATTTTCACATGCAGGAATGCTTGTACTGGCAGACTTTCTCTTGCATACGTACTGATATAGCACCCGCTCATACGCTTTGTGGTGTGGTGGCCGTAGATCGTCAAAGTCGGGATCTTGTCGCCTGTTTGGTCGCCACAAACTCGATATTGCTAATGATGCATGCATGCACGACTTTTGGGCCCTGTTTGTTTTGGATTCTGGGACCAGATTCAGCTTTGCCAATGAAGCCGAATCTGGAATCGGAAATAAACAGCTATTTGAAATCAACTATGCCAGTGAAGCTGAATCTGGATTTGGGCCATTTTTAGTGCAATTTTCTGAAGCGTCTCAAAATGTACTTCGGTCGAAATCAGCTTCGGCATTGAAGCGAATCCACATGTGATTAAAATCCTAACGAAGCTCAAACAAACAGGGTCTTGTTCTGTAAGTAAGTTTCCGAAGCAAATATATGATTGTGCTATGTACCGTGCTGCTGTTGCTTTGCCACAATTGCTCCTGGGTTCACCGCACTTCTTGGTGCTCTATTGTTTTCGGAAAACCTTCTCGGTTTTTACAAACGTGTTGGTGATGCCAACGGCACCCAGGAGTGCTGTCACGGAGCAAGGCATGTGTATATTACCTGCTTTTGCACCGATGCTCACAGCTCCGGCTTGGATGCTTTATATGGATGGCTCGACTTTCTGGAGACCTTGACTTGGAGACGCAACGCTGCGTCGGACCACACTCTATACACTTTTAAGAAAATAGGCCACACTCTACATGATAGGGTAAGATCAGTTTTTTTTTATGGTAGGGTAAGATCAGTTTACGTTGCTGTCAAGAGCAACTCTAAAAGGGCAGCCTCAAAAATTGTTTCAGAGTGTGCTCTAACTATTTGTAGATGCTCTGCACCTAACGTGCAAACTCAGCAGCGGAAAAAATATCATTTTCTTCCCCTCCATCTCTCCTAACTCATTGCTCGGTTAATCCCCTCACTAAGGGCTTGTTCAGGAAGGCTCTAGCTGGCCAGACTATCATTAATGTCGATGCTTCTTTTTCGTAGGCAGATTTTTTAGGTTCTTGCGGCGCAGTGGTTCGTGATCATTTCTTCTTCGCAGCGGCAACCGCAAAACTTGAGCATGTCCCTGATGTTGTGCCAGCCGAGGCCGTAGCGCTGTGTGAAGTTCTGAAGCTGGCTAACCGGATGGGGTGCAACGATTTTTGTACGCATGGATAATATCACGGTGGTTCAAGCTCTTAACCAGGATGAGTATTCTATGGTGGCAGCCCTTACATTAGATGCTTGTTGTCGAGAGTTAAGTGAGTTCGGGAAGTCTTGTACGTGTCGTGGAATGGCCCTGGTCACGGCCGGGCCACCCTCGGTGAACGCGGCGGCGGATTTGGCAAGGGTGCTCGGATTCGGCTCGTCCGGCTCCGGTGGCCTGCCTCATCGTCGACGACAAGGTGCTGCTGCTCGAGCGCGGCCCGTGGTCTGCTAGGTGGTGGCGGGGCGCTCGGGGGTGGCGGGGTTGGTGCTGGCGCCCAGATCCACCTCGTCCTTCCCGGCTGCGTCGGGGGCTGGCCTGCTCCTTTCCTTCGGCGCTGTCTCGATCCGGCCTGCCTCTGTGCACCGCTGCATCTTGTGGCGGCCCTCGGCTTCTCCGGCGAGCGGCTGCTCCAGCCCGGGGAGGCGCGCCCCTGGCCGTTGTTCGGTGGGGCAGACTAATTTCTGCCCAGATCCGGTGCGCGGCGATGTGGTCTCGCAAGATCCGGGCAGCACGCGTCCTGTAGATGCCGTCATGGTTTGTTGGTTGCTCACGCTCCGGATGCAAAATTCTGGGTCGACTTGGTCGACGCCGGCGGCAATGGCGGCTGTGGCTGTCGTTTTCCTCGCGGAGGTGCCGCCGTGGAGCTGTTTTTCAGCCGCAAACCTCCTGTTTCGTTGTTTTCGGGTGAAAACCTATGGTCGGGCTTGCCGGATCGGGTGGCGGTGGTGTCTCTGGCATCATTTCCTTCTTGGAGGCGCCATCTTGGAGGCACGAACTTCGGCTGGTGTTGGTGTGTGTGGATGAAGGAGGTGCGGCTGGTGGTGTGTTTGTGCGGCCGATTGGGGTCGACGGTGGTGTGTGATGTGGTGGTGGATGCCTGCTCTGGGTGGTGGTGGCGCGGCCGGCTTGTGCTGGTGTGCACGGTGAAGCGATCCGGGTGTAGACTCGGCTCCTTGATGCCCTTCGGCTTCGCCGGCGGTGCCGCTGTTGTGATGTAGCCTCGGCTGCGTGTGACTCTTCGTCCGGGTATGGACTCGGTCGCTTGTTGCCCTTCGGCTGCACCAATAGCCTTGAGGCACCATGGATGGTCTCGGTTGATTGGATCTCTTCGTCTACGGTGGTGGTGTTCTCGTGCAGCTCAGGTTGGCAATGGTTGCTCAGGACCCTCTCATGGTTGCCATTGTGTTGCGGCGAGCTTCGTGCTCTTGGTGTTTTCTCGGCTCATCTTTGCTCAAGGTTGGCGCAAGATGCCTTTCAAACTTGCTAATCGTTCCGTTTTCCTGTGGCGGAGCCCCAGTCAAGGTTCGTGTCTGGTTGACACTCGTTGATTGTGGATGTTCCTGAGTGAAGGAAATATGCCCTACAGGCAATAATAAAGTTGTTATTTATATTTTCTTATATCATGATAAATGTTTATTATTCATGCTAGAATTGTATTAACCGGAAACTTGATACATGTGAGAATACATAGACAAAATAAAGTGTCCCTAGTATGCCTCTACTTGACTAGCTCGTTGATCAAAGATGGTTAAGTTTCCTAACCATAGACATGTGTTGTCATTTGATAAACGAGATCACATCATTAGGAGAATGATGTGATGGACAAGACCCATCCGTTAGCATAGCATAATGATCGTTAAGTTTATTGCTATTGCTTTCTTCATGACTTATACATATTCCTCTGACTATGAGATTATGCAACTCCCGAATACCGGAGGAACACCTTGTGTGCTATCAAATGTCACAACGTAACTGGGTGATTATAAAGATGCTCTATAGGTGTCTCCGAAGGTATTTGTTGGGTTGGCATAGATCGAGATTAGGATTTGTCACTCCGAGTATCGGAGAGGTATCTCTGAGCCCTCTCGGTAATGCACATCATATGAAGCCTTGCAAGCAATGTGACTAATGAGTTAGTTACGGGATGATGCACTACGGAACGAGTAAAGAAACTTGCCGGTAACGAGATTGAACTAGGTATGATGATACCGACGATCAAATCTCGGGTAAGTAACATACCGATGATAAAGGGAATAACGTATGTTGTTATGCGGTTTGACCGATAAAGATCTTCGTAGAATATGTAGGAGCCAATATAAGCATCCAGGTTCCGCTATTGGTTATTGACCGGAGATGTGTCTCGGTCATGTCTGCATAGTTCTCGAACCCGTAGGGTCCGCACGCTTAACGTTCGATGACGATTTGTATTATGAGTTTATGTGATTTGATGACCGAAGGTTGTTCGGAGTCCCGGATGATATCACGGACATGACGAGGAGTCTCGAAATGGTCGAGACATAAAGATTGATATATTGGACCATGTTATTCGGACACCGGAAGTGTTCCGGATGGTTTCGGGTAAAAACTGAGTGCCGGAGGGGTTACCGGAACCCCCCGGGGGAACTAATGGGCCTCATGGGCCTTAGTGGAGAGAGAGAGAGGGGCGGCCAGGGCAGGCCGCGCGCCCCCTCCCCCTTGGGTCCGAACTGGACTACGGAAGGGGGGGCGGCGCCCCCTTTCCTTCTCCCTCTCCCTCTCCTTCCTTCCCCCTCTCTCCCTCTTGGTGGAATCCTACTAGGACTAGTAGTCCTAGTAGGACTCCCCTTGTGGGGCGCGCCCTAGGAGGGCCGGCCGGCCTCCCCCTTGCTCCTTTATATACGGGGGCAGGGGGGCACCCTAGAACACACAAGTTGATCTTTTAGCCGTGTGCGGTGCCCCCCTCCACAGTTACACACCTCGGTCATATCGTCATAGTGCTTAGGCGAAACCCTGCGCCGGTAACTTCATCATCACCATTGCCACGCCGTCGTGCTGACGGAACTCTCCCTCGACCTCAACTGGATCAAGAGTTCGTGGGACGTCATCGAGCTGAACGTGTGCTGAACACGGAGGTGCCGTACGTTCGGTGCTTGGATCGGTCGGATCGTGAAGACGTTCGACTACATCAACCGCGTTACTAAACGCTTCCGCTTTCGGTCTACGAGGGTACGTGGACACACTCTCCCGTCTCGTTGCTATGCATCTCCTAGATAGATCTTGCGTGATCGTAGGAAAAAATTTAAAATACTACGTTCCCCAACAGTGGCATCCGAATCAGGTCTATGCGTAGATGATATGCACGAGTAGAACACAAAGAGTTGTGGACGATGATAGTCATACTGCTTACCACCAACGTCTTATTTTGATTCGGCGGTATTGTTGGATGAAGCGGCCCGGACCAACCTTACATGACCGCATTCATGAGACCGGTTCCACCGACAGACATGCAACTTGTTGCATAAAGGTGGCTGGCGGGTGTCTGTTTCTCCAACTTTAGTTGAATCAAATTTGACTACGGTCGGTCCTTGTTGAAGGTTAAAACAGCAAACTTGATGAAACATCGTTGTGGTTTTGAAGCGTAGGTAAGAACGGTTCTTACTAGAAGCCCGTAGCAGCCACGTAAAACTTGCAACAACAAAGTAGAGGACGTCTAACTTGTTTTTGCAGGGCATGTTGTGATGTGATATGGTCAAGACATGATGTGATACACGTTATTGTATGAGATGATCATGTTTTCTAAAAGTTATCGGCAACTGGCAGGACCCTTATGGTTGTCGCTTTATTGTATGAAATGCAATCGCCATGTAATTGCTTTACTTTATCACTATGCGGTAGCGATAGTCGTAGAAGCAATAGTTGGCGAGACGACAACGACGCTACGATGGAGATCAAGGTGTCAAGCCGGTGACGATGGAGATCATGATGGTGCTTTGGAGATGGAGATCAAAGGCAGAAGATGATGATGGCCATATCATGTCACATATTTTGATTGCATGTGATGTTTATCTATTATGCATCTTATTTTGCTTAGTACGGCGGTAGCATTATAAGATGATCCCTCACTAAAATTTCAAGGTATAAGTGTTCTCCCTGAGTATGCACCGTTGCGACAGTTCATCGTGCCGAGACACCACGTGATGATCGGGTGCGATAAGCTCTACGTTCACATACAACGGGTGCAAGACAGTTTTGCACGTGCGGAATACTCGGGTTAAACTTGACGAGCCTAGCATATGCAGATATGGCCTCGGAACACTGGAGACCGAATGGTCGAACGTGAATCATATAGTAGATATGATCAACATAGAGATGTTCACCATTGAAAACTACTCCATCTCACGTGATGATCGAACATGGTTTAGTTGATTTGGATCACGTGATCATTTAGATGACTCGAGGGATGTCTATCTAAGTGGGAGTTCTTAAGTAATATGATTAATTGAACTTAATTTATCATGAACTTAGTCCTGATAGTTTTTTGCATATCTATGTTGTAGATCAATAGCTCGCGTTGTAGCTCCCCTATGTTTTTGATATGTTCCTAGAGAAAACTAAGTTGAAAGATGATAGTAGCAATGATGCGGACTGGATCCGTGATCTGAGGATTATCCTCATTGCTGCACAGAAGAATTATGTCCTTGATGCACCGCTAGGTGACAGGCCTATTGCAGGAGCAGATGCAGACATTATGAACATTTGGCAAGCTCGATATGATGACTACTTGATAGTTTAGTGCACCATGCTTTACGGCTTAGAATCGGGGTTGCAAAGACATTTTGAACACCACGAAGCATATGAGATGTTCCAAGAGCTGAAATTGGTATTTCAGACTCATGCCCATGTCGAGAGGTATGAGACCTCTGACAAGTACTTTGCCTACAAGATGGAGGAGAATAGCTCAGCTAGTGAGCATGTGCTCAGAATGTCTGGGTACTACAATCGCTTGAATCAAGTAGGAGTTAATCTTCCAGATAAAATAGTGATTGACAGAGTTCTCTAGTCACTATCACCAAGTTACTAGAACTTCGTGATGAACTATAATATGCAAGGGATGACGAAAACGATTCCCAAGCTCTTTGCGATGCTGAAATCGGCGAAGGTAGAAATCAAGAAATAGCATCAAGTGTTGATGGTTGACAAGACCACTAGTTTCAAGAAAAAGGGCAAGGGAAAGAAAGAGAACTTCAAGAAGAATGACAAGCAAGTTGTCAATCTCGTGAAGAAGCTCAAAGATGGACCTAAGCCTGAAACTGGGTGCTTCTACTGCAAAGGAAATGGTCACTGGAAGCGGAACTGCCCCAAATACTTGGTGGATAAGAAGGATGGCAAAGTGAACAAAGGTATATTTGATATACATGTTATTGATGTGTATTTTACTAGTGTTCATAGTAGCCCCTGGGTATTTGATACCGGTTTAGTTGCTAACATTAGTAACTCAAAATAGGAGTTGCAAAATGAACAGAGACTAGTTAATGACGAGGTGACGATGAGTGTTGGAAGTGATTCCAAGGTTGATAAAATCACCATCGCACACTCCCTCTACCTTCGGGATTAGTATTGGACCTAAATAAATGTTATTTGGTGTTTGCGTTGAGCATGAATATGATTGGATCATGTTTATTGCGATACGGTTATTCATTTAAGTCAGAGAATAATTGTTGTTCTGTTTATATGAATAAAGCCTTCTATGGTCATACACTCAATATAAATGGTTTATTGAATCTCGATCGTAGTGATACACATATTCATAATATTGATGCCAAAAGATGCAAAGTTGATAATGATAGTGCAACATACTTGTGGCACTGCCGTTTAGGTCATATTGATGTAAAGCGCATGAAGAAACTCCATGCGGATGGACTTTTGGAATCACTTGATTATGAATCAGTTGATGCTTGCGAACCATGCCTCATGGGCAAGATGACTAAAACTCCGTTCTCCGGAACAATGGAGCGAGCAACTGACTTATTGGAAATTATACATACTGATGTATGCGGTCCGATGAGTGTTGAGGCTCGCAGCGGGTATCATTATTTTCTGACCTTCACAGATGATTTGAGCAGATATGGGTATATCTACTTAATGAATCACAAGTCTGAAACATTTGAAAAGTTCAAAGAATTTCAGAGTGAAGTGAAAAATCATCGTAACAAGAAAATAAAGTTTCTACGATCTGATCGCGGAGGCGAATATTTGAGTTACGAGTTTGGTCTTCATTTAAAACAATGTGGAATAGTTTCGCAACTCACGCCACCTGGAACACCACAGCGTAATGGTGTGTCCGAACATCGTAACCGTACTTTATTAGATATGGTGCGATCTATGATGTCTCTTACAGATTTACCACTATCGTTTTGGGGCTATGCATTAGAGACAGCTGCATTCACATTAAATAGGGCACCATCTAAATCCGTTGAGACGACACCGTATGAACTGTGGTTTGGCAAGAAACCTAAGCTGTCGTTTCTTGAAGTTTGGGGTTGCGATGCTTATGTGAAAAAGCTTCAGCCTGATAAGCTCGAACCCAAATCGGAGAAGTGCGTCTTCATAGGATACCCAAAAGAAACTGTTGGGTACACCTTCTATCACAGATCCGAAGGCAAAATCTTTGTTGCTAAGAATGGATCCTTTCTGGAGAAGGAGTTCCTCTTGAAAGAAGTGAGTGGGAGGAAAGTAGAACTTGATGAGGTAATTGTACCTTCTCTTGAATTGGAAAGTAGTTCATCACAGAAATTAGTTCCAGTGATGCCCACGCCAATTAGTGAGGAAGCTAATGATGATCATGAAACTTCAGATCAAGTTACTACCGAACCTCGTAGGTCAACCAGAGTACGTTCCGCACCAGAGTGGTACGGTAATCCTGTTCTGGAAGTCATGTTACTAGACCATGACGAACCTACGAACAATGAGGAAGCGATGCTGAGCCCAGATTCCGCGAAATGGCTTGAGGCCATGAAATCTGAGATGGGATCCATATATAAGAACAAAGTATGGACTTTGGTGGACTTGCTCGATGATCAGCAAGCCATTAAAATAAATGGATCTTCAAGAGGAAGATGGACGCTGATGGTAGTGTTACTATCTACAAAGCTCGAATTGTCGCAAAAGGTTTTCGACAAGTTCAAGGTGTTAACTGCGATGAGATTTTCTCACTCGTATCGATGCTTAAGTCTGTCCGAATCATGTTAGCAATTGCCGCATTTTATGAAATCTGGCAAATGGATGTCAAAACTGCATTCCTTAATGGATTTATTAAAGAAGAGTTGTATATGATGCAACCAGAAGGTTTTGTCGATCCTAAAGGTGCTAACAAAGTGTGCAAGCTCCAGCGATCCATCTATGGACTGGTGCAAGCATCTCGGAGTTGGAATATACGCTTTGATGAGTTGATCAAAGCATACAGTTTTATACAGACTTGCGGTGAAGCCTGTATTTACAAGAAAGTGAGTGGGAGCTCTGTAGCATTTCTGATATTATATGTGGATGACATATTGCTGATTGGAAATGATATAGAATTTCTGGATAGCATAAAAGGATACTTGAATAGGAAATTTTCAAAGAAAGACCTCGATGAAGCTGCTTAAGTATTGAGCATCAAGATCTATAGGGATAGATCGAGACGCTTAATAGGACTTTCACAAAGCACATACCTTGACAAGATTTTGAAGAAGTTCAAAATGGATCAGTCAAAGAAAGGGTTCTTGCCTGTGTTGCAAGGTGTGAAGTTGAGTAAGACTCAAAGCCCGACCACTGCAGAAGTTAGAAAGAGAATGAAAGGCATTCCCTATGCCTCAGTCATAGGTTCTATAAAGTATGCTATGCTATGTACCAGACTAGTTGTGTGCCTTGCTATGAGTTTAGCAAGGAGGTACGATAGTGATCCAGGAGTGGATCACTGGATAGCGGTCAAAGTTATCCTTAGTTACCTGAAAAGGACTAAGGATATTTTTCTCGTTTATGGAGGTGACAAAGAGCTCATCGTAAATGGTTACGTCGATGCTAGCTTTGACACTGATCCGGATGACTCTAAGTCTCAAACCGGATACGTATTTATATTGAACGGTGGAGCTATAAGTTGGAGCAGTTCCAAGCAAAGCGTCGTGGCGGGATCTACGTGTGAAGCAGAGTACATAGCTGCTTCGGAAGCAGCGAATGAAGGAGTCTGGATGAAGGAGTTCATATCCGATCTAGGTGTAATACCTAGTGCATCGGGTCCAATGAAAATCTTTTGTGACAATACTGGAGCAATTGCCTTAGCGAAGGAATCCAGATTTCACAAAAGAACCAAACACATCAAGAGACACTTCAACTCCATCCGCGATCAAGTCAAGGAGGGAGACATAGAGATTTGCAAAATACATACGGATCTGTATGTGGCAGACCCGTTGACTAAACTTCTCTCACAAGCAAAACATGATCACACCTTAGTACTCTTTGGGTGTTAATCATATGGCGATGTGAACTAGATTACTGACTCTAGTAAACCCTTTGGGTGTTGGTCACATGGCGATGTGAACTATGGGTGTTAATCACATGGTGATGTGAACTATTCGTGTTAAATCACATGGCGATGTGAAACTAGATTATTGACTCTAGTGCAAGTGGGAGACTAAAGAAAATATGCCCTAGAGGCAATAATAAAGTTGTTATTTATATTTCCTTATATCATGATAAATGTTTATTATTCATGCTAGAATTGTATTAACCGGAAACTTGATACATGTGTGAATACATAGACAAAACAAAGTGTCCCTAGTATGCCTCTACTTGACTAGCTCGTTGATCAAAGATGGTTAAGTTTCCTAACCATAGACATGTGTTGTCATTTGATAAACGAGATCACATCATTAGGAGAAAGATGTGATGGACAAGACCCATCCGTTAGCATAGCATAATGATCGTTAAGTTTATTGTTATTGCTTTCTTCATGACTTATACATATTCCTCTGACTATGAGATTATGCAACTCCCGAATACCGGAGGAACACCTTGTGTGCTATCAAACGTCACAACGTAACTGGGTGATCATAAAGATGCTCTACAGGTGTCTCCGAAGGTGTTTGTTGGGTTGGCATAGATCGAGATTAGGATTTGTCACTCCGAGTATCGGAGAGGTATCTCTGGGCCCTCTCGGTAATGCACATCATATGAAGCCTTGCAAGCAATGTGACTAATGAGTTAGTTACGGGATGATGCACTACGGAACGAGTAAAGAGACTTGCCGGTAACGAGATTGAACTAGGTATGATGATACCGACGATCAAATCTCGGGTAAGTAACATACCGATGACAAAGGGAATAACGTATGTTGTTATGCGGTTTGACCGATAAAGATCTTCGTAGAATATGTAGGAGCCAATATGAGCATCCAGGTTCCGCTATTGGTTATTGACCGGAGATGTGTCTCGGTCATGTCTGCATAGTTCTCGAACCCGTAGGGTCCGCACGCTTAACGTTCGATGACGATTTGTATTATGAGTTTATGTGATTTGATGACCGAAGGTTGTTCGGAGTCCCGGATGAGATCACGGACATGACGAGGAGTCTCGAAATGGTCGAGACATAAAGATTGATATATTGGACCATGTTATTCGGACAGCGGAAGTGTTCCGTATGGTTTCGGGTAAAAACTGAGTGCCGGAGGGGTTACCGGAACCCCCCGGGGGAACTAGTGGGCCTCATGGGCCTTATTGGAGAGAGAGAGGGGCGGCCAGGGCAGGCCGTGCGCCCTCTCCCCCTTGGGTCCGAATTGGACTAGGGAAGGGGGGGCGGCGCCCCCTTTCCTTCTCCCTCTCCCTCTCCTTCCTTCCCCCTCTCTCCCTCTTGGTGGAATCCTACTAGGACTAGTAGTCCTAGTAGGACTCCCCTTGTGGGGCGCGCCCTAGGAGGGCCGGCCGGCCTCCCCCTTGCTCCTTTATATACGGGGGCAGGGGGCACCCTAGAACACACAAGTTGATCTTTTAGCCGTGTGCGGTGCCCCCCTCCACAGTTACACACCTCGGTCATATCGTCATAGTGCTTAGGCGAAGCCCTACGCCGGTAACTTCATCATCATCGTTGCCACGCTGTCGTGCTGACGGAACTCTCCCTCGACCTCAACTGGATCAAGAGTTCGTGGGACGTCACCGAGCTGAACGTGTGCTGAACATGGAGGTGCCGTACGTTCGGTGCTTGGATTGGTCGGATCGTGAAGACGTTCGACTACATCACCCGCGTTACTAAACGCTTCCCCTTTCGGTCTACGAGGGTACATGGACACACTCTCCCGTCTCGTTGCTATGTATCTCCTAGATAGATCTTGCGTGATCGTAGGAAAAAATTTGAAATACTACGTTCCCCAACACTGAGTTGTGTCATGGGGGCTGGTATGCTCGCCGATGCGTTCGGCTGTTTGCAAAGTTTTGGTATTGTGATCTCCCGACGACACCCCACATCTACTTGCGTCTCTCATGGTGATGGTCTTATGTCTACTAGCTTGGTCGTGCCTTGTACGGTTTTCGGCCCGGTTTTCCTTATAAACGGGTCAATTTGTTCAGGTTTTCGATCCGGTTTTCCTTATAAACTGGATCACTCCTCTGGCATTTTGGCCACTTTGAGTAATATATTCAGGTGAAGAAACTCCTCCCCCGGTGATTCTCAAAAAAAAAATTGTAATAGGGAGTCTGATGTAGTAGCGCATGTGCTAGCTGAATGGGGTCATGAGAACCAGCCCTCGGTTTCGTTTGATTCATCCTCGGATTTTAACATTAAGTTCTTAACAGACGAATGATGCCCCCCCCCCCCCCGCTCCCGTGTCGCTCCCGCGCGGGCGGCCCGGGAGAAACCCTAGCCGCCGCCGGCTCCTACCGCCTTCATCCTCCTTCTTCTCTCGCCGCCGCCGGAGAGCGTCGACGGGCAAAGCCCGCGCGGCGCTGGCGGCGGCGGGGACGACTGTTCCTCCTCTCGTCTAGGCTTGGCAGTGCGGGGCACGGTCTGGCGGTGGGGACTCGTGTGCGTCCGGAGGCGCGCGCCGGCAGGGGTGGTGTTCTGCGGAGGCGTGGGTGGCTGGTCGTCCGGGGATCCGCCACTGCTCTGTCCAGGGGAGCTCCTGCGCCAGATCTGGCTCCCTTGGGGCGGCGGCTTCCTCGGCCAGCAATCCCGTGGCCGCATTCGGGAGATGGCGGGTCATGGTGGAGGTGCTGGGCTGCGCAGCTCTCTGGAGGCACAGTGGTCCGGGTCTGCTGCCATGCCCGGTCTGGGGGGGGGGGTTCCTCTGATCCCAGATCTTGTTGTCTCTAGGGCGGTGGCTCGCGTGTCCGTCGGTCAACAGTGTTGTGGCTGGGGGGTCGACGGTGGTGCCGTCGGCGGGGTCTGCTGTGGTGGAGGTTGGGTGTGGTGTTCGACGGCAAGGGATCGGATGTAGGCGGCAGCAGGGTCTTCCTGACTCCGGTACGTTCAGGGGCTCGAGGTGAGCGACTGTGGCTTCGGATGCCTCCTTTTGGCCTAGGGGGGATGCTGGCCATGGTCTGATTGGAGGGCGGGGAGATCTGCATTGTCAGACTCGGTTGCCAGCTTCGCGGAGAAGACCAGGACGGGATGTTCTAGGCGAAAGCCTTGTGTCGACCTAGTCGGCAACAATGATGGCGACGCCTTCGGGTGCCGTTTCCCTTCATGAAGGCGTCATTGGGGAGCTTCCGTGCTTGCTCTTTCATGTGCTCCGGGCGAAAGCCTTAGGTCCTTCTTTGGATCGCACGACGACGGCATCTTCAATGGCGTGTCCCCTCTTGGGGGCGTTGTTTTTGGAGCCATGGATACGCGTTTGGTTGTCTGATGTCTGGGTTGGAGCGGTTGTTGGGTGCTCGGGCTGTTAGGTGGTGGCGGTGGATGTGATCTGTGGCGGCGACTGGTGCCTTGGTCATCCTGATTCTGAGGGTTGACCTATCTCTTGGGGGCTCATGGCGGCGGTGAGGTCTTGGGTTTCGGTACCCTTCGACGGCGCTTAAGGTTTTGTTGCTTGCATAGTGCTTTGGATCCCTCTATTTGTGATGGTGGCCGGGTGTGGCCTAGAGGAGGTGCAGGGCTGTCTCGGCGGAACATTGCCCTTCGGCACGGTCTATGGCTTTCTCCATCGTGACGTGCCTAGGCAGTGGGATGCGCTTCGATGGTGTATGCGACTCTCCTAGCTCTTCAAGGTGCGGAGTGATCGCAAAGCAGCTGGTGACTTCTTCTCTTCGTCTTCTCGGTGGCGGATCTCCTTCGACTGGTCCAACAAAGCTAGCTCCCGCTCTTCTCGGTCTACCTAGTGCTGATGGGTGCTAAGTTCTCGGTGTTGGTTGTTTGTCGCGACTCTCTCCTAGTTCTGTTGTTGTCTCTGTTGTTCTCTGTAACTTCTTGCGTGTGTTGTGTTGGGTACTATCTTTTGTACCGGTGGTGTTGTATCTCAATCTTATCTATAATGAAAATGGTTCAGGCCGGCGTAAGCCCGCCGTAGCACCGTAAAAAAAAACAAACAAACGATGTAACTGTGGTTTGATTTTTAATAAAGCTAGGCCTTCCTGTCAAAAACAAATGGGCTTGTTTGGTTAGGCAGGGGTTGAAAAGGTTTGTACGGGATTGAGGGGGGGGGGGGCTAACCGAACAAGCCCGATGTGGCTACTCTTGCCGCCTCCTAGCTCCTCAATGGATACAACCTCTATCCGTGCGACACTGTCGCCACCTCCTGCAGCCAGGGCGCCACGATCGTCCTGTCCCTCGCAGGCTGCTCCTGGGGTAGCTGCCAAGCGCTCTGGCTCGACACCTCGATGTCACCAAGTAGGCAAGTGCCAAAACTTGAGGCCATGCCTGGGTCGCTTGGATCTCTGCCGTTGTTTGCCATAGGCGGCATAGCAACCGCATGCAGCATGAGACCCGAACCCTCTCTAATGCATCTGTTGCTGGCCACTCAAGCACCTGACGTGTCGAGGCCTAGGGTTTCTCGCCGCAGCTGGGGACTCGCGACGTCCAGCGGTGTGAGAAGGGTTATGATGGTCGGGAGGGGCAGGAGAAGGCAGCGGCGGTGGCAGGATGCCAACGGCAACCATGCGGGTGTTTGAGCTCGACTCTGGGCAGTAGCAGTGAAACAAAGGGCACTCATGGTGAGGCAGTTGATGGAAATTTCCCTCCATACAGTCCTAGGAGAATATTGCCTCATTGGTTGTTAAGGTTTTTTATTTGGTTTTCTTATAAACTAGATCAATCTTTTCTTAAAGCGAGGTCATAATCAGATGAGGATTTCTACCCTATATTTCTTTAAAAACTCCTAAAAGATTCTCGACTACACTCAAAAATATCCTTCACGTCCTCGAGGGAGGGTAAAGGGCTGGATTTAGAGCTCCCCAAAATAAATTAGGGATGGAGACCACTTTTGGAAATTTGATAGAGATATAAAAGGAGTTTTTATTGAGATCGGGCGGTTTTCTGCAACTCTCGGGTCTCCGAGTTAGGCGCCTAGGTTGGTTCTCGTCTCTTCACGTATAGCGTCCTTCTACATTTTCACCAGCAACACGACTTGCAGTTTTGCAATACTGGCACTGCAAAATCACAGAACATATTTTGACCAACAAAGAAACTAGACCCCCCATTAGTTGGCAGGTTCCTAAGGCAGTTGAACACACAAGTCACACCACCATCGACGACAATGTTCACAGCGTCACTGGACTTGAGTCAAGAGGCCTTGGAACTAACTGGAACCTAAACATATAAAATGAGATGCGCTCTACCCCTGGAACAGGCTATAGGCATATGTACATTGCTTTATATACACATACAAGGATACAACATTTATTAATTTGAATTATGCAGGTCAACTCGAGAAATTCTGATTTCAGCGAGACACCTAACTTATGTTGCGTGAATCATTTGGTGCAGCCGAGGCCTAACATCCGCTCTACTTATGCCTCAAAGCAGCGAGTCATGGTACCAGTTGTTATACAGACGCCCAAACCGGAGGAGGCTACCATTCTCGAGACTTTTTACGGTGCATCATTTTTTCGGATCTTTCCCTGACGGGGCCATCGGTTCTATGGTTGGGATGGATTTGGAAACCAGACTGTTCAAGTAAGGATGGCGTAGCGGCGACGGTATCTTCGTGGTGGACCTGTGTCCTCGGACTTCGCCGTTGCGACGGCGTTTGCTCCAGCGTCGGCGCGGAGCTTGGAAGGTAGTCCAGGAGCGGATGCAGCTTATGGTCTGCATCGACGACATCTGGAAGACGGAACATGTGTTGGGCTCGTGGTTCGTGGATGGCAGGTATGGTTTTCTCCTTCGGCGTCTTAGTCGTGGTGGGGGTGGGGGTGCCAGATCTGGAGTTCGATGGCGTGTCCGGGGTGTTGCCCCGGTCTGATTCTTTCAACGGCAAGGGCTTCACTTTTGGTGAGCCACCTTGGAGGTCCGCAAAGCTGCATATCAGCGATGGAGCCGCGTCGAGCTCCGGTGAGGAGGTGATTCGTCATTCTTTTCTTCGGTGGCTGCTGTGGTGGTGCCGGAGGCCGATGACGGGCGTTGGTGTCAAGCTCTGAGATGTTCTGCTATCTTTTCAGTTTTGTCATGTCGGTCTTTATGTTATTTCTACTTTGTTCTTTATGATATGAATGAAACACGTATTACCAAGCAAAAAAAATAATGTGTAGTATATAATTGATCCAATGGTCATTATTCACCCCTGTTCTTTTTCTCTTGAGGACATTTTGGTAATTGGCTGTAAGGGTAGATTAGTCCTTTCTTAATGATAATGTTATTGATTAATAATATGGGTAATTGCAACGTAAGTAATCACACCTATCTTAGTTCGTAGGTTTCTTTCTCATTCGTTCGTCTTCCTATCTGCCTATCTGCCCGGCGGCCGCTCCTTCTCGCAGCCACGGTAGCCGTCGCCTGAGTGCCACAGGGGTTGCCGCTCCGTCCCCGGCACTGCGGTCGCCGTCGCCTGAGTCGCAGAGGGGCTGCCGCTCCGTCTCCCGCCCTGCGGTCGCCGCCGCAAGATCTTGGACGGGCCCCAAGATCTTCAAAGGCGCAGCCAGCCCGCGGCGCCCGGCGGCCCTCTCTCCGTCGCAGGATCTTCGGACGGTTCCTCCGCGCGTTGTGGTTGAGATCCCTCGCATAGGTACGTTGCCTCTGGTGCTCCCCAAACGCCATAGCTGCGCACGCAATAGGAATTTGAAAAGGGCTGTTGGATCTGTGTGCGTATGGATGCTGGCTGTGCGTGTAATAGGAATTGGAAAAGGGCTGCGGGTTTTGCAATATCGTTCAAGTTCTCTTTTCTCTGCTATAGCAGCTGTGGTAGATCTGAAAGTAATCATCATATTTTTGGTATGGTTAAAGGTTAAAGCTATCTGTAGTCTGCCTCAGTATTCACAACTGCTATTTATGTAATTGATAATCAGAAAACGAAGAGCTGCAGGATTTGTGTGCGTGTGGATGCTGGATTAGTAGTGTGTGTGAGGTTTCTAGATCTTCTCATTTGTCCTACCAATAGAATAGTAGTGTGTGTGACAACAGACAGAAAATTATGATGGCATCCAAGTGTTTGTGCTGTGACTAAAATGCTTTACCATCACCTCAGATTATGAGTTTGATATTGTGGGATGCGTGTCACTTCTTACAAGAACTTAATACAGTTATTTGAAAACCAAGATTTCTCATAACATCCCAGTAGGATTGTAGGCTTCTCAGAAAATTAGTAAGGATGTCAGAGCTTGTTGGTTCAGTTACAGATTAAAATCGTTGACAAATTATATTTAATATGTTTTAGTTCCAGCGTAATTTCTTTCATGTAAATATGTAACAGGTTTTGCTGTTTCTTATGGCAGGATAACGGCATGGCTGGTGAAGGCATCTCGATAGATGAATTTATGGAGTATGACTCCATGGTCAGGCAGATATTTAAAAGTGAGAACGAAGCGTACAAGTTCTACTTAGCGTACGCGAAGAACAAAGGGTTTAGTGTTAGAAAGGGCGATCTGAAATATAAGGGAAACAAGGAAAATGCATACCGGAGGACGTTTGTGTGGTGCAAACAAGGATATCGTGACGTAAAGCACTTTGATGAAGCCGAGAAGAAAAGAACGCCAAGGGCACTAAGATATGAGGAGCCCGAGATATGCATGGTTGGTTAGTTAACAAATCAGGAGAAATGCACAGTTGGTTAACAAATCACGAGATACCTAATAATCCCATGAAATTAGGAGATGCGCCATCGCTGCTTATCCAATACGTTTTTTCCTTTTGAAACAAGAAGAATTAAATCAGTACGTTTCTTTAAAAAAAGTGTGACGTAGACCATTCACGATGGCCAAAATTATTAATACAAATATATGAAAATAATCATAGTGACTCGTACTAACGCGAGTGGGTCCTGACGACTAATACATACTAGTATTGACGGTGTTGGTCCAGTTGACTTGCGTCACGGCCAGTATTTTAGGGTTTTTTCATCAGGAAATCATAGGAATGACATAAAATGTTAAAAATCAACGAAACTTGGCATGTGTGCTTGGCATTTTGTTGTGTGCGGAAAAAAATTGGGTCTGTTTGGTGGATTTGAAAAAAAAACACTTTGAGACTTGCCCTTCCGCCCTAACCGAAGCAGCACGTTCACATGTGATGTTTCTCTTGCCATGCATGAAATGACATAAAATTTTGGCAGCAGGTGGGCATGCCCATGGGAGGCGTTCATGCAAAAAATGAACGAATTCGGACATCAAATACACGTTGCGTCACGACCGACCAGTATTTTAGGGTTTTTTTCACCGGGAAATCATAGAAATGGCATAAAATGTTAGAAATCAACAAAACTTGGCATGTTGCTGTGTGTGTGTGGGAAAAAATTGGGTCCGTTTGGTGGATTTGAAAAAAAACACTTTGAGACTTGGCCTTCCGCCCTAACCGAAGCAGCACCTTCACATGTGATGTTTCTCTTGCCATGCATGAAATGACACAAAATTTTGGCAGCAGGTGGGCATGCCCATGGGAGGCGTCCATGCAAAAAATGAACGAATTCGGACACCAAACACACGTTGCGTCACGACCGACCAGTATTTTAGGGTTTTTTCACCGGAAAATCATAGAAATGGCATAAAATGTTAGAAATTAACAAAACTTGGCATGTGTGCTTGGCATGTTGTTGTGTGTGCGTGGAAAAAATTTGGGTCCGTTTGGTGGATTTGAAAAAAAAAGCACTTTGAGACTTGGCCTTCTGCCCTAACTGAAGCAGCACCTTCACATGTGATGTTTCTCTTGCCATGCATGAAATGACACAAAATTTTGGCAACAGGTGGGCTTGCCCATGGGAGGCGTCCATGCAAAAAATGAACGAATTCGGACACCAAACACACGTTGCGTCATGACCGGCCAGTATTTTAGGGTTTTTTCACCGAAAAATCATAGAAATGGCATAAAATGTCAGAAATCAACGAAACTTGGCATGTGTGCTTGGCATGTTGTTGTGTGTGTGTGGAAAAAAATTGGGTCCGTTTGGTGGATTTAAAAAAAAAACACTTTGAGACTTGGCCTTCCGCACTAACCGAAGCAGCACGTTCGCATGTGCTGTTTCTCTTGCCATGCATGAAATGACACAAAAGTTTGGCACCAGGTGGGCATGCCCATGGGAGGCGTCCATGCAAAAAATGAACGAATTCGAACAGCAAACACACGTTGCGTTACGACCGGCCAGTATTTTAGGGTTTTTTCACCGGAAAATCATAGAAATGGCATAAAATGTTAGAAATTAACGAAACTTGGCATGTGTGCTTGGCATGTTGTTGTGTCTGTGGGGAAAAAATTGGGTCCGTTTGGTGGATTTGAAAAAAAACACTTTGAGACTTGGCCTTCCGACCTAACTGAAGCAGCACCTTCACATGTGATGTTTCTCTTGCCATGCATGAAATGACACAAAATTTTGGCAGCAGGTGGGCATGCCCATGGGAGGCGTTTATGCAAAAAATAAACGAATTCGGACACCAAACACACGTTGCGTCACGACCGGCCAGTATTTTTAGGGTTTTTCACCGGAAAATCATAGAAATGGCATAAAATGTTAGAAATTAACGAAACTTGGCATGTGTGCTTGGCATGTTGTTGTGTGTGTGTGCGAAAAAATTGGGTCCGTTTGGTGGATCTGAAAAAAAAAACACTTTGAGACTTGGCCTTCCGTCCTAACCGAAGCACATTATATGAGAACGTTATTCTTCGTACACAATATGTGTAGCGAACGCATTATGTGAGGGCGTCATTGGAAGGGAGGTGGGGCCCCTTCGTGGGGAGATAAATGATACGTGGTCTAACAGAAATAGATAACCGATCGGCATTTTTTTTTTCTTTCCAGAAAAGTAGCTATCGTTAGCGTTGCTTGTAACGGAAGGAGAGAAGACATGCACGCCGTACATTGTGGCATTGCATGCAAAAGATTAGACGCACAAGATTTGGAGGATTCTAGATGGTTACGGCCAATCCCATCAACAAGAAACAAAACACGGGTTTATCTCTTCGGCAAGAAATAAATTACTTATTGTAACCTACACGATCGAGGGAGACAGCGGAAAAAAGAGCCCTCCGCGTCTTCCCCGCGGGTGACTCGGGTGGCGCCGCCGCCAGCCCGCCCCTTCCTCCCCTCCGCTCCTCTCTTCCCTCCCGCCGCCGGCCGGAGCCGCCGGGGCAAAACCCCTCGTGGTGGCCGGCGGCGGGGGCCCTTCTTCCTCCCCAGCCACGCCGAGGCAGCGCGGGATGCAGCTGCGGGCGGGGGATGCGGCGTTCGCGCGGGGCGCCGTGGCTGCTGTGCGCGTGGCCAGGCCGGCGGCGCGGTGGTGCAGCGGCGGCTGCGTAGGTACTCCTGCCGGGTGGCGGGATCGATGGAGGCGGTGCATGCTTGGCGGGTGGTGCTGGCGGCGGCAGGGGTGGCTGGCCCAGATCCGCCCGATCTGGCGGTGCGGGTCGCGGGCGACATGATCTGCGGGGGGGCGCCCCTGCCTCGGCGACGCGCTGGTGGGGGTGGCGGCGCAGTGGCGGTGGCTGGATGGGCGTGCTGGTCGTGTCCGCGATGGGATCTTCCTGGTCCGGCGCATGGATGTCGGCGGGCGGCGCGAGGAGGCATCTCCGGTGAGCTCCCTTGGCTGCTGTTGCGGTCGATTTGGTGTCCCTCGTCGGTGGGCGCGCGATTGCGATTGCTGGTGGTCTCGCGGGGATGTGTGCCAGCTGCCATGGTGGGACGACACAGGGGTGTGTTCGGTGGGGAGCTCGGTAGGAGGGATGGGTGGCCTCGATGCGGTCGCGTCACCTATCGCTGGCACAGGGGTGTGCTGGTCCGGATGCATCCGTGAAAGTGCAACTAATCCCTAGGTGGTTTTGCTAATTCTTAACAACATATAGCTCATTGAACTAATACTCTTTCAAGATGATCATTTCAGAAAGTTCAATGATTGGCATGGCATGTACTAGAGATGTGGACCCCTCAAAATGCTAAGGACATATATTGGCTTAAGCTCAAGACTCTACTCTTTTCATTTTAGTGATCCAAGATCACATTGAGTCCATAGGAAAGCCAATACTCTTAAAAGGGGATGAGGTGTTGCTTAATGGCTTGCTTGCTCAAAATGCTTAGTGATATGCTCCAAAACCCTCAATCACTTTCTCATATCCACATATGTCCCAAACCAAAAGTCAAACTCGGCCCCTAATTAGTTCGGTCTCACCGATAGGGATCTCGGTCTCACCGAGATGGGATTGCTAACTCTCTGTTTCCATTCGTAATGTTTCGGTCTAACCGAGATGAGCGATCGGTCCCACCGAGTTCGCAATGCAAACTCTCTGTTTTCTCTTCGTAACGTTTCGGTCTCACCGAAATGAGCGATCGGTCCCACCGAGTTTGCCTGACCAACTCTCTGTTTGCCTATTACAGAAATCGGTCTCACCGAGTTCATGTGATCGGTCTCACCGAGATTACGTTATGCCCTAACCCTAACGAAATCGGTCTCACCGAGTTAACATGTCGGTCCCACCGAAAATCCTAACGTTCACATTTTTGAACTAAATCGGTCTCACCGAGTTTGGTAAATTGTGTGTAACGGTTAGATTTCATGTGGAGGCTATATATACCCCTCCACCCTTTCTCCATTCGTGGGGGAGAGCCATCAGAACGTGCCTACACTTCCAGCATTCATTTTCTGAGAGAGAACCACCTACTCATGTGTTGAGACCAAGATATTCCAATCCAACCATAAGAATCTTGATCTCTAGCCTTCCCCAAGTTGCTTTCCACTCATATCATCTTTTCACCAAATCCAAATCTGTGAGAGAGAGTTGAGTGTTGGGGAGACTATCATTTGAAGCACAAGAGCAAGGAGTTCATCATCAACACACCATCTATTACCTTTTGAAGAGTGGTGTCTCCTAGATTGGTTAGGTGTCACTTGGGAGCCTCCGGCAAGATTGTGGAGTTGAACCAAGGAGTTTGTACAGGCAAGGAGATCGCCTACTTCGTGAAGATCTACCCTAGTGAGGCAAGTCCTTCGTGGGCGATGGCCATGGTGGGATAGACAAGGTTGCTTCTTCGTGGACCCTTCGTGGGTGGAGCCCTCCGTGGACTCGCGCAACCGTTACCCTTCGTGGGTTGAAGTCTCCATCAACGTGGATGTACGATAGCACCACCTATCGGAACCACGCCAAAAATCTTTGTGTCTACATTGCGTTTGGTCCCTCCAAACTCCTCCCATTTACCTTCATATGCAATGATTTACATTCCGCTGCTATACTCTTAGAATTGCATGTGTAGGTTGATTGCTTGACTTGTGCTAAGTTGCTAAAATCTGCCAAGACTTAAAATTGGGAAAAGGCTAGATTTTTATTTGGTCAAGTAGTCTAATCATCCCCCCCCCCCTCTAGACATACTTTCGATCCTACAAGTGGTATCAGAGCTTTGGTCTCCATTTGCCTTGATTTCCATAGCTTTGGTGATCATAGCCTTGGTTTCATAACCTAGGAGAGTATGGCGTCTAGCGAGGGAAATTACCACCGTAGAGGTGCTTACTTTGATGGTACTAATTTTGCTAGTTGGAAGCATAAGATGAAAATGCATATTCTTGGACATAACCCCGCCGTTTGGGCTATTGTGTGTATTGGCTTGCAAGGTGAATTCTTCGATGGGAAAGAACCGAATCGTGAAGCTACCGCGGAAGAATTGAAGATGTTGCAATACAATGCTCAAGCATGCGATATCCTCTTCAACTGATTGTGCCCCGAAGAATTCAACAAAATCAGCCGTCTTGAGAATGCAAAGGAAATTTGGGATATTTTGATTGATATGCACGAAGGTACCGACTCCGTCAAGGAATCCAAATTGTATGTGCTTCAAAGTCAGCTGGACAAGTTCAAAATGAAGGATGGTGAAGGTGTCGCTGAAATGTACTCTAGGCTTGCTCTCATCACAAATGAGATTGCCGGCTTAGGAAGTGAAGAGATGACCGACAGATTCATCATCAAGAAGATCCTAAGAGCCTTGGATGGAAAATATAACACCGTGTGCACATTGATCCAAATGATGCCAAATTACAAAGATCTCAAGCCAACTGAAGTCATTGAAAGAATTGTTGCTCATGAGATGTCACTCAAGGATAAAGAAGAGCTTCACAACAAGTCTAGTGGTGCTTACAAAGCCTCATGTGATGCTCCTACATCATCAAGTGAAAAACAAGCCTTCAATGAGGAATTGAGCCTAATGGTGAAGAACTTCAACAAGTTCTACAAGAGTAGAAGCAAGGAAAGAAGTTCCAAGTCAAGGTCCTACAATGACAAAAGATCTTCTAGTCGTGAGCGTAATTGCTACAATTGTGGAAGACCCGGACACTACTCCAATGAGTGTACGGCTCCCTTCAAAAGAAGAGAAGACTCACCTAAAAGAAGAAGCAAAAGAGAAGAATCACCTCCAAGGGAGAGAAGGAGTAGAGATGATCGTTATGAACGAAGAACCTCTCGCAGAAGTAAGGATTCGGAAAGGAAGGACAAGTCATCAAAGAGCTACACAAGACGAAGACATCAAGCTCATGTTGGTGAATGGGTATCCGATTCCGACTCCGACCACCACTCCGAGAGAAGTTATCACTCCGACTCCGAATATACTCAAGATGAAGGTGTTGCCGGTCTAGCACTTGTGTCAACCAACTCCTATGACATATTTGACTCACCAAATGAAGGAATTGGAAGATGCTTCATGGCTAAAGGCCCAAAGGTATCACACCCCGAGTATGTTGATTTCAATAGTGATGAAGATGATTTGCTAGGTGATGATGATTTACTTGTTGACAACTCTAGTGATGAAAACTATGATGAACTTGCTATTAATCATGCTAAACAAGATAAAACGAATGATGATGATAAGAAGGAGATTGAGCGTCTAACTAAAGAACTAAACACTCTTAAGTTAGCCCATGAAACTACCTTAGAAGATCATCGAGAGCTTTTAAAGACTCATGAGAAACTACGCTTTGAAAAGCTCAACCTAGAGCAAGAGCATGAGTTCTTAAAAGCAATCAATGATGATCTTCGTAAGAAAAGTTCTTCTTACATTGTCAAGCGTTTACTCTTGTCTACTTACATGCCACAAGTAAAATCTAGCAACAAGAGTAAGAAAGATTCTTCTTCTAGTAGTAACAATAATCATGCTAAATCCAATATTATTGCTTCTAGTAGTTCTCTTGATTCCACTAATGATTCTCTTAGCCAAGTTACACTTGAGCAAGAAAATAGCTTATTGAAGGGAATTATAGAGAAAGGTGTTTACAAGAGCCTTGCCGGAAGTAAGCAATTTGAGGAAATTGTACGCAAGCAAAGAAGGTGTGACGACCCCGGCTTAATCGTGCACTAACCATACACGCAAATGCACACGATCAAGCCTAAGGACTCACTTGAAGATATCACAACACAACTCTAAAACATAAATAAAGTCATACAAGCTTTATATTACAAGCCAGCGCCTCGAGGGCTCGATGGCATACAAGTGTCAGCGGAAGCATCAGATATCTGGGTACAGATATAATACAGAAATAGAATAAGCCTTTATGAAGGCGGGGCAAAATAAAATACTACGATCGAAAGGCGTAGGCCTCCTACCTAGGATCCTCCGAATCCTACTCCTGGTCATCTGTCGGCTCCTCGTAGTAGTACTCGCCGGGAGGGTAGTAGTAGTAGCCGTAGTCGTCGACAGGGGCTGCTATCTCAGGGGCTCCGTCATCTGGCGGCGTCAAATGGATATGGGGAGAAAAAGAAATTAAAGCAAACGTGAGTACTCATCCGAAGTACTCAGCAAGCAAGGATCTACACTACATATGCAACATTTTCAAAAGGGGCTGTATATGTGGACTGGGCTGCCGAAATGCCAGAATAGAGGGGGAAAGCCTAGTCCTATCGAAGACTAGCATCTTCAATCATCTTCATCGGTCTTGCAGCATTAGAAGAGTGTAGATTAACATAATGTAAAGTAGTAGCAATGTTATCAACCTCGCCCAGAGATTCTTCCTCGACTCCCTGCGACAAAGCAATCCCAGAGCCATACTATCCATTTCATCTCAAGTCACCAGTTTTAGTTGTACCGATTGGGATACAACTCCGAGTGTCCGTTACCGTAGGACAGGCTATCGATAGATGTTTTCTTCCCTGCAGGGGTGCACCAACTTACCCACCACGCTCGCTTAACTCTGGCCGGACACACTTTTCTGGGTCATGCCCGGCCTCGGCTAAGCAACACGCCGCAACCCGACCAAATACATAACAGAGAGGTCAGCACGCCGGACTAACCTATGCCCCCAGGGGTCTTGGGCCTTCGCCCAGGGAACTCCTGCACGTTACGTTCACGGCCGAGAGCAGACCTAGCAACCCCTTAATACAAGTGCAGTTGCGTAACCAGTCCAACTCAGCGCGCGCCGCTCAATCGCTGACGTCCATTAAGCTTTGGCTAAAGTATACGACGCAGAACGCCCATACTATGCCCACGTGATGGTTAGTGCTATCAGGCCAGAGGCCCCTCGGATCAAATATCCAAACCGTTAGTATGTTGGCAGTGCGGTAACGAGCAGAGACTCACGAAAGATGTGACCCCATCGCCCCGTCTCGAGGACTTGCGGCAAGGGCGAGGAATGCCCAGCCACGCCTCATGTTCAACCCTCGGGCACCATCCAGGTCCACCCGACTCCACTTCACTCGCTATTAAGCTCGCGCGGGTACCCCTCAGGGCCGACCCGTCTTTAGTATCATGGTTCAGTGTTCAGTCATAATAACAAAGGTAACCGTGTGTCTAACACCAAGGGGAACCCTGAGGAATCACCCTCGATGGAGTCCCACCTGATATTAACGTTAAGGTGAACGAAGGAGGAATCACCCTCGAGGTCCACACTTGAAGTGTTGCACGACGACGTCTTTATCGGGGGTGGTGTAGGAGGAATCACCCTCGCTTACCACGACCGATTAACTAACCTACAAGGTTATCATCAGAAGTGCTGACGAGGTATCACCCTCGGCACTTGATAGTAACCCAGTAGTGTCGAGCAAGTAAGGGAAGTGTCGTGCGGTGTCGGGGCCTGGTCTTCGATCCCGTTGCTCGGGTCTTCTGATCATCCAGCGGGGCAGTCGGGATAAGTGGGGGTCTCTGCTGGGGCTCTACCCAACCTATACTAAACAGTTTAGGATAAGCAGGTAGGTAACAATAACAGGTTACAATAATTAGGCTATGCAGCAGAAATAGGATAACAGTAGCAGCGGTAACTTCTAATGCATGCATAAGAAAGAAGAGAGTGGGCGATATCGGAATGCTCAAAAAGGGGGTGCTTGCCTGGTTGCTCGGCGGCAAGGGCAAGGTCGTCGACAGTGTCGTCGGGCTCCTGAGCGGCGTCGGCCTTGGGAGCTACGTCGACGTCGGGGTCTACCGGGAGAGAAGAGGGGAAAGAAACATATAAATACACAGCTAACGATGCAACACAGAATATGTCATGACTAGGATGCAGTGCAGGGTTTCCTGAAGTATGTCTAAGTCATTTTAGTTATTATAGGATTAAGGTGGGATTTATTTATCGGTGATTATGCACTATTTATCTACCGGATACGGTCTCGAAGTTGCGGTTTCATCTACGTAGGGGGTTTCGGCATCGAAACAGACGACACGATAAGATTCGTCTCGTCGTTCTGATCAACTTTCATGTTTTAAGTTTTTCGATCTGAGCTACGGTTTAAAAGTTATTAATTTTCAAAGTTTAAATGATTTTCTGGAATTATTTTTATTATCAGAAAAGGATATATGATGTCAGCATGACTAGATGATGATGTCAGCAGGTCAACTGCGGCTGACCAGAGTCAAACCTGACATGTGGGTCTCATTCTCTGTTAAGACTAACAGTGAGTTAATTTAGTTAACAGACTAATTAGGGGAGTGGGCCCAGCCTGTCAGTGAGTCAGTTAGTTAACAGAATTAGCTAATTTGCCAATTAGCTTAATTAAGCATAGGGGGCCCACATGTCATTTTCACAGGGTGAACAGTAACTGCGTTGACCGCAGTCAACGAAGTCAAACCGAGGCGCAGAGGCCCACTGTCAGTGGCACTGGGCGGGCCCCACGCTGGCCAGCTCAGCGGGGCCGCCGGAATCACGCCGGTGAGCCTCCCGCGGCGGCGCTCTCGCCGGAGCCGATCGGAAACGCGCTGTGCTGCGCCGTTTCGCATGATTTCAACTGCGTTTGAACGGCCACGCACTCGCGCGTCGAACTACGGGGTCGGAGCGGCCAGGGAAGGCCGGCAGAGCCGCCGGCGTCGAGCCGTGGCGGCGGTGCGGCTCGGTCCCGAACGGAACCGTCGCTACGGTGGCTCTTCTCGCGCGTAAACTAGCTAGGGGGTGACTGCGACTCACCAGAAGCGTACCGGCGCCTTTGGTTCGAGCTGCTGGAGCTCTAGAGCGCGGCAATGGCTAACGTGGCGGCGGTCGGAGCACGGCTACGGTGGCAGCTCGTCGGAGGCGCGCAAGTAAGTGGGGAAGGAAGCAGGGGAGGAGGCGGAGCTCACCTAGCGGCTACGAAAAGCCCGTGATCAGCTTAGTAGCGCAGAGGCGTCGTCGGAGCCGGGGGGGAGACGGCGGCGATTGATCGGGGAAGACGGCGTCGATCCGGTCGGTGTGGGGCATCCGGCTCGAATAGAAGATGCCAGGCAACGGAGACGAGCGTGGCGGAGCTCGCTGATTCGTCGTCTTGGCGAAGGGTGGCCGCGGCAACGGCGAGCGACGGCGACGACGGCACTCGGGCGTCACGGATCTAGGGGAGAAGAGGGAGAGGCGAGCAAGGGAGAGTGGGGAGAATGACGGGGGGGAGGCCAAGGGGGAAGCATGGCCTCGTCCTTATCTCCTCCGCTGCCCTGTAGCGTCGGTGGACGCCGGCGTGTCGACGCGCGGCCGGCGCGCGCGCGCTCGCCCAAGGCGCGGCCGACACGCAGGGGAGAGAAGGAGGGGATGGGCCAGATGGGCCGTGGCCGGGGCACTGTGCACTTAGGCCCAGTGCACAGTGCCTCGTTTTATTTCTCTGTTTCTGTTTTCTATTTTTCTTTTAGTTCCTTTCTGTTTTGAAATAGTTAGGTCACTTTTGCATTGTTGTAAAATATGAGAGTTGTCCCCAATATTACAATGCAATATTTCCTTTCACCAAAAATTGGTTTGGGCAAAGTAGAATTTTATTTGAATTTGATTTAATTATAATTGGATTAAATAATTCTGTTTTGGTGTTGTTTCATGTCGCTTGAGTCATTTAGCTAACTCCATCATCATTGTTTATATTTTTATGAGTGCTTCTGGAATATTTGCTAATTAGTGAACATTTTTCCCATTGTGTTTGAGCAAATTTATTTTGCACTTTTGAATTTGAGTTGGTTTTCAGGATAGGATTTGAATTGTTGGGATTAATCACTATGACTAAGCACTGCAAATGATATGACTTGGCATTATTAGCAGTTGATCACAGTGACTAATACATAGGGGTGTTACAAGTTCTCCTCCTCTAAAAGAAATTCTCGTCCCGAGAATTTAGGAGGTAGAAGGAAAGAGGTCGGGATATTCTTCCCGAAGATGATCCTCGCGTTCCCAAGTGGCTTCATCTTCAGTGTGATTCGACCACTGCACTTTCAGGAACTTGGTCGTCTTCTGACGAGTTCAACGTTCAGCTTCATCGAGAATGCGGATCGGGTGCTCCTTATAAGAAAGATCATCTTGCAACTGGAGCATCTCGTGATCCACTGTGCGGTGTGGAGATTCCTTGAAGCATTTACGAAGTTGTGACACGTGGAAGACATCATGGATATGAGAGAATTGTGGTGGCAACTCCAATTTATATGCCACCTGTCCACGTCTAGCCACGATGCGGAAAGGACCAATATAGCGAGGAACTAGCTTGCCCTTGATTCCGAAACGACGAGTGCCCTTCATAGGAGTGACACGAAGATAAGCTTGATCACCTGGTTGATAGGTTAGACCCCATCGCTTGCGATCATAATTGCTCTTCTGGCAGTCCTGAGCTGCCTTGAGATTTTCTCGGACAATTCTGACTTGTTCTTCGGCATGTTGAATAATGTCCGGTCCCACGAGAGGTCGTTCCCCAGTTTCTGACCAATTCAGAGGGGTTCGACACTTACGTCCATAAAGCACTTCGAAGGGGGCCATTTTCAAGCTGGCTTGATAGCTATTGTTATAAGAGAATTCAGCATATGGGAGAGATTCCTCCCATTTCTTACCGAATGAAATAACACAAGCGTGAAGCATATCTTCAAGCACTTGATTAACTCGCTCAACTTGGCCTTGGGATTGGGGATGATAAGCTGAACTCCAGGTAATGTGAGTTCCCATAGCTGCTTGGAAACTTTCCCAGAACTTGGACGTGAAAAGACCGCCACGGTCCGAACTGATCTCCTTCGGAATACTGTGGAGTGAAACAATTCTGGAGATATACAATTCTGCTAACTGGCTAGCAGTGATAGTCTCCTTGACACGCAGAAAATGTGCAACTTTGGAAAGTTGGTCGACGACGACAAGAATAGCATCGTGACCTTTCTGAGACTTGGGAAGACCAGTAATGAAATCCATCTGCACTTTATCCCATTTCCATAGAGGAATAGGGAGTGGTTGAAGAATTCCAGCAGGCTTCTGATGTTCTGCTTTCACCCGACGGCAAACATCACATTCAGCAACGTATCGAGCAATGTCCTGCTTCATTCTGGACCACCAGTACCTTTGACGAAGATCACGATACATCTTGGTGCTTCCCGGATGGATGGACAGCAGGGTATCATGAGTCTCCTTCATGACTTTGTCAGTCATGAGTTCGAAGCGAGGAACGACAATTCTATCTCTGAAATATAAGGTTCCATATTCAGCAATCGAGAAATCCCTGTACTTATCAAGGTGAAGTTCTTTCTTCATTAGATCTACTTCGGCATCTTTGGCTTGCGCAATCTTTACATCTTTCTCAAGATCTGGCTGTACCACAAGGTTATTAAGAGAACCCTGCGGAACGATATAGACGTTCAACTTGCCCAGTTCTTCATATAGCTGGGGTTGAGCTTGCTTAACCATGAGGTTATTACAATAGGACTTGCGGCTCAAGGCATCAGCCATCACATTAGCCTTGCCAGGAGTATAATATATACCACAATCATAGTCCGTAATTGTTTCCAACCATCGCTGTTGACGAAGATTAAGATCCGGTTGGGTGAACAAGTACTTCAGACTCTGATGATCGGTATAAATCTCACACTGGCTACCAAGAAGGTAATGTCGCCACTGCTTCAAAGCATAGATCACAGCAGCGAGTTCAAGATCATGCACTCGATAGTTTTCTTCATGCGGACGCAATTGTCGCGAGGCATATGCATTTACCTTTCGCTCTTGCATTAAAACACAACCTAATCCCTGACGAGAAGCATCACAATATATCACAAAATCCTTGCGAGAATCGGGAGGAGCAAGCACTGGAGCAGAAGTAAGCTTGTCCTTGAGGGTCTGGAAACTCTCCTGACATTTGTCTGTCCACTCAAACTTGACACCTTTGTGGAGCAGATTAGTCAGGGGCTTGGCAATCTTGGAAAAGTTCTCGACGAATCGACGGCAATAACTTGCAAGGCTGAGAAAACTTCGGACTTGCTTGGCATTCTTCGGAGGAGTCCAGTCAAGAATAGCATGAACACGCTCCGGGTTAACGGCAATACCGTCCTTGGAAATCACATGTCCAAGGTAGGTCACTTCAGAAAGCCAGAATTCACACTTGGAGTACTTGGCATACAACTTGTGTTCTCGAAGCCTCTCCAGAATAAGGCGAAGATGTTCGGCATGTTCTTCCTTATTCTTCGAATATACCAGAATATCGTCCAGATATACCACGACGAACTTGTCGAGGTAATCCATGAATATATAATTCATCAGATGAGAGAAAGTAGTTGGAGCATTCGTTAGGCCAAATGACATGACGGTGTATTCATAGGAGCCATAACGAGTAACGAAGGCAGTCTTCGGAATATCCTCTTTGCGGACACGGATCTGGTGATAACCCAACCTCAAGTCGAGTTTAGAGAACACCGAAGATCCAGCAAGTTGATCATATAAGTCATTGATCCGGGGAAGCAGATATTTATTCTGAATGGTTGCCTGGTTGATAGGACGGTAATCTTGGACCAACCTATTCGTACCATATTTCTTCTTGACAAAGAGAGACGGTGCTCCCCAGGCAGAGGAACTAGGACGGATGAAGCCCTTCTTAAGTGATTTATCGATTTCTTCCTTAAGCTCAAGTAGGTGGTGCGGAGGCATCTTGTAAGGACGCTTCGCAATAGGAGTGGTACCAGGCTTCAAGTCGATAACAAACTCGACAGCTCTAGCAGGGGGTATTCCTGGAAGTTCTTCTGGAAAAACATCCTGGAATTCACAGACAACTGGAAAGTTTTCGATCCCCTCAAGCGGAGAAGCGTTCAACGCATTCAAGGCATAAATCTGAGCCTCGGCGTTCTGAGTGATATGAGCCCGGTAATTCACTAACTCGTCTGATGGATGAAGGAGGTGTACAACTTTACTGGCACAATTAATTGAGGCATAGTGAGCCTTCAACCAATCCATTCCCAGTATAAGGTCAATCTTGGAGGATTTCAGAATAATGGGAAATGCCTGGAACTTCAACCCCTCAATTTCAATAGTGACTTCGGGGCTGAATAAGGAGGTTTGACATTGACCCGCGGGAGTGTTTACCATTAAGGATTGATGTAGTGTTTCGCATTTAACATCATGCAAGAGTGCAAAATGTTCTGACATGAATGAATGCGATGCTCCTGAATCAAATAAAATAGATGCAGGTACTGAATTACCAAGAAGTGTACCCATCACGGTTTCAGGTTGATCTTGAGCTTCAGCCATGTTGACATGATAGTTCTGTCCACGACCATAAGAAGGTCTGGCATTGTTGTTACGCTGCTGAGGAATACCACGGCCAATACCACGGCCAGCAGAAGGAAGAGCTAACTGATTCTGATTCTGAGAACAGTCGCTGGCGCGGTGACCTGGCTGGCCACACTTGAAGCATAGTCCACTGTCAGGACGAGGTGCAGGAGCTCGAGGTGGTGCAGCTCGAAGTGGCTGCCTCAGTGGTGGAGGAGGCAGACGAGGTGCAGCATATGCTGGCCTGTACACTGGAGCTACTGGACGGCACATGCTTTGTGGAATCCATATGCGGCGCTTCTGGGAAGACGAGCCCAAAGATGAGCCCGCTTCATGAGTGCGTCTGGTAGCTTCCTTGTGCTTCTTCAGACCAGTCTCGACCATGATGGCCTTGTTCACCAAGGTGGCGAAGTCAGGAAAGTCTTGGACGAGCAGGGCTAGCTGAATGTCATGGTGTAGCCCTTCACGGAACTTCTCTTGCCTTCGGGCATCAGTGGGGATGTCTTCCTCAGCGTAGCGAGACAAGTCAAGGAACTCTCGCTGATAGACTTCCACGGTCTTGTTGCCTTGAACGAGGCTACGGAACTCGGCCTTCTTCCGAGCTATAACAGCTTGAGGAATATACCGGGCACGAAAAGCAATCTTGAATTCCTCCCATGTGGCAACAGTTCCAGGAGGTAGGGTCTGTCGGTGAGTGGCCCACCATTGCGCTGCGGGACCCTTCAGGAAGTATGTCGCAAAGGTGACATAGCTGGCAGGGAGAACATCAGCTGACTCCATCTCATAGAAGATGTCACGCAGCCAATCATCAGCATCCAGAGGATTAACAGTGTTGCGGAATATTGATGGGTTGAGGCGCACGAACTCTGGCAGCGTAATTGAAGGTGGCTGCTGGTTGGCATTGGGACGGGGAAACTGATTCATAATCCCAGTCATAAACTGCCGATTGAGCTCGAATTGTTGCATCATAGCTGCCATATAGTCAGGCGGTGGCGGCGGTGGTGGATTGTTATCAGCCATCCTGCTAAATCAACAGGGGTAGTTTAGCAGAAGCCACGGCGAGTGTGTAGAAACAAGCATGATGTAGCACGATGGAATTTAAGTAGTAGAACAGTTGCTTATTAGTAGTCATTAAGTCATACAGATCCATACAGAGTCGGTTACAAACGGGCAGCACAACGACGCAAATTCAAAAGCTAGACATACTAGGCGGCGCGCAGGCACGCGGTAAGGAAGTACACAACGAGACATAGCAAAGGCTACATCAACGTCGGAGAAAACCACTGAAACAGGGTAGCTGCAAGTGCGGACGACGGACGTTCGTCGCAGAAGGATCCTGCGCTCCATGTGCACTCTGATGCAGAACCCGGTCTCGAGCTGAAAGAAGAGGTCCACGTGCAGGTGTGTGACCTCCCACAGCAGGCCAATCGATCCCTGGTGGCATCTCGGTCCTGCGCGGGTAAAGGATATGCTCCGGATGTATCCCTGCACGAATAGCTGGTAGCAACTGCGTCATAGCCTCGTAGAGTCGTACTCGAGTGGCAAACAACTCGACGGCCAGAGCCCGGACAGTGCGATCCAGAGCCTGAGTACACTGAATCAGAACTCGTGGATCATAGCGACGAGGCTCGTACGGGGCATAGGTAGCCGTGTAGTATCCAGTAGCATCTCCAGCAGGGGCATACGGAATGTATCGGAACTCAGAGTCATCCAAGCTAGAGTTGTGCTCTCCTCGGAGACGTGCGGCAGCAGAGTAGGCGGCATCATGGACTGCCATCTCAATCGTCACGCCGATTCCGTGGAAAAGGTACAGCTCAGTGTCCGAGTCATCCTGATGATCATAGATGCGAACATCAGCATAGTACTGCTCCTGGTTGAACTCGCGGTAAACCTCGTAGACCATGTACTCAGGGTACCAGCGGTAACCCAGTCTAGTCAAGAAAGCGATCAGAACAGCTGGAAACCCAGGGGCATCACGAGCCCAAGTGCGAAGCATGAGCTGGGTCGTAGGACGTGGCGGGAACAGACGATCCATCTGAAACAAAGGAGTTTAGGGTTGTCATATGACGATGAGAAATATAACAAATCTCGGAAGGAAAGGTTAAACAAAACAATGGAAAGGAAAATGATTATCAGACTAATCAGATCAATGACAGGGAAATCGCACAGATTTCCAGCTCTCCGGGCGGATGGAATTTACGAGATCCTAAGTGTCGGTGTTAGTAAATTTATTAAACCCGAATAGATGAGAGATCAGAGTCCCAGAGTAAAGATTGAGGAGTAAAAGATCCTAATAACACCCAGTTGGCGACGTGGGCCCGTAAGCCACACAACCAAGTTAGTAAAACAGTTTTCGACGACTAGACTCGACTTCGGCCAAAGAATTGGATAGGGGGATTCCTAGAGGCAGTTGGCTCTAATACCAACCTGTGACGACCCCAGCTTAATCGTGCACTAACCATACACGCAAATGCACACGATCAAGCCTAAGGACTCACTTGAAGATATCACAACACAACTCTAAAACATAAATAAAGTCATACAAGCTTTATATTACAAGTCAGGGCCTCGAGGGCTCGATGGCATACAAGTGTCAGCGAAAGCATCAGATATCTGGGTATAGATATAATACAGAAATAGAGATAAGCCTTTATGAAGGCGAGGCAAAATAAAATACTACGATCGAAAGGCGTAGGCCTCCTACCTAGGATCCTCCGAATCCTACTCCTGGTCGTCTGTCGGCTCCTCATAGTAGTACTCGTCGGGAGGGTAGTAGTAGTAGCCATAGTCGTCGACAGGGGCTGCTATCTCAGGGGCTCCGTCATCTGGCGGCGTCAAATGGATATGGGGAGAAAAAGAAATTAAAGCAAACGTGAGTACTCATCCGAAGTACTCAGCAAGCAAGGATCTACACTACATATGCAACATTTTCAAAAGGGATTGTATATGTGGACTGGGCTGCCGAAATGCCAGAATAGAGGGGGAAAGCCTAGTCCTAACGAAGACTAGCATCTTCAATCATCTTCATCGATCTTGCAGCATTAGAAGAGTGCAGATTAACATAATGTAAAGTAGTAGCAATGTTATCAACCTCGCCCAGAGATTCTTCCTCGACTCCCTGCGAGAAAGCAATCCCAGAGCCATACTATCCATTTCATCTCAAGTCACCAGTTTTAGTTGTACCGATCGGGATACAACTCCGAGTGTCCGTTACCGTAAGACAGGCTATCGATAGATGTTTTCTTCCCTGCAGGGGTGCACCAACTTACCCACCACGCTCGCTTAACTCCGGCCGGACACACTTTTCTGGGTCATGCCCGGCCTCGGCTAAGCAACACGCCGCAACCCGACCAAATACATAACAGAGAGGTCAGCACGCCGGACTAACATATGCCCCCAGGGGTCTTGGGCCTTCTGTAGGAGATATGCCCTAGAGGCAATAATAAATATTATTGATTATCTCCCTGTTCATAATTAGGTTTATGTTCCATGCTATAACTGCTATGGTTCTCGAGTCTGCAAATAAAACGAGGCTTGGAGGAAGACTCATATGCACGTGTGGGATAATAAACGATAAAATGTATTCCTAGTCAAGCCTCTATGACTGGCTCAAGTGTTGCATGATGGTTCTGTTTTCCTGATCATGGGCATGTCTATGCCAGCAACTTTGAGGGCACAATGTTATAAGAACATTTGTGTTGAATCGACCCGATTGATGTTATGCTATGAGATACATTCGTCATGAGTTAATGGTTAATAACACAGAGATGGTTAATGTTTGCATAATTCCTTAGACCATGAGAGTATCGAGTTTGTGACGCCCCCGGCTTAATCGTGCACTAATCATACACGCAAATGCACACGATCAAGCCTAAGGACTCACTTGAAGATATCACAACACAACTCTAAAATATACATAAAGTCATACAAGCATATATTACAAGCCAGGGCCTCGAGGGCTCGAATAAATAAGCTTGATGACAAACAAGCATCAGCGGAAGCGTCAGATATCTGAGTACAGATATAAAAGAAAACAGAAAGGCCTTTAGAAAGGCGGAACCAAAATGAAACACTACGATCGAAAGGCGTAGGCCTCCTGCCTAGGACCCTCCGAACCTACTCCTGGTCGTTAGCCATCTAGAAGTAGAAGCCGTCCTCGGGGTGGTAGAAATAGTCGATGGTGGAACAGCTATCTCAGGGGCTCCGTCATCTGGTCGCGACAACTGATAAGGGAGAAAAAGGAAAGCAAAGCAACCGTGAGTACTGCGAAGTACTCAGCAAGCAAGGATCTACACTACATATGCAACATTATCAAGGGATGGCTGTATATGTGGACTGGGCTGCAGAAATGCTAGAATAGAGAGAAGGCCTAGTCCTTTCGAAGACTAGCATCTTCAGCATCTTCAAGCATCTTCGAGCGTCTTGCAGCATATAGAAGAGTACAGAGCAGCATAGTATAAAGTAGTAGAGGTAGTAGCAAGCAACAGTCTCGCCCAGAGATCCTTCCTCGTGTCCCTGCGAGAAAGCGATCCCGGAGTCACATATCCAGGTAACATCCCAATTCTAACTGTACCGATCGGGATACAACTCCGAGTGTCCTTTACCGTAGGACCGGCTATCGATAGATGTGTTCTTCCCTGCAGGGGTGCACCAACTTACCCACCACGCTCAATTAACTCCGGCCGGACACACTTTCCTGGGTCATGCCCGGCCTCGGCCAAACGACACACCGCAACCCTACCTACAGCTCAGCAGAGAGGTCCCCGCCGGTCTACCTCCTAAGCGCAAGGGGGTCTTGGGCCATCGCCCCTCGCCCTCCGGGTCGTTGTGTGCAGGGTGGATACCAGCACCGCCTCGGAAGGTCGGTACGATCCGACCGTGCCACAATGCTGAACTGGACGTCTGACAGAGCTTTCGGCTGATGTTACGATGCAGAACGCCCATACTATGCCCACGTGATGGTTAGTGCTATCCGACCAGAGGCCGGCTCAGATCATATATCCAAATCGTAGTGTCCTAGTGGCTTGCGGTAACGAGCAGAGACTCACGAAAGATGTGACCCCGTCGCCCCGTCTCGAGGACTTGCTGCAAGGGCTAAGAATGCCCGGCCGCGCCTCGTGGAATAACTCACGGGTAACTATCCATCACTCGCGGGTACCCCTCGGGGTCGACCCGCCTTTTAAGTAATAGTATCAACAGTAATGTAAGGCATCCGTGTGGTCACCATATCAAGGGGAATCCGAGGCATCACCCTCGTTGGACTCCCACCTGATGTAACATCAAGATGGATGTAGGAGGCATCACCCTCGAGGTCCACACGTGAGGTGTTGCGCGGCTTTGTCAGTATGGGGGGTGGTGTAGGAGGAATCACCCTCGCTTACCACGACCGGTTAACTAACCTACAAGGTTATCATCAGAAGTGCTGTCGAGGTATCACCCTCGGCACTCGATAGTAACCCAGTAGTGTCGAGCAACTAAGGGGAAAGTGAGGTGCAGTGCCGGGGCTGATCTTCAATCCCGTTGATCGGGTCTTCTGAAACTCCAGCGGGGCAGTCGGGATAAAGTGGGGGTCACTAATGGGGCTCTACCCAGTCTATACTAAAACAGTTTAGGATAGAAGGCAGTTATCAACAGTAGGCTACAATAAACAGGCTATGCAGCAGATATAGGAAAAACAGTAACAGTAGCATAATTCTAATGCAAGCAGGAGAATTAGAATAGGCGATATCGAGATGATCAAAAGGGGGGGGGGCTTGCCTGGTTGCTCGGCGGCAAGGCAAGGTCGTCGGTGGTGTAGCCAATCACCGGAGCTGCGTCGATCTCGGAGGCTACGTCGGTACCGAAATCTACCGAGGGAGAAGAGGGGGAGGAAAACGGTAAATACGAAGCGACATATGCATGAAAATACGATACGCGATGCTAGAGGTGGTCTATCGTAGTGCTACACGACACCGGTGAAGGAGGGGAACATCCGGGAATGTTTTCCCGGTTCCGGACGTCTGTCGGACAGATGAACCGGAGAGAACGGTTCCATGTTCAGGTAGTTATGGGTATGTGACAGATAAACGGAGGGCGTATTCAAATTCGTCTCGTCGTTCTGAGCAAGTTTCATGTATAAAGTTTTTCGATCCGAGCTACGGTTTAAAAGTTATTAATTTTCAAAGTTTATTAGATTTTCTGGAATTTTTGGATTTATTAAAATCAAATTTGAACAGTAGCAGGAAATGCTGGGTGCACCCGGTGCGCTGCACCCAGTGTGCACCAGAGGCTGACCAGTGGGGCCAGTCAACTGCTGACTCGGCAGTTGACTGGTCCACGGTTGACCAGTCAGCGGGCCCGGCGGGGCCCGCGTGTCAGTGACTCAGGTTTAACTAACAGTTTTTAGTTAAAACTAACTAATCTAATTAGTGGCCTGGGCCCAGTTGTCAGTGGGGGTTAGCAGCGTCATTAGCGGGCTAATGACGACACGTCAGCGAGGTTAGCACCGGCGGGGAGCTACAGTGCACCGGCGGCGAGGCCGAGATCCGACGATGGCCGTCCGGCCGATTCCGGCGACCAAATGGACGACCGCGGGCACGAATCGAACGGACGCAGCGTTCTGCACCCAACCGTGCTACGGGCGCGAGAAGAGGAGGTCGGCACCGGCGACAATGGCGACTACCGACGGCGGCTGGCGGGCAGCGCTACGCGGATCGACGACTACCGGACGCGCGCGTTCAAATGGGAAGAGGGAGGGGTTGCGCGAGCTCACCGCGAGGCCGGGGAAGAGCTCGGGGAAGCCGGGGAGGCAGCGACGGTGGTGGATCGAGGCGGCGACGGACGGCAGCAGGAGGTTGAAGAAGAGGGCGGATCCGGCGCGATGGGGCACTCCAGCTCGACCTGACGCGCTTGGCCGACGTAGTCAAAGTAGGGGAGGCTCGAGGACTCGTCGCCTTGGCGAATGGTGGTCGGTGGCCGCGGCAACGGTGAGCGACGGCAACGGCGGCGTTCGGTTGGGGTGGAGAACGGAGGAGAGAGTGAGCGACGAGGGGGAAGGGGAGTGGCGGAGAGAGGGGAAGTGGAGGAGGACCAGGGGAATGGATGAGGGGCTCTGCCTTATCCCCTCATCGGCCACGGCGTCGCCGTGTCGACGTTCAGCCGGAGCGCGCACGACGGCCACAGGGATGGCGACACGGGGGGGGAGGTAGCAGGTGGGCTGGCTGGGCCGGCGCCAGGTAAGTGGCTTCGGCCTTTTCTTTCTTTGTCTATTTTTCTGTTTTCTTTTTATTTAATAAACAGAGAGGAAAAGAATTTATTTGAGCACCCTATTCACTTAGGAATAGTATGGGAAGCGTCCCATTAATTCCTTTGTGTCTTTTAAGCAGTGCCACAAAAAGTTAGAAGATTATTTGACTCTGTTTGGATTTTCCATAAATGAGATAGCATTTTAAAAATGCTGAAATGCTCTGAATTAATTGCCACTGCTCATTTTACCAACAAGGTAATGTTGTATTCCTTAACATATAATTGTTTTGGAATATTTGCAATAATGTGAACATTTTTCCCACAAGTATGGAACAACTTTAATTTTCACTTTTGAAATTGAGTTGATTTTTCAGAATAGCATTTGAATTGAATATTTCACCAAAGTGATTAAGCACTGCAAATGGAGATGACCTGGCAGTATCATTAGATGATCACTGTAGCAATTACGAAAGGGGTGTTACAAATTCTCCTCCTCTAAAAGAAATTCTCGTCCCGAGAATTAAGAAGTAGAGGGGAAGAGTTCGGGGTATTCAGCACGGAGGTTATCCTCGCGTTCCCAAGTGGCTTCGTCTTCAGTGTGATTCGACCACTGCACCTTCAGGAACTTGGTAACCTTCTGACGAGTCCGACGTTCAGCTTCATCGAGAATACGGATCGGATGCTCTTTATAAGACAAGTCATCTTGCAATTCGAGCATCTCATGATCCACTGCTCGGTGCGGAGATTCTTTGAAGCACTTTCGAAGTTGTGACACGTGGAAGACGTCGTGGATGTGGGAGAATTGCGGCGGCAACTCCAATTTATATGCCACCTGTCCACGTCTGGCAACTATGCGAAAAGGACCAATATAGCGAGGAGCTAACTTGCCCTTGATTCCGAAACGACGGGTGCCCTTCATAGGAGTGACTCGAAGATAAGCTTGATCACCTGGTTGATAAGTCAGACCCCATCGTTTGTGATCATAGTTGCTCTTCTGGCGGTCTTGAGCCGCCTTGAGATTTTCTCGGACAATGCGGACTTGTTCTTCGGTGTGTTGGATAATATCCGGACCAACAAGAGGTCGTTCCCCAGTTTCTGACCAATTCAGAGGGGTCCGACATTTACGTCCATATAGTACTTCGAAGGGGGCCATTTTCAAGCTGGCTTGATAGCTGTTGTTATAAGAGAACTCGGCATACGGGAGAGATTCTTCCCACTTCTTGCCAAAAGATATAACACAAGCTCGCAGCATGTCTTCGAGCACTTGATTGACTCGTTCGACTTGGCCTTGGGATTGGGGATGATAAGCTGAACTCCAGGTGATATGAGTTCCCATAGCTTCTTGGAAACTTTCCCAGAATTTGGAGGTGAATAGACTGCCACGGTCCGAACTAATCTCCTTCGGAATTCCGTGGAGTGAAACGATTCTGGAGATATACAGCTCTGCTAACTGTTTAGCAGTGATCGTCTCCTTGACAGGCAGAAAATGGGCAACCTTGGAAAGCTGGTCGACGACGACAAGAATAGCATCGTGACCCTTCTGTGACTTGGGAAGACCAGTAATGAAGTCCATTTGCACTCTATCCCATTTCCACAACGGAATAGGAAGTGGTTGAAGAAGTCCTGCAGGTTTCTGATGTTCTGCCTTTATGCGACGGCACACGTCACATTCAGCAACATAACGAGCAATATCCTGCTTCATTCTAGACCACCAGTACCTTTGACGAAGATCACGATACATCTTGGTGCTACCCGGATGAATAGACAGTGGCGTATCGTGTGCTTCCTTCATGACCTTGTTAGTCATAAGCTCGAAGCGAGGTACGACAATACGGTCTCTGAAATATAACGTTCCATCTTCAGACAGCGAGAAATCCCTATACTTTTCCAGGTGAAGATCTTTCTTCATCAGATCAACTTCGGCATCTTTAGCTTGCGCCATCTTAACAGCCTTCTCAAGGTCTGGTTCAACAACCAAGTTTGATAGGTATCCTTGAGGAACTATCTCGAGATTTAGCTTCCGAAGCTCTTCATACAGAAGTGGTTGTTCTAGCTGGACTTCAAGTTCACAGCAATAGGATTTGCGGCTCAATGCATCAGCCATTACATTAGCCTTGCCAGGGGTATAAGAAATACCCAAATCATAATCAGCAATGGTCTCCATCCATCTTTGCTGACGGAGATTCAGAGATGGTTGAGTGAATAAGTACTTCAAGCTCTTATGATCCGTGTAGATCTCGCAACGATTACCGAGGAGGTAATGTCGCCACAACTGCAGTGCATAGATGACAGCAGCTAGTTCTAGATCATGTACCGGATAATTCTCTTCATGCGGACGCAACTGACGAGAGCCATATGCAATCACTTTACGTTCCTGCATTAGGACACAGCCTAGTCCTTCACGGGATGCGTCACAATAGATCACAAAATCTTTGCGAGAATCTGGAGGAGCAAGTACTGGGGCAGATGTCAGCTTGTCTTTGAGTGTTTGAAAACTTTCCTGACATTTTTCTGTCCATTCAAACTTAACGCCCTTGTGAAGCAGATCAGTCAGAGGCTTAGCAATCTTTGAGAAATTCTCGACAAAGCGACGACAATAGCTTGCAAGGCTAAGAAAACTTCTGACTTGCTTGACATTCTTCGGCGGAGTCCATTCAAGAATAGCCTGAACTCGTTCTGGGTTAACGGCAATGCCTTCTTTCGAAATCACATGGCCGAGATATGTCACTTCAGATAACCAGAACTCACACTTGGAATACTTGGCATACAATTGATGTTCACGCAGCTTTTCCAGTACAAGCCGAAGATGTTCGGCATGTTCTTCTTCATTCTTTGAATAAACCAGAATATCATCCAGATATACCACGACGAATTTGTCAAGATAATCTATGAAGATGTAATTCATTAACCGGGAGAAGGTTGCTGGAGCATTAGTCAAGCCGAAAGACATGACAGTGTACTCATAAGAACCATAGCGAGTAACAAATGCTGTCTTCGGAATATCTTCTTCACGAACTCGGATCTGTTGGTATCCCAATCTCAAATCAAGCTTAGAGAATACTGAGGAACCAGCAAGTTGATCATACAGATCGTTGATTCTGGGAAGCGGATACTTATTTTGAATTGTTGCTTGGTTGATAGGTCGGTAATCTTGAACCAACCGATTCGTACCATCCTTCTTCTTGACAAAGAGGGAAGGTGCTCCCCAAGCAGATGAACTGGGGCGGATGAAACCCTTCTTAAGCGACTTGTCGATTTCTTCCTTAAGTTCAATAAGGTGATGCGGAGGCATCTTGTACGGACGCTTTGCAATAGGGGTAGTGCCTGGTTTCAAGTCGATAACAAACTCGACAGCTCTGGCAGGGGGAATGCCTGGAAGTTCTTCCGGAAAGACATCTTGAAAATCATGAACAACTGGAATGTTCTCGATGCCTTCAAGAGGTGAAGCATTCAATGCATTCAGAACATATATCTGATCCTCGGCATTCTGAACTGTCTGAGCTGAGTATCTGACTATCTGGCCGGAAGGATGAGTGAGCTGGACTGTCTTAGCAGCACAGTCAATCAAAGCTTTATTCGCTTTCAACCAATCCATACCAAGGATGATGTCAATGTCGGAAGGTCCTAGTACAATGAGAGAAACCGGAAAAAGTAGACCTCCAATCTCGATGTGGTTATGAGGGCTTACCATTGTGGTTTGCCATTTGGATCTCGGGGACTGAACCATTAGAGGAGTAGGTAATTTCTCCAAGTATAACTCATGTGACTGAGCAAATTGTTGGGACACAAAAGCATGCGATGCTCCAGAATCAAAGAGAACAGAGGCTGGTACTGAATTCACAGAGAGTGTTCCCAGCACGATAGTCGGTTCCTTCTGAGCCTTTTCAACATCGACGTGATTGGCATGGCCAAGTACAATAGTAGACGGTATGGCATTACGGTTTCTGAATCGGCGGTTTCGACAACTCTTCTTACGACCAACAGGAGGACATGGTGCAACCTGAGGAGATGCCATAGCATTAGGCTATCCACCCTGAACTGTTAGCTGTCTCGGCGGTGAAGGCAGACGAGGTGCAACATAAGATGGTCTTGGTGTTGGAGCAGGTCGGTGATGAATATTGTGCGGAATCCAAACCCGACGTTTCTGAACAGGCTGACCCGAGGATGAGCCAGCTTCACGAGTGCGTTTGAGCGACTCCTGATACTTAGCCAGACCAGTTTCAACTCTGTAGGCTTGACTGACAAGCGTCGCAAAGTCTTCACAATCATGGACAAGAAGTGCGAGCTGTATATCAGAACGCAGCCCTTCACGGAATTTCTCCTGCTTACGTGCGTCAGTGTCGACATCATCTTTAGCATAGCGGGATAATTCGAGAAATTTCCTCTGATATTCATCCACAGTCAGTGTGCCCTGTGTGAGTTTACGGAACTCCTGCTTCTTCTGGTCGATCAGACCCTGAGGAATGTACCGTGCACGAAAAGCTGACTGGAATTCTTGCCAGGTGGGTACAGTCTCTGCAGGCAACGTATCCTTGTGGCTTTCCCACCATTGAGCAGCGGGACCCTTCAAGTGAAATGTCGCAAAGGTGACGTAACTGTCAGGGGCCACATTAGCTGACTCCATTTCAAACATGATGTCACGAAGCCAATCATCAGCATCCATAGGATTTGTGGAGCTGTGGAAAACAGACGGGTTGAGGCGCACGAATTCTGGCAGAGTTATTGGGATGTGCTGTTGCTGAGCATTCTGAGTTGGAAACTGAGCCAATACTCCGGTCATGAACTGACGGTTGAGTTCAAACTGCTGCCTCATTTCGACAATATAGGGTGGAGGTGGAGTATCGTCAGCCATCCTGCCAAATCAACAGGGCAGTTTAGGAAGCAAAATTGCAGGTGTATGGAATGACTCATGAAGCAATACGCACAACAGAAGGAAGTGCAATAGATACTTCATCATATTCACACCAGACACTCAAATCCACACATAGCCTCGGTTACAATCCGGCATTACGACAGCTGAAAAAAAGAAGGCTAGACAACTAGGCGGCGCGCAGGCACGCGGTAAGGAAGTACACAACGAGACATAGCAAAGGCTACATCAACGTCGGAGAAAACTGTAGGAGCGAGGAATCTGCAAGTGTCAACACAGGGTGCCCTCGATAAAAGGATCCTGTAAGCAGAACCTGGCCCACAATCTTGAAGCAAGGGGGAATATTTCAGAACTCCGGGTGGATGTGATTACGAGAACCTAATGTTGGAGTTGGTAAAATTTTAACCCGAATAGATGAGAGAGTAGAATCCTAGAGTAAAGGTCGAGGAGTAAAAGATCCTAATACCACCCAGTTGGCGACGTGGGCCCGTAAGCCACACAGCCAAGTTAGTAAAACAGTTTTTGACCACTAGACTCAACTTCGGCCAAAGAGTTGGAAAGGGGGGACTCCTAGAGGCAGTCGGCTCTGATACCAACCTGTGACGCCCCCGGCTTAATCGTGCACTAATCATACACGCAAATGCACACGATCAAGCCTAAGGACTCACTTGAAGATATCACAACACAACTCTAAAATATAAATAAAGTCATACAAGCATATATTACAAGACAGGGCCTCGAGGGCTCGAATAAATAAGCTTGATGACAAACAAGCATCAGCGGAAGCGTCAGATATCTGAGTACAGATATAAAAGAAAACAGAAAGGCCTTTAGAAAGGCGGAACCAAAATGAAACACTACGATCGAAAGGCGTAGGCCTCCTGCCTAGGACCCTCCGAACCTACTCCTGGTCGTTAGCCATCTAGAAGTAGAAGCCGTCCTCGGGGTGGTAGAAATAGTCGATGGTGGAACAGCTATCTCAGGGGCTCCGTCATCTGGTCGCGACAACTGATAAGGGAGAAAAAGGAAAGCAAAGCAACCGTGAGGACTGCGAAGTACTCAGCAAGCAAGGATCTACACTACATATGCAACATTATCAAGGGATGGCTGTATATGTGGACTGGGCTGCAGAAATGCCAGAATAGAGAGAAGGCCTAGTCCTTTCGAAGACTAGCATCTTCAGCATCTTCAAGCATCTTCGAGCGTCTTGCAGCATATAGAAGAGTACAGAGCAGCATAGTATAAAGTAGTAGAGGTAGTAGCAAGCAACAGTCTCGCCCAGAGATCCTTCCTCGTCTCCCTGCGAGAAAGCGATCCCGGAGTCACATATCCAGGTAACATCCCAATTCTAACTGTACCGATCGGGATACAACTCCGAGTGTCCTTTACCGTAGGACCGGCTATCGATAGATGTGTTCTTCCCTGCAGGGGAGCACCAACTTACCCACCACGCTCAATTAACTCCGGCAGGACACACTTTCCTGGGTCATGCCCGGCCTCGGCCAAACGACACATCGCAACCCTACCTACAGCTCAGCAGAGAGGTCCCCGCCGGTCTACCTCCTAAGCGCAAGGGGGTCTTGGGCCATCGCCCCTCGCCCTCCGGGTCGTTGTGTGCAGGGTGGATACCAGCACCGCCTCGGAAGGCCGGTACGATCCGACCGTGCCACAATGCTGAACTGGACGTCTGACAGAGCTTTCGGCTGATGTTACGATGCAGAACGCCCATACTATGCCCACGTGATGGTTAGTGCTATCCGACCAGAGGCCGGCTCAGATCATATATCCAAATCGTAGTGTCCTAGTGGCTTGCGGTAACGAGCAGAGACTCACGAAAGATGTGACCCCGTCGCCCCGTCTCGAGGACTTGCTGCAAGGGCTAAGAATGCCCGGCCGCGCCTCGTGGAATAACTCACGGGTAACTATCCATCACTCGCGGGTACCCCTCGGGGTCGACCCGCCTTTTAAGTAATAGTATCAACAGTAATGTAAGGCATCCGTGTGGTCACCATATCAAGGGGAATCCGAGGCATCACCCTCGTTGGACTCCCACCTGATGTAACAACAAGATGGACGTAGGAGGCATCACCCTCAAGGTCCACACGTGAGGTGTTACGCGACTTAGTCAGTATCAGTGGTGGTGTAGGAGGTATCACCCTCGCTTACCACGACCGATCAACTAACCTACAAGGTTATCATCAGAAGTGCTGACGAGGTATCACCCTCGGCACTCGATAGTAACCCAGTAGTGTCGAGCAACGAAGGGAAAGTGAGGTGCGGTGCGGGGCTGATCTTCAATCCCGTTGATCGGGTCTTCTGAAACTCCAGCGGGGCAGTCGGGATAAAGTGGGGGTCACTAATGGGGCTCTACCCAGTCTATACTAAAACAGTTTAGGATAGAAGGCAGTTATCAACAGTAGGCTACAATAAACAGGCTATGCAGCAGATATAGGAAAAACAGTAACAGTAGCATAATTCTAATGCAAGCAGGAGAATTAGAATAGGCGATATCGAGATGATCAAAGGGGGGGGGGCTTGCCTGGTTGCTCGGCGGCAAGGCAAGGTCGTCGGTGGTGTAGCCAATCACCGGAGCTGCGTCGATCTCGGAGGCTACGTCGGTACCGAAATCTACCGAGGGAGAAGAGGGGGAGGAAAACGGTAAATACGAAGCGACATATGCATGAAAATACGATACGCGATGCTAGAGGTGGTCTATCGTAGTGCTACACGACACCGGTGAAGGAGGGGAACATCCGGGAATGTTTTCCCGGTTCCGGACGTCTGTCGGACAGATGAACCGGAGAGAACGGTTCCATGTTCAGGTAGTTATGGGTATGTGACAGATAAACGGAGGGCGTATTCAAATTCGTCTCGTCGTTCTGAGCAAGTTTCATGTATAAAGTTTTTCGATCCGAGCTACGGTTTAAAAGTTATTAATTTTCAAAGTTTATTAGATTTTCTGGAATTTTTGGATTTATTAAAATCAAATTTGAACAGTAGCAGGAAATGCTGGGTGCACCCGGTGCGCTGCACCCAGTGTGCACCAGAGGCTGACCAGTGGGGCCAGTCAACTGCTGACTCGGCAGTTGACTGGTCCACGGTTGACCAGTCAGCGGGCCCGGCGGGGCCCGCGTGTCAGTGACTCAGGTTTAACTAACAGTTTTTAGTTAAAACTAACTAATCTAATTAGTGGCCTGGGCCCAGTTGTCAGTGGGGGTTAGCAGCGTCATTAGCGGGCTAATGACGACACGTCAGCGAGGTTAGCACCGGCGGGGAGCTACAGTGCACCGGCGGCGAGGCCGAGATCCGACGATGGCCGTCCGGCCGATTCCGGCGACCAAATGGACGACCGCGGGCACGAATCGAACGGACGCAGCGTTCTGCACCCAACCGTGCTACGGGCGCGAGAAGAGGAGGTCGGCACCGGCGACAATGGCGACTACCGACGGCGGCTGGCGGGCAGCGCTACGCGGATCGACGACTACCGGACGCGCGCGTTCAAATGGGAAGAGGGAGGGGTTGCGCGAGCTCACCGCGAGGCCGGGGAAGAGCTCGGGGAAGCCGGGGAGGCAGCGACGGTGGTGGATCGAGGCGGCGACGGACGGCAGCAGGAGGTTGAAGAAGAGGGCGGATCCGGCGCGATGGGGCACTCCAGCTCGACCTGACGCGCTTGGCCGACGTAGTCAAAGTAGGGGAGGCTCGAGGACTCATCGCCTTGGCGAATGGTGGTCGGTGGCCGCGGCAACGGTGAGCGACGGCAACTACGGTTTAAAAGTTATTAATTTTCAAAGTTTATTAGATTTTCTGGAATTTTTGGATTTATTAAAATCAAATTTGAACAGTAGCAGGAAATGCTGGGTGCACCCGGTGCGCTGCACCCAGTGTGCACCAGAGGCTGACCAGTGGGGCCAGTCAACTGCTGACTCAGCAGTTGACTGGTCCACGGTTGACCAGTCAGCGGGCCCGGCGGGGCCCGCGTGTCAGTGACTCAGGTTTAACTAACAGTTTTTAGTTAAAACTAACTAATCTAATTAGTGGCCTGGGCCCAGTTGTCAGTGGGGGTTAGCAGCGTCATTAGCGGGCTAATGACGACACGTCAGCGAGGTTAGCACCGGCGGGGAGCTACAGTGCACCGGCGGCGAGGCCGAACGCCGGCGAGGATCTCCCGGTCGATTCCGGCGACCGTTCGAGGTGCGGTTTGATCCTACGGAACGGGCGTGTTGAGCCGCACCTGATGGTTGCACGGGCTCGAGCTAAAACGGCCGGAAACGATGGCGACAACGACCACGGCGGACGCCGGATCCCGGTCGAGCTCGGGGGCGATGATACGGGGCTCTGTGAGACGCGTGGAGAGGCGCGCTGGGTAGCTAGGAGCTCAGGGAGCTCGACGGTGGAGTTAACGCAGCACGAGGAGCATCAGGGCGACGGCACTGAGCTCGCCGGCGGCGACCACAACACGGACAAGACGGCGAGGTGGCTACGGGGAGGAACACGACGCGAGGAGAGAAGCGAAAGGAGGACGAAGCTCACCGCGTGGCTAAGTAAAGCCCTTGACGGCTTTGGAGCAGCAGAGGAGCTCGGAGACGACGGGAATCGGCGGCGGGCGCCGGCGATGCAGAGGAGGGGATCGGCTTGATCCGCGCGACGTAGATCCCTCCGGCTCCGTCTGACAGCACCAGTGGAAGAGGAAGAAGCCGGCGGAGCTCCCGAGCAACTCAGCTAGACGCGGGGGCGACGATGGCCGCGGGGAGCAGCGCTCGCGGCGGCGGTGGCGTTCGGGACAGAGAAGAAGATCGAGAGCGAGCTCGGGGGGAAAAGAAGAGGAGTGGCGAGGAGGCCAAGGGGAATGGCTCGGGTCCGCCCTTATCCCCTCGCAGAGCGCCGCGACGTCGCGCTGTCGATCGTCGACCGGTGCGGACGCGCTCGTCCACGGCGGCACCGACACGGGGAGGAGGGAGAAGAAGGGGGGAGAGAGGGGCCGGCTGGGCTGGGCTGTGCACTGTTGCCTCGGTCCAGTCACAGGTAAGTGCTCGCCTCTTTTCCCTTTTCTTCTGTTTTTCTTTTTATTTAATTTAGCAGAGATGGAAAAGAAATTGTGGGGCCTCCAAATTACTCAGGAAAATTATGGAACATGGTCCAATAATCTCAGAGCACCTTTCTACACTGTCACAACAGGTTTGAAAATTATTTGAATCTGTTTGGAATTTTACATAAATAGAATAGCATTTAGGAATGCTGAATTGGTGCTGTTTTAATTGATAATGCTCATCTTTACTCAAGAGTGATGTTGCATTCCTTAATATATAATTGTTTTGGAATATTTGCAATAATGTGAACATTTTTCCCACAAGTATGGAACAACTTTAATTTTCACTTTTGAAATTGAGTTGATTTTTCAGAATAGCATTTGAATTGAATATTTCACCAAAGTGATTAAGCACTGCAAATGGAGATGACCCGGCAGTATCATTAGCTGATCACTGTAGCAATTACAAAAGGGGTGTTACAAATTCTCCTCCTCTAAAAGAAATTCTCGTCCCGAGAATTAAGAAGTAGAGGGGAAGAGTTCGGGGTATTCAGCACGGAGGTTATCCTCGCGTTCCCAAGTGGCTTCGTCTTCAGTGTGATTCGACCACTGCACCTTCAGGAACTTGGTAACCTTCTGACGAGTCCGACGTTCAGCTTCATCGAGAATACGGATCGGATGCTCTTTATAAGACAAGTCATCTTGCAATTCGAGCATCTCATGATCCACTGCTCGGTGCGGAGATTCTTTGAAGCACTTTCGAAGTTGTGACACGTGGAAGACGTCGTGGATGTGGGAGAATTGCGGCGGCAACTCCAATTTATATGCCACCTGTCCACGTCTGGCAACTATGCGAAAAGGACCAATATAGCGAGGAGCTAACTTGCCCTTGATTCCGAAACGACGGGTGCCCTTCATAGGAGTGACTCGAAGATAAGCTTGATCACCTGGTTGATAAGTCAGACCCCATCGTTTGTGATCATAGTTGCTCTTCTGGCGGTCTTGAGCCGCCTTGAGATTTTCTCGGACAATGCGGACTTGTTCTTCGGTGTGTTGGATAATATCCGGACCAACAAGAGGTCGTTCCCCAGTTTCTGACCAATTCAGAGGGGTCCGACATTTACGTCCATATAGTACTTCGAAGGGGGCCATTTTCAAGCTGGCTTGATAGCTGTTGTTATAAGAGAACTCGGCATACGGGAGAGATTCTTCCCACTTCTTGCCAAAAGATATAACACAAGCTCGCAGCATGTCTTCGAGCACTTGATTGACTCGTTCGACTTGGCCTTGGGATTGGGGATGATAAGCTGAACTCCAGGTGATATGAGTTCCCATAGCTTCTTGGAAACTTTCCCAGAATTTGGAGGTGAATAGACTGCCACGGTCCGAACTAATCTCCTTCGGAATTCCGTGGAGTGAAACGATTCTGGAGATATACAGCTCTGCTAACTGTTTAGCTGTGATCGTCTCCTTGTCAGGCAGAAAATGGGCAACCTTGGAAAGCTGGTCGACGATGACAAGAATAGCATCGTGACCCTTCTGTGACTTGGGAAGACCAGTAATGAAGTCCATTTGCACTCTATCTCATTTCCACAACGGAATAGGAAGTGGTTGAAGAAGTCCTGCAGGTTTCTGATGTTCTGCCTTTATGCGACGACAAACGTCACATTCAGCAACATAACGAGCAATATCCTGCTTCATTCTAGACCACCAGTACCTTTGACGAAGATCACGATACATCTTGGTGCTACCCGGATGAATAGACAGCGGTGTATCATGTGCCTCCTTCATGACCTTATCAGTCATAAGCTCGAAGCGAGGTACGACAATGCGGTCTCTGAAGTACAAGGTTCCATCTTCAGACAATGAGAAATCCCTGTATTTTTCCAGGTGAAGATCTTTCTTCATCAGACCAATTTCAGCATCTTTAGCTTGCGCAATCTTAACAGCCTTCTCAAGGTCTGGT